>CAJNDT010002124.1:465000-572500 GCA_905221615.1 Symbiodinium sp. CCMP2592
CATCCCTACGCGCCAACGCACTGGCGCCCTCAACAGTCAGCTCCAGGGTGTAGGGCTGAGGATTTGGACAGCCAAGCCTTCCTTGCAATGTGTTTTCTTCTTGCATGGACGGGTGTGAAGCTTGTGGGCGGTGATTTCGGTGGTGGAGAATGGCGATGGAAGCAGGATGGCGGCGAATCAAAAACCCCTTAACTCAGCAAAAAACAGAGACCATCGTCGAAGTCATAGACGGCCAAACCTGAAATCAACTACAAGTATATCCAATGAATGATTCAGGCAGAGTTGTCCACATCACATCTTACAGTAAAGCCCCTTATGGCCCTTTCTGAGACTAAGTACCAATTCAAAGGAGGTCCCCAGAAAGCTTCCAGATGCAACAAAGCCAGAAGCACGTTTCGCAGTCAAAGCCCACTGGAAGTTTCAGCAACATTCAAGGGGCCTTGACACAGGTACGGCACGGCTTATGCGATGCGGGCTTCTGGAGAAGACCGGCCATCTCAGCCCTCATTCTACAATCTCCACAGAGACCTGCCTGAATCCTTTAAGCCTCTACCCGGCACCCTAAACCCGAAACTCTGAACCCAGAACTCTAAACCCGAAACTTTGAACCATTCTGAACCCAGAACTCTAAACCCGAAACGCTGAACCCAGAACTCTAAACCCGAAACTCTAGACCCAGAACCCACTGAAGGTGACATACAGCCTAAACTCAGCGCCCCTGAATAGGGTTGGGGCCCATGATACTACAACTATAGATCCCTTATAGATCCCTTAAAGGAACCCTTAAGGATCCCTTAAAAGCCCCCCATAGTAGGCCCCCCCTGGTCTTCAGAAACTCCCAAATCTCCGGGCTTGCCGCGAAGGTGCCGGGGCCCACGTGAGGCTCGGATTACTAAGCGCCGAGGCTTACAAGCGACTGCCTTTTCAGGGTTCCTTGAAAAGGTTTCTATAATAATGAAACATTCCTTAAGGTAGGTTCCCTATATAAGGGTTTCTATAATAACAATATAGTTCAGGTTTTTTGGGCCAAATAGAAGACGGTTTTGGATGTATTACAGTATTTAGCAAGGGAGCCGTAAGAAATGATAGCAGTAATTATGTGCTGTAAGGACATGGTAAGGCTCAGGCTTTTTACGGTTGCCATGCGCATCTGAGGGTGTCTTCTGAACAAAGCATGCGAGCGCGTTGGCGCAGTCTCCAGGGCTCAGGCTTCAGGGTTGAGCGAGTTAGCTATTATTACTATTAGTACTATTGTTACTATTATTATTATTATTATTGGAATGTTCTGGACTGATGGTTTAGGGATTAGGGCTTAGTTTATGGTTTGGGGACTACTTCGGCTTTATGGTTGCGGTTTACAGGCGGTTTAGGGAATGCTTCGGAAAACCTAGATTCTTCAGAGTTCACTTTGGCTGCATGACGTCACTACGCACCAGAAGCCTACCATAGATTGAAAAAGGCTGTGAAGCTTCAAGCTGACTCTATTCACGGAAGGCTACGGGATCTAGGTATTTAGGCCACAGTTGGTTGGGGGTGGGTAGTACAAGAACTACCATGACGGAGGCTTCGTAGGGTCTCTAGGCTTCCTCAGACAAAGAACCTGGGACAAAAAAGAATATGGTAGCTAAGCCCCATTTAGCGGGTCGGAATTTTGAGCTGCGGGGTGCATGAGCTTGTGATCCTAGGATTGGTTCAAGTGCAGCAACGAATTGTCAATAAAGTTCTACCTCGGGAGCTCCAGCTAACGGATTGTGGTTCCCCTTCAACCCTAAACCCTAGGCCATCTTAACCCCCCTCGACATCTGCATGTTACGATGTTATACACCCTAAGCTTATACTCTAAAGCCCTCTACCAGCACCCCCAAGTAGGGTGCGAGTGGCGCCTTCTCCTGTACTGCATTCCGTGAGCCTTAAATACAGCTGTCTTGCGATAGACATGAAAATTGAAGGCTGCATCGAATGGAGGTTGTTCTGATCACCATGCTCCATGAAGGGAACGAGACATGACATATTGAACACGTTTGAAGTCGTTCCTTCAGGCACTACCAAGTTTTGAGACTATCCAGCCATATACTTATGGCTTACGGCAAAGCCTCCACTTTAGAACAACCCCAGATGCCAAGAAAAGTGTTGCCAGCGTAGGCCCATTCGGCTTGAGGAGCCGCGAGCCTGTGCAGGAAAACGTCAAGCACGGAATAAGTAGGGTTGGCGAGGATAGGGTCCAAAACCTTTTTTTGCGCAGACTTGTATATGGCCCCAAACCCTAAACTCCAAACCAAAAGCGACGAGGCTTTCTGGCTTAGTGCTACTGTAGGGGTCTGGGGTGTAGGATCTAGTTAGTAGGTAGATCCGGTGCGAGCGCATATGACGTAGGGACTTAGGGCTAGCAGTGAACACCTCCAGCCAAGCCATGTATGGCGACTGATCGGTTTCTGTGGTTGAGCGATGCTTTCACTTATATTCCTTGCAGCACATTGGCAGAGGTGTGCTAGCTGGGCGCTGCTTTTGACAGGTTGGGATGTTTTCTCAATCGACCCCAGCATCGTCTATCGTAGATGCTTCGGCCCTACCGGAGAGTTTCAGGCTTGATTTCGAAGTGTGTTTCAATTCCCTATTTCTCAACCTCGAAGCTCACAACCGAGAAACAAACTTGTCTCGGCCACTTAGCTTCGAAACCCAAGTCTAACTGAGCTGCAAGGTGTCGGGTGGGGGTGGGGGGCCAGGATCTATGGCTATGGTTCAGGGTGTCAGATACACAGAACGATCTGTTTGTTTGACTTCCTGATTCTGCTAGCTTGTCGTAGGATGCAAATGGATTGGCACTTGGGCGCTCACGCAATACAGGCTCTTGAAGTTCAGAGTATGGGGCTAAGGACTGCAAATACGTCTCCTAGCCCACCTCCTCTCAGTGACCTCTACCGAAAAACAGATTCCCCCCCCTCCCAAAAGCAAGCAGCATAAGCAAATTATAAACACAAAACCCACCCAGACGCCAAACTGCAAAGTCCCTCCAAACGACAACATGTTCGAGCCTTCGGCTTCCTCGCATGGAAAGCCGCCAAAAGAGGCCGAGGGTTAGAGTTGCACCACGAGGCTGATACAGTGCCTTCGAGGAAGCTCACAGTTTGAGGATTTGGGCTTCATCAGGGTGAAGGGTTTCGGCTGAGCTTCGGGGGTGTGGAGTTTGAGATCTCGCGACTTGGACACAGCTAGACGAGGCTGTGGAGTTTACGGCCTGTAGGCCTTGCTCTGGGAGTTGTGCTTCGTGTAGGCCGCAAAGGGGCCTGGTGATTCGGGGGTAGGGTTTTGGGATCTGTCATGTTGGGACCATGGTCAGGAACCCTGACAAAACAATGGTGGTAATTATTCATGCGTCTGTACTACTGTACTACTCCTCAGTTTATTACCTCCTGATGCGCAAGAGGGCGGAGCAGCATATCTAATGCGGAATAAGGCGGAGCAGCATATCTAATACGAATGTTCAAGACATATAATATATACACACACACACATATTGTTTTATTGTTTTTCCTTTGAAACCTGAATCATGTAAACTACAAAACACTGTATCTCGTATACCCAGACCATGCAGCCCTAAATTAGGCCCTGAATCGCGCGGCTAATGAAGTTTAGGCATCTTTGCCGCTTTCGGTTGAAGAACTCAAGAAAATTCTAGAAATATTTGTCTCTGGAGTATATGTCTCGGTTTCACAGGCTGCAGCCTGCCAATGCGTTTGCACTCACAAACAAAACACAATGGAAGCACCGTCACTTTGACCCTGATCGTTCACATCGACGTAATAAGAACCAAACCCCACAATTCAGCCGTAAAAAACCCTAAAACGAATACTGCGCAAACAACAAGAAGTGCCTGACTGCGTCCCCTTCGGCAGTGGTCGCGGATGACGAATCCATGCCTGGGACACGGTAGGGTGCAGACGGGGTTTATGGGCCACGGCTCCAAAGGACCTCGGATGTAGGGCGAGAGGTTCATGGAGCTGAGGGTATTGGGACGGACATTTCCTCCTCGCAGGGTGTCGACCGAGGTTGCAGCTACGCATAAAGTAGTTCTTGAAGCTTTCATCTGGGTGAATGCACAAGTCTGATGACAACCAAAGCACGTTGACATCTTTCTCTTGCCCAATCCCTCCCAAAGCCTAACACCTAGGGACCTAAGCCATCTCCGCTGTCTCGCCCTGCCAAGGCTTCACAGTTGTGGGGATCAGGAACGCCAGGGGCGAACAGCCAGGCATGGGGCAAGGTCTGTAACCGTCCCAGAGGCTGGGAAATTGCGTCCACAAGTCTATCTCCCCAGCCCGATGTTCCGTGAGGTCCGAGAGGCCGTCTGCCTAAACCCTGACAAAAAAATCCGCAAGGGCAGCCGACTCTAGACAGACTCTATCGTGGAGCTCCTAAGTTTGAAGCTCGCCATCCGTAATATCCTTACAATCAATAAGATACCAACCAGAAAGGGTTGGGCGTTTTCAGGGGAAAGCGTTGCAGGGAAGACAATTCTTTTGCAAACCTGCGCTCAGCCACCCGGTAACATGGAAGACAGAAGTGTTTGTACCAGGCCGAGACCAAACCCGACCGAGCTTCGAACCCAGAGCCCTGCACCCGCCTTTGCCATCGCAAGTGTGATCCATGAACTCTTTCGAGGACATCGGAGCCACCAAGGGATCCTGACACATAGGATTCGAGATTGAACCCTGACAACACCCTGCCCCGAAGCACACACACACTCCCCCTTGTTGCTCGCATTGGGGTGGTTAGGCGGCCTTCGGGGTCGACGTGACTCCAGATGGAAGGCTTTTCCAGTTCGAGGTTCGCGAGGTACTATCTACTATATACTACACCATAATTTGCTATACAAAGCAGCAAGGGTCACAAGTGGGGAATACTCGGACGGTTTCTACTGTTGCCGAAATCAGAAACTAAATCGCGTAGATCGTAAATCCCCACACCCGTAAACTTTCACATCTGCTTCTTCCTGGATAACCCGTCCTCTTCCTCCTCCTCAGCTGATGTCTGCGCACCTCGTTTGATGTAGGGTTTAGGGCTTACAGGACTTAGGTTTAGGGCTTCTTCCAGGGTCCAGAGGTTAAAGTTTAGGTCTTATAGGGTCTAGGTTTAGGGACCTAAGCCCTAAGCCCTGCACTCATTGAACCAGCTCTCCGGAAAACCTTGGGGAGAGAATGGCACCTTCGACCTGACAACCGAAACCCCCCTCAGAATCCCCGAGCCTAAAACACTTCACCGAACCTGCATATCCTGAGCTCAGAAACCCCGAAGCCCGGACCGTAAACATCTCAAGTTGACGTATTAGGATTCAGGGTGCAGTGTTTGGGGCTTGGGCGGTTTGGGATGTTGAACTCTCGAATCGTCAGCCTTGCTAATTTCGGGGGCTTCCCGAGTCAAACTATGAAGCACCCAACGCTTTGATTGGTCCAAGATTCGAGCCTAAACAACTCTCGCAGGGAGTTTGGGACTCAAGGGTTAGAGTGCCAGAGCTCAACGCACGGCCCGGAACTTCAGGTTCAGGGATCAGGAAAGACGATGGTATCGGGCTCAGGGTTTAGAAGCTCCAGTTCTGCGACATGGAAAGTTTGCTCTCGAGTGCAATCAAACCGCACCGGGCCGGAAGCATGGACACATAACCTACGGCTGTTAAGCAAAGACGTGTCATAAACCTCTGGGGCAGGGACACTCTACTTAACTTTACTTTGTGGGTAAGCCATCAGAAAAAGCGTAACTATGTGCTGACTTAGGTTTCGATTGAACTGAAGATAGCTAAAGCCGTCCAAGCAACAGAGCGTGTTATCTCGCTGTGACTCGACAAACTTCACAAACTTCTCCGGGTTGGCAGCAATCAGAGCCTGGTGCTGCAAGTGATGGCGATGCACGGCCATAAATTTCAGTGTAGACTTGGCTTTCACGCAGCAACAGAACAAGTTCATAGCATGAAAGAGAAAGCCAAGAGTTGACAGTAAACAAACCACATCTGACAAGGGCATGTCTCCCACAGTATGCTCAACAACTCCGACAGGAGGGAATGCGTTGCATCGAGTTGGCTGGGCCCTTTGGATGATTCGAGGGCACGAGCCTTTGCTGGTGGATTGTCCTTGTGCATATGCGAACACCATGTGCGGCAGGAACCTGCTTCGGTGGCGCAACGAACTTGATATTCGCTGCGTCCCAGACACTCCCGCTCGTGCACTGGCCCTCCGATCTTAAAGCCACGGCAGAACTCGAAGCCCCCCAAACGATCCGATGGTTACAGCATTTTGACTGGGCGCTGAGCCCTACGAAGCCAACGGCACACCCCGACCACTTGTCAAATGTTGTAGATCTCGTTCTGTCACTCGCCCCGCAGCTTGTCTCGGCCATGTTTATCTAACTTCAAGAATGAAGGTCCGCAGGCTTGAAAGAGAGGTATTGCATGAGTGCCAAACGTGGTCAAGAAAACGCTTCGCCACAATGAACCAACATAGCCGGGACACCAGCAGCTTTTCCAAATTTTGCTCGTGAACGCCTCCATTGAAAGTGGGTCGCGGGACCCATGTCCTGTGGCAGGGGACCCTCATTGCTCACTACATGATTTAAAACGAAATGCTTCAGTGGAGTCCAGAAGCCTAGCTGTTCTCTGAAAACACGTCACGGAAGCACGGAGGACAACAGGCCATGGTTGGCCTCCACACCTCAACCCTGAGCCTCCCCCGACTCTACAAGCTCCTGGACAAACCCGTACCTGCCAAACCCGCAACATGAGATGCACGATATTACACCGCCAAAACAAACCTATAACCCTGACCCACCAAATCATGAAATCCGATTCCTGTACGCCTTGCACCCGGAGTCCGAAAAGTGACCTGAAGGACTGATCCTCAAAATCCCCGGGGTTGAGCTGTTGTCTTAGGGCACAAAGGATTTATAAGGCTGAGAGTTTAGGAGGTTTACGCTCTCGCAACTCGGACATGTCCAGACGAGGTTCTTGGTGCGCATCAACAACTACAAAGGGCAGTGCTGAATCGGTCTGCGGTACACACCACAACACAAGTTAAGGCCATGAAAGACACCGACTCAACTACTCAGGAGGTTTAGGGTTTTGGTTTGGGGGGGTTAGGGTGACAGGCCACCCAGGAAGTTCTTTACAATATTGTCAGGCTGCTGTTTCTCCAAGAGTCGAGTGAAAAGGAATTTGTACAAGCTGCCTTGCTTTAACAAATAGCTCCCTAACCCACAGCCCTGAATTGCACACACTACTGTTACCACAAAACTTCAAAAATCCGTACCCGAAACCTTCAAGAGCACCCTTTCGCAAAACTTGGACCTTCAACTCAGGGAAGGGGCGTTGCGGGCTGATGGTTTCGATGATTTACTTGGAAATTGGCCTGGGGTTCTGGTTACCCATAGGCTCCATAGTAATTAGTCCCTTTTGGGATTACCTTCTAGGATTCTAAATATGAACCCCAAAAAGGAACTACTATGGAGCCTCTAGGTGGGGCATCTCGGAGCTGGCGGGCTTGGCATAAGTAAAGGGCTTGCGTGTTCGGGCTTTGGGGTCATTTTGCTTTTGGGGCTGTAGAGGGCTGGGGTTGCTTTAGGATTTGGGTCTTAGGTGCTGTTGTGTCTTCGGGTTTTGACGTCAAGGGCTTCCAGGTTTGGCTTCAAGCTTCATTCTCCAGTAACCTTATGAAACTCTTGATAGCAACCCCAAAATTTAATCCTTACGGTATCCTTACAGAGCCTTAAACCCTAAACCCCAAAACCTTTTGCAACAGCCTTCGCACTTCGCCTGGAGTCGGCTCCCACATCAGCTAAACCTCAAACTCTGGACCCCAAGCCATAGCAATAATATCTAGGGGCCTCAATAACAAGAATCGGGGTTTCGGGGGTATATTACGATTATACCATAGTTACAACAAGAAAACCCCCAAAACAGTAGAGTTTAATTATGGTTCATGATTATACCATAGCTACAATAAGGAGACCCCAAAATAGTGTAGGTAATTATACTAAGGCCCCTACAATATGGCAGTTTCCGAAAATGGGGACCCTAATAGAGTACCCCAAATAGTAGGATCCTTCTTATAAGGACCCCAAAATAAGGTACCCCTGACTTTCGGAAACTCCCAGATTCGTCAAGTCCTAAGGATCGGTCCTGGAACCTTCTTTCTCTGCTTCTGCCTTGCGCGAGGTAAGCCTCCAGGGTACGGAAACACAGGAGTACGAATAAGGGCAGCAAGTTCATAGGGTTCAAGATTGTAAGGACGTTAGGACATGTAGGGTTGCAGGTAGGATTCTTGGGCATGGCCACAGCTGCGCATTGCATTATCATGAACAAAAAAGCAAAAGTGATGACGAAACGTCTGCAGATGACGAGAACATGCTAGATCAGTCATCACAGGCTACTATATCAAGCAACCAGCAGCCACTAGAATACTACCTACTACCCTACGGAGATGACGATGACGACGACGACGGCGACCGCTACGACTGACACTGCCACTACTGTCGTCACCACCACCACTACCACCAGTACTGCAGCTGCGACTGCTATCACAGCAGCAGGAGCAACAACAACAACGACGACGACAACAACTGCAACTGCAACTGCAACTGCAACTGCAACTGCAACTGCAACTGCTACTGCAACTGCAACTGCTACTGCTACTGCTACTGCTACTGCTACTGCTACTGCTACTGCTACTGCTCCTGCTGCTGCTGCTGCTGCTGCTGCTTCTGCTACTGCTACTGCTGCTGCTGCTGCTGCTGCTGCTGCTGCTGCTGTGCTGCTGCTGCTACTGCTACTGCTACTGCTACTGCTACTGCTACTGCTACTGCTACTGCTACTGCTACTGCTACTGCTACTGCTACTGCTACAGCTGCTGCTGCTGCTGCTACTGCTGCTGATGCTGCTGCAGCTAATGCTATTGCTGCTGCTACTGCTACGACTACGACGACGACTACTACTACTACTACTACGACGACGACAACTACGACTACCACTATATACCACTATCACTACCACTACCAGCACCGGCATTTCCTTGTTGGTGTCTGTTAAACTGGATGGTAATCTTGAGTGCTGGGGGTGGTTTGCGGTCTAAGCTTGCACCTAGCACCAAACCCCCTCAGAACAAACAAACAAACAAAAGCCTGAATCGCAAATCCTAAACACCATACAAACCCAAGCCCCCAAAGCCTTAACCCAATCAAAACATCCCCCAACCCCTATGAAGGGCTTCTTGCTCCGGGCTGACTGGTGGAGTGCGTTCGGGTCCAGAGGCTGAGGGTTTAGGCTGTCTTGTCGGCTTTGGCCTCTTGGCCGGTCTGGTGGTGATAGATCGGACTTACAGAGATGCTCGCAGCTTGAGTATCTAGCTGCTAGCCGCTAGCCCAACTCGTTATCCCAAATTGCCCAAACCTACGCTGTTGAAATTCAAGTTTGAAAAGAAAACGTCGTCAGGCTCTGGGCTCTCCTGGGAACCGGAATACCCAAAATCCGGAAAAACAAAACAAGTCCGAAACCGCATATCCTCCGACCCTTACAACCCTCAACCCCCTGCCCTGTTCTTGAAGCTGCTCAGCCTTGATGCTGGCCAAAAGCCCCACTTTCCCGACATGGTTCCGCCCGGGGCCATAGCGCGGCCGAAGCACATGAACAAAAACCAAGAAGCTCATGAATGCTGCAGGAACAGCTGCTGGGTTTGGGCTTTCTTGGTTTGGGTTTAGCTTCTGCGCAACCACGAGCCATATCCTCGCGAGCCGACACACGAACATTGATGCCCACCCGCTGCACCCCAAAACCTTCATCGTGAGCGTTAAACAACAAGGTTTACCCGTAATTAATGAAGCCTGCGTGTACTTCATACACCCTCGGTTTGCATCAGGACTTGTGCATTGGCCTCAACATTGGTCCAGAAAGTGCATACATAGTAGATGTACAATCACAGCCTACCCCTTACAACCACAAATCCTGCGTTACAACCACAAATCCTGCGGCCAAACCGGGCCGGAAACACCAGGGCTTGCAAAAAGAACCCCGGTCGCCCAGGAAGAAGGAACTCTGCAATCCAGAAACTCGAACAGCAGCCCGTGCCCAGCATTAAAAAATGCACTCCCTTGGCTTCAAGCCCTGCTTTGGGTGAAATGTCTTCTAGCGGCTTTTTGGTGGTAAAGAAACCGTGGCATGTGCGGCAGCACCCTGTTGGGATGGCCCGGCTCGGGACTACAGCAGGCGGGTTGCTCCAGTAACTGCACGCAAGAGAGTTGATCCAGGCTTTCATAGAGTTTAGGGTTCAAGCTGAGATAGACAGTTCTGGCACAGCCATTCCTTAATCATCGAGCTCCCGCTAGGCAATGGACCCCTCAGCCTAACCCTGTCCTTATCATCGTGCGTACCAAGACACTCCAATGCAACTCCATTACAAAGCGGCGTCATCTCCTTCCGTCATCCCTGCTCACTGAACCTCTTTAGAACCCGAAACCTCGAAGACGATGAAGGCTTAAAGCATGTGTAAAAGCCTGAATGATAGAACCCTTCCGTATGAACCAAATGAGCGGCAAAAATGGGGCTCCGTAGACTTGTACGATGGATCCCTATATGGTAGGTGAAGCTGAAACCCCTTTCAGGCACATGCCGCCTCACATGCGGGAACCCTTGGTGTTTACAGCCATACTCCCTGCCCGAACCGAATAAACACTAGCCTGAACCTGGAGCCCGAAACTCAAAATCCCAATGAATTCCTAAACCTTAACCAAAAAGCTTACTATCTCTTCACTACTAAAGCCATACTTCCTGGACATTCAAGCTTGCAAGCCTGAATGTGAATTCCTTATGATTCCTTATCCGTACATGATCTGGTGGTTTCCTGCCTCAATCCAATAAGGTAATCCTAACTCCCAAATGGCATGTACACACTAAACCCTGTACCCGTTCCGGCGGCACCTCGCGGATCCGCATATGGCATTGCAAGACCTCCAGTGCTCCGGGATTTGTATTGTAGACATCATCGAAAGGTCCTACGGGGCGTCGCCGGAGCTAGATCGAATATACATCGAGGCTTCGGCAAGGGGGTCCTGAAGCTAGAACTCGGGCCTTGGGCCGGTATACTACCAGGGCTTCTAGGGCTTAGTGCTAAGGCCGTAGAGCCGCATCCCCCTGGCCCACGAAACCCCTAAAGTGCGACGTGAAAGTGTTGGACAGTAAGAAGCCTTAGCACGCAGACCCTAACTGCAACGACAAGTCATCACTCGGAGTTGAACTAATGTGTACCCCAAACAGTAGAAACCGTTCAACCCGGACAGCCGAAAGCATGAAGGACTGACAGGTGGCGACGTTACCCTAAACGCCGATATGGGGGAGCTGCAACCGGGCTCTGGGCCTTAGACCTCTTGTAGGCCTGAGAGAGAGCTCCTATAAAGGCTTTTATGGCCTTGTGGCAGATAAGGAGCTTCTACAGAGGGCTTTCAGTCAGAACCCTTAACCCTAAAACGTAAAACCCTAAACCCTATAAAGCTCAAACCCTAATCCCTAAAACCCTAAACCCTAAAACCCTAAACCCTAAAACCCTAAACCCTAAAACCCTAAACCTTAATACCCTAAACTCTAAAACCCTAAACCACAAAAGTTTCGGAACCCCCAGCGAGCGCCTGGGAAGGCGCCAGGTGGTCCTCGAGCTCCTGCTAAAGAGCTGAAGACTCTTTCATGCAGGTTTAAACCGGTGTAGGGTTTAGGGTTTAGAGTATTGTGGGTTTAGGGTTTAGGGCTTAGAGTATAGGCCTTATTGGGTTTACGGGGTTTTGAGTTTAGGGTTTAGGGTATAGGCCTTATTGGGTTTACAGGGTTTTGAGTTTTGGGCTTAGGGTATAGGGTTTACGCTCTCGCAACTCAGACACAGCCAGACGAAGTTTAGGGTATAGGGTTTAGCGTTCCTAAACCCTAAACCCTTAAAGGTTTAGGAAGATGGCTTTCGATTCAAGTGTTGGGGATCCGATTAAGTTCAAGGCTAGGGGCATTTGTGAGCTGTAAGTTTACACTGAAGTGCACCCATCGGCTCTTGCGGGCCCGATGTAACGAAATCCCAACACTTCCGCAAGCCCACGGCTGCTCCTGGTGCATTCGGCTGGTAGGGTGCAATCTGAATGCCATTCGGGAGGTACTGTGGCATAGCCCTGGCGGATTCGGCTTGGCGTTTTGATATTGAGCCCCCAAAACCCAGCAGAAGAGTAGACCCGAAGATCCTTCACCCACCTCTCCAAAAGCCCTTGGGTTCAGGGTGTCGAAGTGCAGTGCCCGGCTTTTTTTGCTCCAAGAACATAAGTTTACATAGGGGTGAGGTTTAAGTTTAGGCTTACCCTCACGGACATTCTGAATTCGCGATTCGAGGGCATCAGGCGGGGCGAGCACAGACGAAGATTTGACGGATCTTGAAAGAAATCACATCGAACTCGCGGACACATAAACTGGACTAGTCAAGCCAAAGCTTGCTCGTTTCAATTGGTTTACAAAGGCAATGACTTCACAAGATCCGCAAGAAGCAACCCGGCAGCCACAAATGCTGAAACCGCCCTCTATCCTTTTGAACCCCCAAAAGCAAGGTCACATGACTCAAAGTTTCACAAGGGTTACTCGACTATGAGGTGGCTTGACCAACCCTGCCCAAACATCGGTGCACCCCAAGCCTGCAACCCAAGACCTCAGGCCGCGAAATCTCGTAGCACAGCTCACAAGATTTCCTTCCTCTAACTTCCTAAACTCTTAGCCATATGCCATGAACATACCTGAAACCTACTCCGGAATCCTAAAACCCCTAGAAGCTCAGACCGTAAACAACAACACCGATTCCAGCCCTACCCCCGAATCATCATTGCGATCAACAAGGGTAACAGAATCTTGCTAACCCTTTCGGATGCTGACTTGAAACTAAACTGCTTTTCAGACTTTCTTCGACGGCTAGAGAACCTAATGTTCAGGAAAGGGCATCCAAGCTTCAACCCTAAGTCCTACAGCATAAACGATAGAAGCTGCCCCCACCCTGTAATCGTCACTATAAGGAATATATTAGGGCCCTATTATATTTCTATTAAACCACTATTACAGGGTGGGGGCAGCTTCTAACATAAACGCTACAAACAGGACCTAAGTTCAAGAAAATCTCTGCAGCCGGGAGACGGAGGCATCTGTGGAGCCTGTATCAAGGGGCTTAGGGTTTAGGGGGTTCCGGGTTTAGGGGTTTAGGTTGGGTACTGCCCCCATACAGTAACAGTCTATAATAGGGCTACTACTAAGGTCCTAATATACCTATACTATGAATATTATCCAACTGTTACTGAGTGGGGGCAGTACCCAAGGTTTAGGGCGCTGGGGCTGTGGGGCTTGAGGGTGCTCGGGGCCTTGATTTGCTTTTCTTCAATACCTATAGTCTCCATTGTAGTTCCTTGTTTGGTTAACCAAAATCTCTATTATAGGGTCCTAACCATAAAACTGGATAACCAAAAAAGGGAACCACAATGGAGACTATAGGTAACTTCAGATAAGGTGGAGTAAACAGGCCTCAGCGATTCTAGCTAGGGGCAATCCAGCCGACGCTATGGCAAGCTAGTATAGGGGTCTGAAGAAGTCCTAGCAGTACGTCCCATATTCCACTCGCCATTTTGGCCGAGATCTGCGAGAGCCAATGCATAGCCATCTTCGGATACAGCGGTAGGGACTCAATTACCCTTCTAGTACCTGAAACTTCACTGTCGTACATGGTGACGTTGAAATGCGACAACCTCCACCCTTAACCCCAACACCTCAAACCCTCAACACTACTGTATCTTCGTAGTCTGAACAAGTGGGTCTCCAAGGGAAGCTCATGACGCGTTTCAGGGCTACAAGCTGCTCGCGTTCACAAAAGCTTTGGCACAGCTACGAGCTCCATTAACCTGTTTAGGGTTGTATCAGGTGTTTCAGCGTCTGCCAGGCTTCAGGGTTGGGGGGTTTGATAGCCAGCGTATGGGTCTGGAGATACCATGGGATTGGGTGCTGAGACTAAGGAGCTTGAAGCCCCTTCTTCGGATGCAGTTCGGAAGCTGGAGATCAGCGCTTCTCATTGCATGGGCCCGGAAGCGCGACACCCTGACGCCCCGGCATGGAAAGGAAGCCCCAAACCTCCATCGACTCCAGAATCCGAACCCGAAAAGCTCTTGAGGCCCAGTCTGCAAGTTTAAAACCCCTGGTTTGGGGTTCAGGAGGTAGGACTCAATGAGGGTTGGGTGTAGGTGAGACTCCGAACCCCCAAGTAAGCTGAATCCTTGAGCTGAAGAGCTGAACTCTCCGGGCCCCAAGGCGAAACCACCGTGCGCCTGAGCCGCCGCCCTGCTTCCCGGTGCTGGTTGGTAGGGCTGGATGTTGGAGGGAGCCTGGATTGTAGTTCCTTTTTGGGGTTACCTTGTAGGATCCTAATTATATATTTGGTTAAACCAAAAAAAGGAGCTACAATGGAGACTATAGGTAGAGTTCAGGGTTTGGTATAGCTGGATGTTGGAGGGAGCCTTGGAAGTGCTTCTTTGTTGCCGCTCACCTGGTTCTTAGGAGTTGACTTTCATAAAGGTGCTTACTGAGGGTTTTGTAAGGGCTCTACAATGGGCTTTGGGTGTCTAGCAGGTTGAAAGCTTCATTTCTCAGGGCTTTGACGTTTCAGGGTCCAGGGGTTTTAGGGCTGAGGGCTCTCAGGCTTCGGATATCAGGTTCCGTTTTTGTTCGGGGGGTCTTCGGGTTTTTCAGGGTCTTTAGGACGTGGCGTAGGGCTTCATTTTTTTCGCAGAAGTTTGAACTTTCATGGTTCCTTGGCCTTACGAGCATGTCCATCCCCTGTAAACCCTACACCCTAAACCGTCATTCGCACGGTTGGGCAAGATCTGCACATTGAAGCAGGCCCTGGCTTCAGGAGGGTTTAGAGCTTAGCTTTGGGTTGAGGGCTTAGGATTTAGAGTTTAGGGTTGCTGGGCTTGAGGCTTGGGGTTCACGGGAGTTTCAGGGTGCAGATTCAAAGTGGAGAGGGTGAGGGACACGTAAACGAAGTGTGTTTCCCTCCGCCCTGAACTGTTACGACACCCAACCAGGGTCGCACCTCCCAATTACGCTCCCGAGCTTGGCCGGGGTTCTGACCCCACCCAACACCCCAATGGCGGCACCTGGGTAGCTAAATCCTATCCGGAGCCAGAGACATAGACTCAACACTATCCTCAGACCCTATTCTACCTCTTTTGTAGTGCGCTTACATTTCCATTTGCTGCAAGGAAGACAAGTACCAACCCTGACCCTATAGCTCCGAAGCTTAAACCATCAAACCCTGGACTCTCAACCTTTAAAACCCTCAACTCTCGAGACCGACTTCTTTCAGCTTGGCAGCATAGGGCGGGTTCAGGTTCTGTGGCGCAGCCTTGGAGGAGCGCGCGAGCTCCGCCATGGTAGCAGCATCTGCCTCCTTTGGGCACATGTTGGTGCTTAGCAATCACCGGTCGTAACGAGCAGATCACGACATTCCTTTACCTGTTCAAGAGGAAGCACATCTCTGGTTGTCGCGTTGGTCTACTTTGGCTAGGGCTGTTGCGTCAACCGAAAGACAGATTAAACTCCGCCGGAACACGAAAAACCGCTAGGATACACAGCCTGGCCCCAGTAGGGAAGACATAAAGCCCCGCTCAGCCACACCCTATCCAACCCTAAACCCTAAACCCTAAACCCTTAACCCAAAACCCTAAATCCTAAACCCTAACCCTAAACCCTAAACCCTATCCAAGGGCCGACATCCTACAACAGCCGTACACTCTGCAGGAGGGCGTCCTCCGGCATCACCCAGACCGCGTTGATGCCACCGCTTGGGGAGGCTTGGCTGATTCCGTAGGCCGCCCCCCTGCGCCGAGCCCGCGCACGAGGGTTGAAGTGAGCTTAGAATTCTAGGGGGGCTTGGGCTTTCGGATTCGAGGGTCTCTTAAGGCCGGCTTTAATTGGCATGTGGATTGTA
The DNA here is from genome assembly GCA_905221615.1 of Symbiodinium sp. CCMP2592. Lineage (NCBI taxonomy): Eukaryota > Dinophyceae > Suessiales > Symbiodiniaceae > Symbiodinium > Symbiodinium sp. CCMP2592. Next base: position 481,017 of record CAJNDT010002124.1, read on the forward strand.
GGGTTGGTATCCCCAGGATTATGGCTTCAGCAGCATCTGGGGGTCTAAGATTTTGGGATGTTCGGGTTCGGTGGCAATAAGCTACAATGCAGCTCACTTGTTGCAGAACTGCAGCGAGTTTTCTGCCAGAAAACTAAACTATGCCTGAATGCCATGCCATAGTGCTGCTGTCGTTGCCCCTCGCGATTCTACAGGCATACATTTGCCTGTGTATGTGTATGCGCAGGCATCAGTGCGATACAACTCACCAGGTGCATACAGATAGAAAGACAAACAGGCAACTAGACAGCCAGCACAGGCACAGGCAGAGAGTGCAAGAGCGGCGGAAGACCGAGAAACAATTAGATACTTCGAGACCGTATCTGGCTGAGTGAAGCAACAATCCCATAAATCTATCCCAAACGATTATACTCATAGGCTCCGTAGTAGTTCCTTTTTGGGATTACCTTATAGGATTCTAAATATGAACCCCAACAAAGGAACTACTATGGAGCCTCTATAGGTAAGCCCTGAATGCTGCCTGGGCCCGTTGGCCAGAACCTTCTGTGCGTCCTGACAAGGCAGGACGGAAGGGAGGCAAGCACAACTTGCGAAAGCGAGATTCGCCGCTTTAGAGCATGGCAAGGCGTAGATTGCAGGCTTCACAGGGCATGGGCTTCGGGGTGCAGGGTTCAGGGTTTTGGTTGTTAGGGCTCTGCCCTGCGAAGATGAAGATGCGGACATGTGCAACCACCCCAGAACCATAGTCAGCGGCTGTCGCGAGGGTGTCGATGGTAGTTTTGGGGGTGGTGTTGGCGGTCAAGCTAGTGCAGGTAACCACAATTGCGCTTTGGTGAAAACGCTTTCCAGGACACGGGCCCGGAAATCACGAATTCCGAACAACTTGAACAAGTGCTTTCTCGAGGTGCCTCCCTAAACCCTACAAGCCTAAATCCTAATCTGTTGATAGAAATGCTTTCTCGAGGCGCCTCCGAAGCCTGCGTCTCCTCCTCCTGGGGAGGCTCGCCCCGTAGCCAACCGACAATGCCAGAGACCTGAACACTAAACACTGTAGTACACGGATCGGGTTGCAGGCGTTCCTTGGGCCTCTGATTTACATCGGAACCTGTTCCGCAGTTTATCTTGGCAGGCTGGAGGCTGGAGGCTGGATCAGCTTCTTGTCATATTTGGGGGTCCTTATAATAAGGATCCTACTATTTAGGGTACCATATTAGGGTCCCCTATACAAGTCTAAGGCTGGGTTGAGAACTCCAGTCAGTTCACCGGTGAGTCTGGAGAGTTCTTGGTCGCAGGCCACCGCATGTTGGAACTAGCAACATGTTATCTATCGCCGCTTCTCATATTCCCGACGTCTTCCCAAGACTGCCTGCTCCGGTAGGTGCAAACGTCATCGAAAAACCATGCATGAGACTAGTGTGCATACACCTTGCAAGTAACTTGGTTTGTTTCTGCGATGCACGAACTCTAACACAATTGACGAGGTGATCTTCTGCCAAAAAACTTTGTACTCCCAGAGAGAACTGCCGGACGCTGTAAGCACGGCCCTCTATGAACCTTGCGTATCAAATCTTCGATCTCAGGCCGCGAAGCCCATGCTCCAAAAACACTAGCCAAGGATTCCGGTCTCAAGGACATAGTCTAGAGGTTAAGCCAGCGACCCCATCGATGAGAATGTCACCGGCCTGAAGCAGAAGTTAGAGGCTGCTGTTGCCTTCGGGCTTCCAGTTGAGCTATCTGAAGTCAGGCGATGTTGTGAGCAGCCAGTGGCATAGCGACCCGATCACTGAACCCGAAACCTGAAAGGAAGGATTGGATCAAGGCCTAGGGGTGTACAAGGTGGCGTTGTGAGATTTGTTCCGGAGTATTGTTTCCAGTTTGCACTGGCGTGGTTATGAGTTGTAGGGACGCTTTCGAGCAACCACACACACAAGGACCCGACACAACCTGCTAGATCAGAGGGATCAGGGTTCAGCATGTAAGGGCTCAGATTTCAAACTCAGGGTGCCCTGCAAACCCGGAACCTCGACCCCACATAACCTCTCCTACGGCCGAGTTCGTCCTGAATCTAAATACCTAGCAGCCGTCCAAAACCCAGGTCAAACGACAGCATGTATAGCCATGGCCCTAACTCGAAGAAGCCAGACTCCGAAACGAAAGCCTGCCACAGTTAAAGGAGAACAGCAACACAGCTCCGCATTCCAAGGATCTCTCCAAGCCCTCACAGGTCACAAATCCGCCACCAAAATAACCGCGAAGCCAAAGATCCCCAACATCAACATTTTAAACATCTTGTGGGGGTGCAAGTAGTCCTTGCTTATGGTTCTTGGTACCATTAAAAAAGCCATAAAGTCCTACAGTAGGGAGTACTTAGACCTTCTGTGCAACCACCCAAGGGTTTCGAAAACGACAGAGATACCTATCAACATATCCTTAACGTAAGACCTCCCACGAAGGACACCTCGGTTTCAGGAAAACGAACCGAGGAGTCGAAGAGCCCTCCGTTCCTTTCAAGTTGCTTGGCTCGGGCCCCCAAGACCTGTGAACCAAAAACCGAACAGGGTTCCTTCGCCGCCAATAAAAACTGACCATAACACGTAAAAGAACTGTGTGTGATGCTGCCCGATGGTAACTGAGCACAAGTTCCTGATAAACAAACCCCTGTACAAACCGTATAAAAACAGATATTCAAAACTCTGGCGAAGCTAGATCAAGCCTCAACAAAGAACCCTGTAAGGACCCTATCAACTGAAAACCAACTTTTCAAACATCCATTTGCCACAAAAGGTCACGAATAAAACACTATGTAAAACTTACAGAAGCCGATCAACAGGTATCTGCAGCCAAAGCGCATCGGCCACAGCATCCTTCACTGCTCCCACTGCGCCCTTTTCTTTGAAATCCTCCGAAGGGTGGAGGAGTCTACGGCTTTGTTTTCGAGCACCTTGTCTATTTCAGTTTACAGGTTGCAGGGTTCAGTCTGGGTTTGAGCGGGTTGGTCTGTGATGGGTGTCACAGGGATCATTCTTGTGGCAAGGCAGCTTAGCTGAGAGGAGTCCTCCTTGCATGAGGAGGTCCTATAGGTCACACAAATGTCATTCTGCTACAGCGGACGCGAATGGATAACCGATAGTCATGGCCTTTTTTGAGCGTGGCTGTAGCTCATGTCATCAAACGGCGTAATTGATCAGGATACACTGTCATGATCAACGCTCATCCTCTGCGCCCAGCTGCTAAGATGGGTTTCTCAGATGGCTGTCATGCTAGACTCCATCGAATTCCAAACTAAAACTGGTTGTTGGTCGTTTCTCACGATCCTAAAGGAACATCCAAAATCCAAAAAAAAAGAGCCGTTGCCAGACCATCTCCATCCACGCTGCGAAGCTGGTCTATGTAAGCACGATGCAAGTGCATTTAGATACGGCAGTTTGCCGTTGTTGTTGGCTTGGACATAGCGGCTGAAGGGCACTTTGGTCTAGACATACGCTCAGCGAAGGGTTTTGGGCAGTAAGATTCGTTACCCTCGAAGTCTTGATCACGAGTATCGATCATGTCGCGAACATGGTGGGGGATACAATAAAACATGTGGTTCTCCAAGGGAGGGTTTGTGTGCAAGGAATCCGTGTGGTTCTCGTCTTTGAACCCCAGGTGGACGAAGCATCCGATCCTGCACGGTGAGAGCAACCTCCTCGCCGACGATGCCCTCGAAATGGAGCCGGTGTGAGTTTGGGGTTTACCGTCCAGGGTTTAGGGTAGAAGTTCATGGTTTCAGGTTGAGGGTTCAGCACTCTGAGAGCTTCAAGTGTCTCAAGAGTTTTAAACATTGGAGTGTAAGGGTACTATAAGTCGCCGCTTGCTAGGTGCTCCTTGTGGGGGGTGCTGGCCTTGGCTATATAATACCTGGGGGCGATGGTGGCTCGGTAGCCGACGTCGTGACTTCATGTTTGTGATGCTTGTGTTTGCTGCGGCTACCGTTGAAGATGCTGTCCCGATGACGTCCACGTCGTCGATGCTGTTGCTGTTGCTTCCGCTGCTGCTGTTGTTGCTGTCGCTGCTGCTGATCCGACACATTGATGTTTTTGTTGGCAACCCTTCTCACACTCTTCGTGGCTAGTAGCTAGTTCCACCAGCCTGAAGTAGCATCCTCTGTCAGTCTCTGCGTAATGCGTTGTAATGTACGGAAAAAAGAAGCAACCCACCGAGAACAAACAAACGGCCACTGTGTCCATAGTTGATATGACGACCACCCCAGGCGGGTCTGCAAGTTTGCCTTGGCTGCTGACCTCTTTCATTCCCAAATCTTACATGGCGAGTCCTCCCCACCTCCAACGACTACGAGTATACCGATTATATCCTTCAAAATAGGTCCAAGAGGCACCAAGGTTGCGAACCGCACGCTTCGCCACGTTACCTTCTTGCTGGCAAGAGCGTTTGGCTCTTGTCATGTGCCAAGCGAACAGGGTGCAGTCAAGACTGGGGATGCTGGCTTGTGTTTTCAGGCAGGGAGGGTGCTTGTCGAGAGGGTTTGGTGGCTTGGAGCTTCGGATTGTATGATATTGCATGGACTTGGTGTGCTATTTCGTTCTGCACTCTATTTCGACCCCCTGAACCCTAAAACCAGTTCTTCAGCGGTGCTGCTTGAATAGAAGGGCCGGGAAACCCAACTCCCAGAAACTTCCACGTCCCCAGGGTCATATTTCCACTGACTACGAAGTCACTGCGTCTTCAGACCGCTGTATAGCAGAGCAGTGAGATAGTAAGCCACAAATGATGTAGACCCAGCTGCTAGGCTGCCAAACAGAACCCGAGAAAAGCCAAACAAAACATTGGGTGCAATTCGCTGCAGCATCTTTGACGTACAATAGCGCTTTTGCACTCCGAAAGCCCCAAAGGCCCCTAAACCCCCACACTCTGTTGTGTCGAAAACACGAAAACCCTGGTTAGACCCTAAAGCTCCGAATCCCCTAAATTTCGGAAAATAGTACATCAGCCGAATTCCTCGAATTCCAACAACCGCGATGCCTGTGACCAGCCTCCCGAACCTCTGTTGGACTCTAAAACTGGGCCCAGAAGACCTCGAAACCCGAAACCTCGAATCCCGAAGCCCTGGAGGAACCCTAGGGTTTTTAGGGCTTCGGGTTAAAATATAATCTGCTAAAGGGTTTTCTCCCTGGGTTTAGGAAAATACTAAAGGGTTTTTTCCGTCCTACTTGGCCAGGACGGTATATTAAAGGGTTGCGGTTTACCTATAGTCTCCATTGTAGTTCTTTTTTTGGTTTAATCAATCTTATATTAAGGATCCTAAAAAGTAACCCCAGAAAAGGAACTACAATGGAGACTATAGGTAGGGTTTAGGAATCGCAAACCCAAAGTCCGGTAGACCCCAAGAAGCCCTAAGGCCAAGCCTGCTGTCTCGTCCTCCAGCGGTGGTGGGTTCACGTTGCCGAAACCCTGCTTGGGTAGTTGTCAAAACTATGGCCCCTTCTTGGGTACCCTAAATGTCAGGTGCCGTAATATATATATATATATATATATATATATATATATATTAGGGACCCCAAAAGGGACCATAATTCTGACAACCACCCGCGTGCAGGTCATCTCATTTCTGCAAGCTTTTGGCCGCTTTCAGCCGGCAGGATGCTCGAGATTTAGTAGGGTCTAAGGACCCTATACCCTACTAACTCCCCTAAACCCTAAACTTTAGGGTTTAGGGTTTAAGGGGGTTTAATGGATTTCGTAGGGTATAGGACCTTAGGAGTCTATAGGGCCGCAGGGATATCAGGCTCGCAGTTGAGGGCTTCGAGTCTATGCTTTGAGCGCTTGGGTTCGTCCGAAACAGCAGGCATTGTCGGACTTCTTACATTTGGTTAGTAGGGAATGGAAGAATGGTAGTAATGGTAGCTAGAATTGTACCCCATTCCTCCATTCCCCACTAACCAAAGGTAAGTAAACCGCAACCCTGAAAAGCGGGATCGGCCTGAATGCGCTGGGCAAGGGCTGCTCGATCCTCAAGCTTCCACGGGGGTTGAGGTGTAGGGCTAGGGTTTGAGGGTTCGCAGGGTTTAGGGTTTCGGGCTTCAGTAATTCAAGGATTTGAGGTGTTAGGGCACATGAAGAATGCGGAGGAGGCGCCGGCACACGCCAGACCAGTCTAGGCTAGCACTTGCAGGGCTTGGGGTTCAGGGTGTTGGAGACTTGGAGTTGCGGCATTGCCAGGGTTCAGGGTGCTGAATAGAAATATGTAGAAAGCAGGAGCAAGGAATGCTCGGGATCTGTTGTTCAAGAGTGGGTGTCGAGGGAGCTTTTCTACACTGCAGTCCATCACATGATCTCTTCGTAATGAGTTTTCGTGTTGACTAGCCAACCTCAAGGCTAAAATCTAGCCCCCCCTTCCCCACTCCCGCCAATCAAGCCGAAGTTATCAAGTCCTGGAAACCACAGCAGCGCTAATTACACGACAAAGCCGGTAAACCTGGCAACCCAGACCCATCTAAACCTTAAGCCCGAAGCCCCTACAGAACCCTTATTCTAGTATCCGCAGAACCTCTATAGAAACTCCAAGAGGCCCCCTGCGCACCCGACATTAAGAAAAGCCGGAGGACCTGCTGCTGCTGCATCACGGCTGCGGCCATCTCTGCCTGTGACTTGGCGTTTCACTTGCGAGGCGTTTTGGGGCCCAGGCTTCAGACTTGTGTGGCTTTTGGGGGTGTAGAGTTGGTTATGGATGGTTGCGTGGCTTCATGCTTCTATTACTCTTCTATTCTAAAATGGTCCGGAAAGATTCTTGGAGGCTTGCGAGGTAATCCTGAACCCGGCTATGCTTTTGACTAGGGGGTGTGAGGGTCGGACAAGTACTCAGATCCCGATACTTTACCCAGTACTTTAGACAAAGATCAAAACACACGGGTTTAGCCCCATGCACAGCCTAAGCCCTAAATCCTAAAATATTACACCGCCGTGCCTTCTTTCCGGGATTGAAAACTCCCAACATGCAGTTGCCAGAGATAGATAGGTTCCTCAGCCTCATGCGAAGTAGAGGTCGGCAAGAGCCTTAATAATAATAATAATAATACTAATAATAATAATAATAGTAAGAATAATAAGAATAGTAATTAGAATAGTAATTAGAATAGGGTTTTGGGGCCCGGTATACTATAGTTATGACAAGGAACCTCCAAGATGGTATTTTTGAAAACTTGGGCCCCATATTAAACCCGAGAGCTGTGCATTGGGATTCCGAAACTCCCTCCGGCCAGCACAGGCCCTAGCAATTCCGGAAAGAGCTACACTTTGCTTGCGGTAGCTCACACCCCCAGGGGTCGAAAGGACCCTAGAACTAGGTACTCGGTTTTAGGATAGTAATCATGCAGGCTGGATTCCGGAGAGTGTATGCACTTGCGTTACAAAAGCTACTCCAGTCCCCTGAACTCCGAGCACTAACCCATAACTGACGTGTAGAGGCCTCCTTCCAGTCCTTGGCATGTTCCCTCAAGTCCTTACCCAGAGGCCCCAAAGTAGTTCCTTTTTGGGAGTACCCTATAGGATTCTATATATGAACCCCAAAAAGGAACTACTTTGGGGCCTTTGGGTAATTCCCCTTCCCATCAACGAAATGCCAATAGTGTCACGCCGAACCCTTGCCCAATTGGATCCTCCAATATCCCCACGTCACAAGGGTACCCCGTCTCCGAGCTGTCAGCTTTCACAAAGAGCTCCCCGAAAATTGATAAATTGGTACTGGGCTGGCCTGGAAGCCCAAGCAAGAGCCTTAACTTAATCCTAAACCCTAAACCCTACAGTGCAGACAAAGAGCCACGAGAACAGGGACAAAAACTGGCAAAATCTAAAATGGCCCGGTGCCCAGTGAAGGGAGGGTGGAAGAGCCGACAAGCGACGGTGTCCACACATAAAAATAATAATACTAATAATACTAATAATAATAATACTAATAATACTAAGAATACTAATAATAATAATACTAATAATAATAATAACAATAATAATACTAATAATAATAATAATAATAGAGTTCAGGGTCCAGGCCCCGTTATTCGCTGTAGCGCCAGGAACTACGTAGCTGTTCGGCCTGAATGGGTCTGTTCTACATGAAGATCCCTGCATTTGGGGATTCCAGGGTTTGCTTAGGACCTGCCAGCCGAGGTCTTGGTCATATACTTTGATGTTGCTGCTGGCCTCTACACATACAGGGCGGTGACCAGCTCAGTCGGCGGACCCTACCCTTTCAAAACCGAATCCCCAGAAAGGAACCGTAAACGAACACGTCCACAAGCCCACGAATGCGTTCCGAACCGCGGAGTATTAAACCCTCAAACTGAGGTTCGAAAGCTTAAGGGCTTAAGCCTCCCCTGATGTAACTTATGGGGTGCTACGGAATTAGAATAGTTCCAAGGTATACTGTAGAAGAATCGCGAGAAGGAGCCCTCCGGATTTGTTCAGCGATTGCTCAGGCTTAGACATTACCTTACTTGGAGGGGGGTTCATATTTAGAACCCTGTAGGGTAATCCCGGAAAGGAGCTACTATGGAGCTTATGGGTAGGGATTATCTTAACCTGTTGCACTTCAGGACCGTGCGAAATATTCTTTACAGCACCAGGCATGTAATAGAACCCTCTACTGCGGCAGTTTAAACTGAACCGCAACGACAGCTTCAGCTCTAAAAGAGACTTCTAACATGACACAACCTAAAACAAAAAGATCTCTCGGCTAAGACACCCACTGGAAGAGCGGCGCCCATGGGAAGTAATTGGGCTCTCAGCAGTCTCTCTGTCTGTCTCTCTCTGCGCATTCTCCTGCAACACGAAAGTCTTGCAAAGCCTCAAGTGCTACATGAGACCCCAGCCCCCAACGCAAGCAAAGCCACCGGCGACGAACCCGATTTCCCCTCGGAACCGCCCCCACTCCAAGAAAAGAAGCAAAGCCCCAGCATGTCCCAAGTCCCTCGAACATCCACGAACCAGAACTTCACCCTAAACCCTAAACCCTAAACCCTAAACCCTAAATTCAACTCGAAACTTAAACCCTTTGGCAACTGCACTTGAGTTGGGACCGAGGCGAGACCCGAAACCCTGGAGCCCCACCCAGCCCCTGCAAGCCCTGAGCCCCGGAGCCCCAACACCCTCACAGAAAATGCCCTTAAGCCCTATGAACCCTAAAACCGCAACCCTCAGCCATTGTTGAACCCGCATAGAAACCAACGCTAAACCACAAAAAAAAAAAGCCCAACCTCTAAGCCGTCACCCAAACCTTTGAACCTTAAGGAGATGGTAAGCTTGTCTTGGCCTCAGACTCTGCACTTCGTGTGCCCGTGCCGCAAGCCCTGGTGATTTTGCTAGCATCCTGCAGTGCATCCAGTAAAGGGTCTTTCAGGCCCTTACGATGTTGCTTTCGGGCATTACAGGGGTCGAATGACTGAGACTCAAATTTCAGGGTCTGCTCTACAGTACAACTATTGGGCAGTGTGCAGTATACATGCACAGCCTCCCACCACTATTTATACTGTGTCTTCTTATTCTAGTCTGTTGGGACTCAGGGTATCATCTGAAGTTTTAGGGCTGTAGGGCTTGGTGTCCAGGCATCTTAAACCCTAAAGCCTAATGGCTTCCGTAAGCTACAGCACGCGGACCTCGGCCCCAGAGTCTTTGGGAAAGGCCTTCGCTTCGTTTGAGGGAGCTATGGCTCAGGGGTTCAAGCTTTGGGGTCGGTTGATTCTCAAGCTCTCCCTACAGTCTCCATTGTAGTTCCGTTTTGGGGTTACCTTTTAGGATCCTTAATATAGAATTAGTTAAACCAAAAAAGGAACTACAATGGAGACTATAGGTCTCTCTCTCTCTCTCTCTCTCTCTTCTGCAGATTGTGCGGAGAATTGGGAGAGGTCCTAATGTTATTGTGTGAACCGAGCGTCCAGGTATTTCCATGGCCCATGCTGCTCGATCCTCAAGCTCGAAAGCCACCTGAAGCCTTAAACCCTACAGCTCAGATCCTTGTGCCCTGTAGGGGTTTAGGCTTCAGGGTTTCAGTAGGGTTTAGGGGCCTGAATGGCCTGAAAGGACCTCGTATAATCCCTTCCCCCTAATATTAAAGGCCCCCCCCTCCCTTTTTTTCACTGGATTTCGGAGGTTTAGTTTTAATATTAGGGGGGGGTTCGGTGCATCCGCGCACCCGGACTCCCAGCTGCTAGCTATCCCAAGCCTGGACTAAAGCCCTAAGCCCTAAACCTCGAGCCCCAGACCCTAAAGCACTGAGCCCTAAACTTTAAGCCCTAAAGCTTCAGCCCTGAGCCCTAAACCCTTAAACCCTAAAGCTCTGCTGTCTTTAGTACTACTGTAATCTTCGTTCAATTAGAACACATACAGATCTAGCCCCCCCTAATGTTGTCCCTTTTAAATTGAATGTGGTGCCCGAAACCGCGAAATTCCGGGGGCCGGGAGTTTTTACATTAGGGGGGGTTGAATGTTAGGGGGAAGGGATTAGTACAGCAACAGATATAGGAGCCCCTTACGGCTGCCCTTTTTGTCGATTTCTGGCGCAGCCGGCGGGTCTAACGCATCCGCGGGTAGCTCAAGAACCAAGACCGACTCCACATGGCGCGTCTGCGGAAACAGGTCGAAAGGCCCTCGGCACCGTGCGGTTCGTACTACATCCACTTGACGAGTCGGGGTCTACGCATCCGGTGCCTATCGCTCCTGTCATTCCAAGTCCTATCTCTTCTGAGCAACACATATTCGTGAGATCTGCTCAAACTTATGTAGATGCAATACTTGCCCTTGGCAGGGAGACTGTTCAACACCTCGTCTTGCTCAGTGAAGCTTGGTGTCCCTTGGGGTTGAAGCTCAGCCTTCGTGCCTCGACTACGACGACTGCTACTATACTACTACGACTGCTACTCCTCCTGCTGCATCTCCAGGTGGAGGGGCGCTCCGAGAACAACAGACATGCTGAGTAATGTTGAGCAGCCGAATCAAAGTCTAGGGCGGAGTCTCTGCAGAAAACTACACCCTAAACCCTTTTGCACAGACTTGCACATGCCCGCCCAGGCCCCTAAACCCCTGAACCCTGGCCCTAAATCCTAAACCCTGAATTTTTTTAACGTTAAAAAACCTGAACCCTGGCCCTAAATCCTAAACCCTGAATTTTTTTAACGTTAAAAAACCTGAACCCTGGCCCTAAATCCTAAACCCTGAATTTTTTTAACGTTAAAAAACCTGAACCCTGGCCCTAAATCCTAAACCCTGAATTTTTTTAACGTTAAAAAACCTGAACCCTGGCCCTAAATCCTAAACCCTGAATTTTTTTAACGTTAAAAAACCTGAACCCTGGCCCTAAATCCTAAACCCTGAATTTTTTTAACGTTAAAAAACCCAAGCCCCAGCCCCCAAGGACCAGAAGTGCTTTCCAAGGCGCGAACTGCCTGGGGCTTGTAGCCGGCGGCGTGCAGTTTTCCCAAGTCCCGGGCCTGCTTCAGGGGGTGCCCTTGGGTTCACGGGGGAAAAGGGGGGACCTTTAATGGGGACCCCTACCCTACAATGGGCTATATATTGGGTATATAGTAGCTATATAAAGGGTATATAATAGCTATATTAAGGGTATATAATAGCTATATTAAGGGTATATACCTAGGGGTCCTTCTTAAGGGTCCCTCTATTACCCTTAGATGGGTGTTACCCCTCAACTAAAAACCCTTTTTTGCAGCAGGCCTCGTTGTCCAGCAGCCCGGTTACAGCAAAGAGCCCCTCTGTCCCCCGCTTCTTCAAAGCAAGGAGAGGAGTCGAGCTGACACTCGCGACGACATTATCTGATACGACACTACCTTACTATACTGACTGATTGCAAGACTGTGAAATTCCATGAGCTAAAAACCCTAAACCCTAAACTGGAACCGACTAATGGAGACTTCATAAATCCCCAAAGACAAGTACTTAATAAAATCAAACACTCTCGAAAATCCTACATAATTACTATCCTAAAACCGAGTAGCTAATGATCGGGTCCTTTGGACCCTTGGGGGATAGAACAAGGTTGGGTAGGGCATATCATGTTACAATGATGATGAGGATCAGGAAATAACATTACTAATCGTTTTAAGTTTCTGTCGTGATTCCGCGCTCAAACCGACATCTGCAAAGACACAGGGCAAACCTCCACTTTCAACGTGATCTCCTCATCTTTCTGTCGGTATCAGGGTTTGCTTTAGGTGGATCCTTACAGAAACCCTGGCCCTACGCTTGATCGCTCCGCTGGCCTGCGTGGCAGGATCACAAGATACCTGAAAGGCAATCGCTTCTGCGGGTGTCTCGTTGGTTTAGGGTTTAGGGTTTAGGGTTTGGTGTGCCGGAAATTGTACTTGTAGCTTTGGGTTAGTCATGGTCTTGTCTCCAGGCCAAGATAAAGTCAACGGTCTAAGGTTCAGGGCCCTGTTTCCCGGGTCAATTACCCTAGAAACCCTGAATCCTAAACCGTACCTGCAGATCCTTTTTTGGTTAACCAATTTTATGGGTAGGATCTTATATTAGAGATTCTGGTTAACCAACCAAAGGAACTACAATGGAGACTGTAGGTAAACTCCAGATCCTGAACCCTCAACCCTACACGAGCCCAGAGAAACTCGACGAAACTCCTCCGAGGCACGTAGACCACCCGCCTCGGACGCCACTCCTTTAGAAGGTCACCTCACAGTCTGGCAGCTGAATGAAAAATATGTCGCTTTAACATGTGTGTATATATATATATACATATGTTGTCTATGTATATGTTTATGGGTATGTATGTATATATATATATATATATATATATATATTTATATTTATATTCATGTATTTATTTGTTTTAAAAAAGTATATAGACGATATAAGGTGTATATAAGGGTCTGCGTCATTGCCAATACTGTTCTGTGTTAGGCTTCCTATATTACTATACCACAGGTTGTCCCACCCCAAACCTCTTCTGAGCAATCAGGCCCCGGAATTCCCCTAAGACTGCAGGTACATCAATGGTACCTACCTCGGGTCTCTGGAGATTGAGGATGTGATGTTCGGCTCGATTTAGGATTCTGTTGTCCTATCTGGCAGCAGCCTTCTCTACTAATTCACGGCTTGTGGACACGGCACAACAGCTCTCAACTCTGAACCAGAAGGGCCAGTGCGGCCAAGTCTCATGTATCTCGCGACAAACCTGCCACGATTCAGCGTACGAGTGGGCGCAAGGTCGGCACAGGACAGTCAAGTTGCACCAGGAATAAAGGTGTTGCGCAGGAAAGGTCTGAAGTGAAACTTCTCCGCCTCTTCTTCAGGTACTGGTGTGTGCGGGCTAAGATTGGGTGTCTTCGGGCCAAGGTCTCTTTTAAGGCTTGGGCTCGAACGTTTAGGTTTCAGATTAGGAAACATAGCACCGTAGATTGGGGTAGTCAAAAGACTAGGGCCATGGTAGGGCTTGCTGCAAGCCCTATGTCCAGTCAATCTAACCCGAAACCATCAACACCACGAGCCTTCCAGCCCTTCATTCCGAAACAGCTTCCTGGGATACATCGTGCTCGAAGCCCTCCCTAAACCCTAAACCAGTGCAAATTTGGCGGAAATACCGTGGTTTAGCTTTTCCTGGCTTCGGAGGCACGCTTGAATTGCGAGGGCTCCTGAGCTTTCCTCACTTCCGAAATCCCGGCCCAAACCTTACCCCCTAAATTTTAAACCTTACAAAAGCCCTAAAGCCCTAAATGCTAAACCTTGCATCCCAAACCTTAAACCCTACATAAACCTTGAACCCTAAAGCTCAAGCCGCATATCCTTTATCTTCCATCCGAAGACTAGAGGCGCCTTAATAATTAGAGTGGGGTTTGGGTGTCTTGTATATATCATACCCATAAGAAGGAGCCCCCAACCCCTATTCTAATTATTGAGGCACCTACATTAAGCAAGTCAGCCTTCTCGCGGAGGATCCACTACCACTGCGGACGACCGGGCTGGAGCCTCCTGGAATGCCGGTTGGGTTTGACACTCACTCTCGGACAAGCCTAGGGTTCAGGGTCCTGGTTTCCGAAAGAGGTTTAAGGCTTGGGATATTAGGATTTCCTAAACGCTTTAGCCGAAAAGGGGTTTCGTCCAGGGGCTGTTAGGGTCACTACACGACTTGGTCGAGGGTCCTGCATGTTTTACTTCTGAGGGGTCGTTCAGGGCTATGGTTTGAAGTCTCGGGATTATGCCGACAAGGCTTTCGGACACAAGGATTAATTAATAATTAAGCTCTAGTAAAGGTCTTAGTTAAAGGCGCCGAAGGCCCCAGAGCTTTGGGTTTGCAGGTTAAGGGCTTGGGGATGGGGGAGAGTCTGCTTTTCCCTAGCAAGGACGAGTCTGCATTACAAGTAACAGAGAGAAACAGTGGACGATTGCAAGGCGTCGCGTAGGGTCTTCAGGGTTCAGCCTGTGAGAGCTTGCATACGGTTGGGGTGTAAGTTTCAGGCTTGCGGAATTCACGGACCTTGATTGCTATCTTGTGTTCCGGGCTTGCAGCCGAATCTCCTTGGCCACGCGCGCCAAGCCCTTCCGCGCATCGCCGCGAATGAAGGTCGCGTTGCTGATTCCGTTCAGCTTGGCATTCCTAAACAGATGCAGAAGAAAGGAGAAGCAGCCCGTCGTGGTGGTAGAAGTAGTAGTAGCCCCAGGAGTGGTAGCCGTAGTCGTATGTAGTTGTAGTAGAGCAGTAGCAGTAGCAGCAGTAGCAGCAGCAGTAGCAGCAGCAGCAGGAGCAGTAGCAGGAGAAGGAGCAGTAGCAGTAGCAGTAGCAGGTAGGAGCAGTAGTAGCAGTAGTAGCAGCAGTAGCAGCAGTAGTAGTAGTAGTAGTAGTAGTAGTAGTAGTAGTAGTAGTAGTAGTAGTAGTGATAGTGATGACGATGAGAGGTGATGACTGGTCACGCCCTGTGTCTTCGGTAATGCCCAAAACCGCCCAGCCCTAATTACAGACTGAGCACAGGGAGAAGTCTCAACGGCCTGAACCTGGCAGTATGAGGTTCGTCGGGCCATTCACCATCAGTGCTTCGGGCAATAGCTCTGCATGTGAAAACTAGAGTTTGAAGGGGTTCGAACCGGCAGGTAAGGACGTTAAGAGGCCTGGTCGCTCTTTGGCCAAGGCAACAGCATTCTTGTCCACTTCGATGCCGAAGGTAAGATCGAAAAGAGCACTGCCTGCAGCAAGGGCCATTCCCTGGGGCCCCAAGCCCGAGGCAACGAAATCAAGTTCTTGGGGTAAAGAAGCTGCGATGTCTCAAAACCGGTGCCGTCCAATAAACCAGACTTCAACCGTACGTGCTGAACCTTTCATCTTGGCGACCATGCTAAAGTGGGCACGTTCTTCAACACTTTCGTTGCAGTGTGTTTCGACGTCTTGGGTTTCGCAGCTGCTTTGCTGTCGTATGCTTGTACTTTGTCGAGAAAAGCCTTTACCCGAGGCAGCCCGGTATATACCTCGACTGAGTGCAGTAACCAAACGGGAGGAGGTGTTCGGAATTTCGGAGACGGAGTGTAGGGGCAGAAGCGCGGACTGGAATTATGCGTTCAACCCAAACTTCAAACAGCGCTATCTCTCGGCCATAGTCTTATGCTCATGCCAGGTGCAGTGTCCAAGATTGTTACTGAGGCGGTAGGCTGCTCATTCTCACTTGCTGTGACACATGAAATCGATCGGGCTCTTCGACATTCGGGCTTTCGGCGTCCTCTGTCAACTGGTGGCCGGCTTTCCCCCATGGGCTGGGACTACGAGGCGACTCTACCTGCCATTTCGGAAGATTTTCCAACTTGGAGTCATGCCGCTCCCGGCTCTAAGGCGTTATGAATCCAACCATATGCAGCACACCCAACTACCTAAACTTCGACTAAAACGCAAGGACTTAAGCAGGAGGTTTGAAGTACCTCCCACGCCACGAGGCACACATGAACTCGAAGCCTCGCTCTCCAAAAGGCTTTAACGGATGTTCCTGCTACAAGTACCTCGATGACGATAAGAGAGATGGCGAGGACTACAAGCAGGATTCCTACCAGTACCACAACAAGACTACTTTCTAATTGCTACTGCTGCTGGTGCTACACTTCCTGACTTACCGCTACCATCATCCTCGTATGGAGGACTACTTGGACCCTTAGGGGTATTTGCCACAGAAACCAAGCCCTCTTTCCGAATCCTTCATTAAGCTTTGAGCTCCGGCAGTCCCTGCCTGCCAGGGCAAACAGCCCCACGCCGCAGTACACATCAATAAGGAACTCGGGGCGTCCTGTCGGCTTTGGAGTTTTGCGCCATGGGGTTCGAGGGCTTAGAGCAGCAGCCGGGATTCACGAAGGCGCAGGGTTTGGGATCCAGGAAAACCAGGAACTCAAAACACTGACGATGCGAGTAGATCCAGGAAGACAAGCAACAAGTGCAACAAAGAGCCTTGATGAACGGGCTTTCGCAGCCTGTAAACTATGCAGCCCGATTCTCCACGTGCCTTCCTCGCCCTGCCACGCCGCGGCGGCTGAATCCACCACGGTGCGCACAAAACTTGGGAGGATCGAGGCATTGACCTTCCAGGACGCGGGATCATGGATTCATCTCCTGCAGCCCTTGTGCGGAAAAAACCCTCGAATGTGCGCAGTGGGAACTTAGAATCTACGGCTTTAGTCATTTAAGCATGTGCTGTCATATGCTCACCGTTTCATGCTTCGAGAGCTCATTCCGAACGCTAATACTTTGTTTGACTTCTGACCCCGTGCCGCACGAAGCCCTCACCCCAACCGCCCCGCCAATCCCCAAAGTAGGCAATCCCCAAAATCTTATATGGGTTAACATAGGGGGGACTTTTTAAGCCCCGAAAATTATACCAAACCCCAGACCTTAAAGCCCTTATTACAGAGCCCTTACTAGAGAATCGTTTAATGGACTCTTCGAGGGTTCTTTAAGGGTTATTAAGGTTTCCTTCAAAGGCTTCCATTGGTCCCTTTAAAGGTCCTGTTAGGCTTCCAGAGAAGAAGGTTTAAGGCCTCGGGCTCAGATGGCTTCACGGCTCCCATCTACGAAGCTGCGTGGCGGAGCCTCAAACCTCAAATCCCAAGCCCTGCACACACCGCAGTAAGGACAGAAGCTTCTTTGATGGCTCAACAGCACTGATTAGTTTTGCACGTCACCATGCACACTCAGCACCTGCAACCGGAGCCCTGCAACTTCAACCCCTAGACTCTACACTTCAACTCCTAAACCAATATTGTCTGATGGAACTTCCCTAAAAAACCCTTGAAGGAGCCGTTACGACTCCTCATAAGAATCCCCATGTGCAGCCGTCCAGGTTGTCAGGCGCTGCATAACCGCGGCACATGCAGAACTTTGGCATTTCTGCCCTAAACTCGGATGAAAAGCATTGTAATCAATAGCCGTTTCTAGAACCTTCATAGAACCCTTGTAGATCCCCTCATACAACTCTGGATAAACCGTCATGGAGCCGGTTTAACCCGAGACTTCAGAAACCCGAAGCCACCCGAGCACCTGGAAAAAACGGCCAGCAGCGAACTTGAACCTCAGGGCCGCCCCGGGTTTGGCTCAAAGTGGTTTTCCTGTTCGTGCTTTGGGTTGCTTAGTGCTTGCAGTTTAGGATATATCTAGCTGGACACCTGTGCGAATTGGGTGGACGGTGTTCCGCTCAGGGTGTAGGGCTGGGTTTGAAAGATGTGGGGTCTGCGGTTCGGGGGTGTTGCATAGGGCTGTTCGCAGGGAATGACTCGAGGACACACCAGGGGTTACCAGACATCAGACTGATGTCGGTCTTCTCGATGTCGTTTGTGCCCCTTCACGTGGGGCCATCCAGGTTTGCAGATGCTGGCAGACAGGGTGTGGTGCAACCTGCTGCATACTTCAAGATTCTGCTAGAGTTCGCCAAATTGGAGGAGAGAGGGACACGGCGATGTCTATACTTCTGCTAGAGTTCGCCAGACGGGAGGAGAGAGGGACACTGTGATGTCTACGTCCAGGATGCCAAACACTGGCTGGTGTCAATGATTGTACCAACAGAAAACGACAGGAACAAACATGCATTTTCAAGGTGCGGGGACAACGGCAACAAAGACGATCAAAGCAAGAGCAAGATAAGACCAACACGAAGAGGAACAGTGAACATAATCATAATGAGAACAATAACAGATACCAGCAGCAGCAGCTGCAGCAGCACCGTCACCACAACCAACAACATCAACAACAACAACAACAACAGCAAGGTACAAACAAAAACTGCAGCCCCGTCAACCCACATATCTGCTTTTTGTCTGTACATTAGGTAGAGACAAAAACAGGAGCCCCGTCATGTTGTTTTACCCCCCCCCCCCCCCCCCCCCCCAACAACAACAACACTGTGCCTGTGGATGCCTGTGTTGTATACTATTTGGTGTGTATTTTCAATGGATTTAATGTGTATGTCACTGGATTTGGTGTGTATTTCCATGATTTTCGTGTGTTTTCCATGATTTTCGTATGTATTTCCATGATGTTCGTGTGTGTGTTTCCATGATGTTCGTGTGTATTTCCATGATTTTCGTGTGTATTTCCATGATATTTTCGTGTGTATTTCCATGATTTTCGTGTGTATTTCCATGATTTTCGTGTGTTTTCCATGATTTTCGTGTGTTTTCCATGATTTTCGTGTGTATTTCCATGATGTTCGTGTGTGTTTCCATGATGTTCGTGTGTGTTTCCATGATGTTCGTGTGTATTTCCATGATTTTCGTGTGTATGTCCATGATTTTCGCATGTATTTCCATGATTTTCGTGTGTATTTCCATGATTTTCGTGTGTATTTCCATGATTTTCGTGTGTATTTCCATGATTTTCGTGTGTATTTCCATGATTTTCGCGTGTTTTCCATGATTTTCGTGTGTTTTCCATGATTTTCGTATGTATTTCCATGATTTTCGTGTGTGTTTCCATGATTTTCGTGTGTGTTTCCATGATGTTCGTGTGTATTTCCATGATTTTCGTGTGTATTTCCATGATTTTCGTGTGTATTTTCATGATGTTCGTGTGTATTTCCATGATTTTCGGATGTATTTCCATGATTTTCGTGTGTATTTCCATGATTATTTTCGTGTGTATTTCCATGAATTTCGTGTGTATTTCCATGATTTTCGCGTGTTTTCCATGATTTTCGTGTGTTTTCCATGATTTTCGTATGTATTTCCATGATTTTCGTATGTGTTTCCATGATTTTCGTGTGTGTTTCCATGATGTTCGTGTGTATTTCCATGATTTTCGTGTGTATTTCCATGATTTTCGTGTGTATTTTCATTGGATTTGCGTGTGTATTTCCATGATGTTCGTGTATATTTTCATTGGATTCGGTGTGTATTTCCATGATGTTCGTGTGTATTTTCACTGGATTTGGTGTGTATTTCCATGATTATGATGTTCGTGTGTATTTTCACTGGATTTGGTGTGTATTTCCATGATGTTCGTGTGTATTTTCACTGGATTTGGTGTGTATGTCCATGATGTTCGTGTGTATTTTCATTGGATTTGGTGTGTATTTCCATGATGTTCGTGTGTATTTTCACTGGATTTGGTGTGTATTTCCATGATGTTCGTGTGTATTTTCACTGGATTTGGTGTGTATTTCCATGATTATGATGTTCGTGTGTATTTTCACTGGATTTGGTGTGTATTTCCATGATGTTCGTGTGTATTTTCACTGGATTTGGTGTGTATGTCCATGATGTTCGTGTGTATTTTCATTGGATTTGGTGTGTATTTCCATGATGTTCGTGTGTATTTTCACTGGATTTGGTGTGTATTTCCATGATGTTCGTGTGTATTTTCACTGGATTTGGTGTGTATTTCCATGATTATGATGTTCGTGTGTATTTTCACTGGATTTGGTGTGTATTTCCATGATTATGATGTTCGTGTGTATTTTCACTAGATTTGGTGTGTATTTCCATGATGTTCGTGTGTATTTTCACTGGATTTGGTGTGAAAACCCTGCATCCCTTCTGGAACTCGCCGAACGCGAGGGTTCTTCACCCGCCCGGATGGGAGATTTCTGGTTTCGGGTGGTTGGGGGTTTTGTGGGGCTAGGTCTTGTTGAGTTTTGCGGTTTTGAGCGCTTGGATTTTTTTGTTTGCTGCTTTTTAGTTTTAATACTTTCTTTGGCCGTGGTTAAGACTTAGGGGTTTTAGATTGTTACCCATACTGACAATTCACAACAACAACACAAGGAACCGAAGCGAACAGCAAATCGAATCGGCATGATGTGCACCCGTGACGAGCTGTTCCCCTCAACCACGGCTGACCTGACTGATGCTTGAACCCCCTGCGAATAGGCACACTTTGCCCAAGAATTTGCGGTCCTTTCACGGCTTGCTGCCGGAACCTACCCTCCTTTGACTTCAAGCACCCAGGTTTTGTCAGCCTTAGGCTTCCAAACAAAACCCGTTGAAAGCTCTAGGTTTGGATGTGCATAATGATATTGGCGAGCCTCCTTCAAAAACTCTGGAACTCCATATTGAGATCCTGATGTAGGCTTCGCGCGCTCACGCTGCTCTGTGGTCGTCCTAGGAATGACATTTTGGCGGGCTAGCTCTTCCATGCGGCCGTGCACTTCTGGAGGGACGAAGGGCTGCCGTTCGCCCAAGAGTCCTGCCGTGCTTTCACCTGTGCTGCCTCCCATGGCCCCAGCGCTTTCACGACCGCCAGCTTCTCCGGCTGAGGTGCCTGCGGTTCCCGCCAAGACTCCGACGTTTGGCAGCTGTTCATCTGTGCCATCCTTCTTGCTTGCTGCATCCAACTCCTCAAAGTACTTGCGAAAGTGATGCACTGCGTTGCAGAACTCAGGCCATCTGTCTTTGCCGGAAGTCATGTAGTACCATTGCTGTTGTCGAACATAGGCGTCAAAACACTGCCGGCCAGCAGGAGTTCGGCCACTCACACCATTGGGGATGTCGTCCTTCAAGGACCGCCACGCTCTGTCGATCGTCTGGGTGTGGCACAATGCATTTCTCATCTCTGGGGGTCGCCAGAGCACTTCTACGCTCTTTGTGAATTCCTGCTCAGAATGATTTACCTGTGCAGCATCTACAATGCCCGGATGGCCCGTGTGGACAAAGGCTGGGGCACTGTCAGAGAACATGACGGCACGGGTTCGGCTGTCGAAACCAGCCTCGTCCAGAGCAGTGCGATACGCATCCTGCCCGATTTGCGGGATTCTCGGCTCATTCACAGAGGTTCGGAGTGGCATCATCTTGAGCCACAGCTTGTGGCTGCCTCGCTCCACGATGCCAAAGTACACGAACCAGTGGTAGGTGACCGTCTCTTCATCGACCTCCTTCCAGCTGAAGACGCAGGTCTCGTCGCACTCGATGAACGCTGAGGTTTGATACGGCAGTCGCCCGAAGATGATCTGGCTCTGGCGCCTCTCTGCGTCGACTGCCATGACCGCTCGGGCACGATGAACCCAGGCTCTTGCATACGGCTACGAGACGTCCAATTCCCGAACGATCTGGGTCAGACTGTAGCCTTCCACTGTCATGTGGTATGCGAGGATGGCATAGGTGGGCCCCCAACACCCGTGCCCGCTCAGCTTCGGAAACAGCACGTTGTTCATCGTGACCGGGTATCTCTGTCGGCACCTGAGTTAGGACACCGGGCCGCAAAACAAAATTACACAAATAATGCCACATGTGTCGTAGTGATGGTAATGTTTGTTAGAATCCTCCCCTGCTCTGATACTGAAGGGGGGTGTCCGCCCCAAGAGAAACTCAGAAAATCAGATTCTTTTGAGCTATGAAGGTGTAATTCCCTTAAACTCTCGAACATAAAGCGGGGTGGCTATACAGATCAAACACAATGCGGCAAAAATGTAGTTCGGCTGTGACTGAGCTGTGACTCGGCTGTGACTAGGCTGTGACTCGGCTGTGAGTTGGCTGTCATTTGGCTCTGATCTGGCTGCGATACGGCTCTGACTTGGCTGTGATTCGGCTGTGAGCTGGCTCTGATCCGGCTGCGATTCGGCTGTGAGTTGGCTGTCATTCGGGTCTGGTTTGGCTGTGATTCGGCTTTGAGTTGGCTGTGATTCGGCTGTGAAGTGGCTGTCATTGGAGTCTGATTTGGCTACGATACGGCTCTGACTTGGCTGTGATTCGGCTGTGAGCCGGCTGTGATCCGGCTGCGATTCGGTTGTGAGCTGGCTGTGATTCGGCTCTGAATTAGCTGTGATTCGGCTGTGAGTTGGCTGTGATTCTGCTGTGATTCGGCTGCGACTTGGCTGTATATTGCCTGTCATTCGGCTCTCAATTGGCTGTGATACGGCTCTGATTTGGCTGTGACTAGGCTGTGTCATTTGGCTCTGATCTGGCTGCGATACGGCTCTGACTTGGCTGTGAGTCGGCTGTGAGCTGGCTCTGATCCGGCTGCGATTCGGCTGTGAGTTGGCTGTCATTCGGGTCTGATTTGGCTGTGATTCGGCTTTGAGTTGGCTGTGATTCGGCTTTGAGTTGGCTGTGATTCGGCTGTGAATTGGCTGTCATTGGAGTCTGATTTGGCTACGATACGGCTCTGACTTGGCTGTGATTCGGCTGTGAGCCGGCTGTGATCCGGCTGCGATTCGGTTGTGAGCTGGCTGTGATTCGGCTCTGAATTAGCTGTGATTCGGCTGTGAGTTGGCTGTGATTCTGCTGTGATTCGGCTGCGACTTGGCTGTATATTGCCTGTCATTCGGCTCTCAATTGGCTGTGATACGGCTCTGATTTGGCTGTGACTAGGCTGTGTCATTTGGCTCTGATCTGGCTGCGATACGGCTCTGACTTGGCTGTGAGTCGGCTGTGAGCTGGCTCTGATCCGGCTGCGATTCGGCTGTGAGTTGGCTGTCATTCGGGTCTGATTTGGCTGTGATTCGGCTTTGAGTTGGCTGTGATTCCGCTGTGATTCGGCTGTGAGTTGGCTGTAAATTGGCTGTCATTCGGCTCTGATTTGGCTGTGATACGGCTCTGGCTCTGATTTCGCTGTGACTAGACTGTGAGTTGGTTGTGATGCGCCTGGTTTAGCTGTGACTCAGCTGTACAGATGGCATATTTTGTCTAATTTTGATAGCCGACCCCGTGCCGACGAACTTGCTCTGCCCGAAGCTAAGCTGACACGGGTTTTGGGGGCCCACATACGACATGACAGTGGAAGCCTACAGTCCGACCCAGATGGTTTTTGTTAAGAAGAACTTATTCGTATGCGAGAGCGTGGGTTCAACGTGCCCCAGAGATGAAGGCAGTCGATGCAGAGATACCAAGCCAAATCATCTGGGGCGACTGCCTTATCAAACATCAGTGACGACACTTTCGTCTTCAGCTGCTAGGAGAGGGCCGAAGAGATGGGCACCTACCATTGGATCATCTACTTTGGCATTTTGGGCGCGGCAGCCAGAAGCTCTGGCCCAGCATTCCACAGATCTGCCAACAGGCCTACCGCTCCTCTGGACAAAGCTGGCTTGGATCCGCACCCACACAGTCATGCTCCGACAGCAATGCAGTCATGCTCCGACAGCAATGCTAATTGGCAAGAATCATCCCCTGCCCCAATATACTAATGTGGGTGTCCGCCGTTGCATTTCGCGTTTTTGATACTTCCCCCATCTGCACACACCCCAGAACTGGGGTTGCTGCAAAGTCCTTGCATTTGCCGTTCCCGCAAGAGCACAGCCCCCGCGCACCGTCCCTCAAGAGTGAACAAAACAACTTATGTGAAAGCCCGCGTGCTGCTGTTCGTTTTTGTCTCTACCCCCTATAGTAGAGGCAAAAACAGGAGCCCCGTCTGTTGTTCTGACCCCCCCTTTACAACAACCACCCAGCCTAGACCGCATTTCTATCATGGGGCAGTTGCTGTGTAAACCATGGCGCGCACTTCCCCAAACTCTACAGGCACCCTATGCGGTCGCCGGAAGCATTCCCAATTGCTTCTAATCAACAACAAGTGCGGGCTGCTGTTTTTGTCTGTACCAACAGCAACAACAACAACGACAACAACGACGACGACAACGACAACCACAGCGACAGCGACAACACCAACACCAACACCAACCCCAACCCCAACCCCAACCCCAACACCAGCACCAGCAGCAACAGCAGAAGAAACACCAAGCACACAAACGAACAAGCAAACAAACAACCAAACAAGCAAGCAAACCAACAAACCAAACAACCACTCACTCAAACAAACAAACAAACACAACAGACACACAAACACAAACACACAAAACAAAAAAGAGACACCAACACAAACAAACAACCAAACAAAACAGACACACAAACACAAACACTCAACCAAACAAACAAACAAGCAGACACTCAACCGCAAACACACAGACAAACATTGAACAGACCCATATACAAACAATGAACATCACAAACACACAGCGAACAAACAAACAAACAGCCAAGCCCGCAAACGAAGACAACACCGTGCAACCAAGCAAGCCAATAAACAAACGCTCAAACGAGCACGCAAACAAACAGAGACAGACAGACAAACATATACACACACAAACATATATATATATACACACACAAAACATTGAAACACTCAAACAAACAAAGACACACACACACACAAACACAAACACAAACACGAAGACACGCACAAACACAAACACAAACCCAAACACAAACACACACACACACACACACACACACACCACCCACACACACACACACCCACGCACACACACACACACACACACACCACACACACACACACACACACACACACACACACACACACACACACACACACACACACACACACACACACACACACACACACCCCCACACACACACACACACACACACACACACACACACACACACACACACACACACACACACACACACACACACACACACACACACACACACACACACACACACACACACACACACACACACACACACACACACCACACACACACACACGCGCGCACGCACACACGTGTGCGCGCAAACAGCCATACAAAGAGCCAAACAAACACACTAACTAACTAACAAAATCAAACAAGCAAGCAAGCAACCAACCAAACAAACAAACAACCAAGCGAACTAACGAACCAACAAACGAACAAACTAAAGTCAACACCAGCAGCAGCAGCAGCAGCAGCAGCAGCAGCAGCAGCAGCAGCAGGAAACGCGCCATCCCGGCTCAAAACCATCTCAAGGTCGAAAATAAGGGGTCTTGGGCCCAAACCGTATATGTAGGCCCTAAATGAGGATCAGCTCCTGGAGCTGTGGATCTTTCAAGGTGTTCATGGATGCAAGCAGCTTTCCCACTCCCGGGATCTCTTCCGTCACCACCTGCCGCGAAGGTCCGTGAGGGATTATGCTTGTAGGTGGCCGGGAACTATACGCGGGCTTCGGTTAATTTTCGAGATCTTGGAACTGGGTTATTCATGGTGTATGCTTTCGGTCGTGGCGGGGAGGGGGAGTGTAGGTTGATGCTTCGGGTCTTCAGCGTTGAAGCTTCAACGAAGGATCGAATTACAAGCTCATCCGCATCCGAAAGCCTGGTCCCACATGTCGCACACCACACCATCCAAGGAGGTGTGCCGTAGCAATGCCACCTCAGAAAAACTGGTTCACGAGAGATACTTCGAAGAACCGCTAAGCCCTAAACCCAAAAGCCTAAACCTATGTTGCGGCGAGCTGCTATGGGCTTCATCGAAAGGACTATCGGGCTATCTCAGTCTGATAGCATCCGCTCCAGCATGTACGCATGGCAAATGCCAGGGTTTGGAAGTCTTTTCCATTTTCATGCAATGAAGCATGATGCAAAACAGGAGTCTGGTTAGCTCTGAACCCAAGCTGAAAGGAGCAGAAGCTACAAGTTCATGCGACCTTTACCAACCTTTCCCCCACCTTCAACCCAGGCCTAGCCAGTTTCAACCTCAGCAAAAATCCATAGTTTGAGGCCCTAAGCCTTAAACCCGGCTTCCTGAATGACCAGACTTCGCAAGGCTGGAAGATCTGCAGAAAACCCTAAACCCTAAACCCTACCCAGCAAGACTTCGTGTCTGTGTCGAGGAAAGCCTTGTAACCGCAAGAAGTGCATGTAGTTCTTGAGCTCCAAAAAGATCACGGCCAGGAGGACAGGAGCAGGACAACGATCGGGACAGAAATGACAAGAGATGTACAAGATGAAACAGAATCATGATGTTACTGATTGCGAGAAAAACCTTTTAAAGCCGGAGGTCCTAGAAACCCGAAATCATGAAGCCTATAAACCAAACCGCTCAGACCCTGCACCCTGCCGCATGCCCGCCTAATCCCCCAAAACCTTACTTTCAGTAATTTCAGGAAAAGGATCCCCAATTTTATACCGCCAGCCCAACTGGCTAGGGCTCCACAGGGGCTGCTCTGAGCCAAAGTCAAGATTTCTAGCTAATTAGCGTGAGCGTGACATGATTCCGTCGTATAGAGCCCTTATCCTAAACCCTAAAGCCTAAAACCAGAATACGATGCCCAAATCGAATCCCGCATCTCTCCCAAATAACGCCCTGCTATGCCTATCACTGACTGCAGCTCCTGCACCCGACGCTTCAAGTATAAACATGGTACTACGGGCCCCTAAATAATTACCAATACCATTTGGGGGGGGGGGGGGGTGCGTATTCCAATTATAGTACACGGGGCCCCAAAACCCTACTTTAATTATAAAGGCTCCTTTCTTTACATGGTACCTGCACATTTTGGTTGCAGCATTACACATCCCCAAAAGAACCCTTACAACTGTCTTTTGGAAGGACGCTTTAGGTTTAGGGTTTAGGGCTTCTCGCCGCACAGCGGCAGTATTTTCTATGTAGCATGGCGCTCCGACACTACCAGGGGTGTCGATTTGAACAGCCCCCTCAATTAGATTAAGAAGTACTTTTCATGCATATATATATATATATACACACACACACACATATACACACTTAGGCTCTATAGACAAACGATCCCAAATCAATACCTAGGTTAGGGATTCCTTGCAGGTCCCAGCGGCCAGTTCCCCACGCTTCCGCTTCGATGCGGATCGCCGAGCTTCTTTGGACAAAGGCCCCTGCAGGGTGTAGGATGTGGGGTTTAAGGATTTAGGTTTGAGGGTTTAGGGGTTTAGGGTTTAGGGGGTTTAGGGGATTTAAGGATTATGATTGAGGCCGGTAGACTTCAAGGGTGCTTCGGGGCTTTAAGATTTGTAGGCTGTACGGCCAAAGGCCTATGGAGCCAATCCCCCTCTAGGGCTTTCAGCTATAGGGCTGCAGGGAATGGGACTGCCTGTGTTGAGTCGCAGGTCAAGTCAAGTGATGCAGGGACATCGAATTTGACTTGAACTGTAGAGGCCTAGAAGAGAACTAGGTGTGGCCGTGAGTAAGCAGCTTCGATAATTGAAAAAAACCTCTGCAATGTCCACGTCTTAATTTTGGGCTGGATGCAATCTACCAGCTTTCGTTGACCGTCGAACTGTTACATCTGCGGTGCGTTACTGTTCGGAACACGATATCAGAAACTTCTTGCCTTCATATATCCAGTGCACAGACACTTGCATTACATGGCTAAGAAGCTCAAAAACTAAGGTATCAGCAACTTCGAGGTACCTATCCTTCACTTCACTCCAAAATTGCCCAACAAGGCGGTGAATTTAGGGTCAATGCCACACCTTCGGCAGTATATGAGCTGAGCAGCCAAGAACTTCGCCGCGCGCTGCCGAAGAGCAACCTGCTTCTGGGGTTGGGGGTTTAGGGTTTAGGGTTTAATGGAATAACCCAAACATGCAAGGTACATCATACCAACCGTAGAGTCTAAAACTTACTAGGCGGTCGGTGTGAAGGACACTGCTGTCAGATTTTTGCGGATTCAAAAAGGTAGTCTTGCGGAACCTCCACGACAAGTCGGGTAATCTTGACAGGCCCTCAAGGGCTTGGGAATGGAACTTGGGGGGTTGAGGGGCTCAGGGTTTATGTTGTCTTAAGGGTTAGAGATGCCTCTTTGACATATATATATATATAGAGAGAGAGAGAGAAAGAGAGAGAGAGAGAGAGAGAGAGACAGAGAGATATGATGGCTGTAGATGTTCAGCCTGCGAGATTCGGAAAGTGTTGAGACTAGTTGCCTCACGAGCTTGTACGTGAACCTGTGGTGTTTCAGCGGTGAATGTGCAGACAAAGGCTTTTAAGCCGGATGTGCTGAAGATAGTGTGCATTTTGAAACAAAGCCCAATACTATAATACTCTTTGACTGGGGCATGCTCCTTCCCGAAAACAGGCTTTTGGCTCTCTTGGCTATTCCCTTTTGCGGTATCCGGAGAACACTGGAGCCACCGACCCCGAAACGATGCGGTTGGGTAGGGTTTAGGGGTTTCTTCTTTGTTGGCACCCACACTCGGACGAGTCCAGGCTAGGTCTGCAGATAGCTAAGGCTCCGAATACACCAGGCTTGTATTTGGGGCTTAGGGTCCGCAACACAGTCAGATAGACGGACGCAAGTCTGGGTGCACACCCTAAACCCTACTCCGAAAATCCTGAAAGTGCAGGAATGTGTAGATAATGCCTCGATGGCTGAAATAGGCTCGCTTCCCATTGTTTTTGGAGATTTTCAATGGCCGATAGTTTTGGCGGTATGCTGCCTCTCAACTGTATCTATCTGTGCAGGTACACGATGAAGATAAGCTTTTACGTGCGAAGTCTTATTCTGATAGTTCCATGTCGTTGTACCGTAGTGGCAAGGCTTCCAGCTGACACCCCAGAAAGCCCGAACCTCCAATGACCCTACACACTGAACAAGATCTAGGAGGCAGGGTAAACCTGCAGGGTTTGGGCATTCATAAGGTGCCTTGGCAGCCGGCAGTGCCGTGTTGATGGCCTTGGAATGGCTCGTCGTCTTGACAGGGTTTAGGAGCGGGTGCAGAGTTGTGACAGAACATGGGCAACTTTATCAACGGCTTACGGGGATGGATCACCACACTCTGCCGGCCAAATAAGGCTAAACGAATAAATCCGAAGAAGCATGGATGCAGTCTACACCCAACTTACCGCTACTAAGCCAAGCTGCCTCTGTTGCCAGTGGGCAGGCCTGGCCCAGGGTCGATAAGAATAACCATTGCCATAGTAGCAAAAGTAATAGCAACAACAGCAATGACTGTAATCACCATAACAAGGACAGCAATGAAAGCCACTGAGGCTTGCAAAATCATCACAATCACTGGAAGCCCAACTACCTGTACAAGGATGATGTTACAGAAGTACAGTAACCTACCATGTAAGCCGCTGGGCTTCTAGAAAATGATAACAATATTAGGTTGACACTGAGATAAGAGGGGTGACAACTAGAGCAGGAGTACAAGGCAGGCAACGGCAGTGACAATGCCAGGTGTGCTTGACAAACGGCGACATTCCAAACAACTGCAGCGGCGCAGCACTCCCGATGATAGTGATCGTAGTCATGACCATCGGTGTGAACCCCTAACTGCGAACCTCTGGAAGCCCCAGTATAGGTGCGTTACAAAATGTATGTGCAAGATGTCGGCCGTGGATCCGGGCTTCAGGAGAATGCACGCCTTTGGCATAAAAAAGGATGTTACTGAATTCTGGCTTAGAAGCTGAACTGAATCCTATATAACTCAGAAGCTGTGCAGTCTGTCGTGTGTGGGCTACTCCAAGGAGGACTAGTTGCAGACTTGAGTTCCCTAATTACCACCACTGCACCTCAGAAAAGTAGACACAACCCTAACCCGGTAACACATAAACACTGCTGGATCCTGGACATGCTGACTGCGAGTATGCAGACGACGCCCGCGGCTAAGCTCTGCAAACTCAGCCTAGACCCTAAGCCCAAAGGCCTGAATTCTAAGACTCTAAGCTGTTCGAGCCTCGATTTCCACAACCGGACGAAAACGGCGCCCGCGCGCATCGCGGTGGTCGCCCCACTCCTGAGTCTGCGGGGCACCCTGTCTGGGGAGGTTTTTTTTGGGTGCCTGGTAAGAGAATACCCCTTCACAAGATACGCCGTTTGTAATCTTTCCTTAGTTTGGTCAATTGTCTTGCCGTCTTGCCACTTATGCATAGTCGGTATGCAGTCGCGGTATCGTAATCCCGAAATCCACATTCGCATAATCGACGTCTGCAGTAGGTCCCGGCCTGCGCACAAATGCCAACTGGGCCATCTGCATCCACATCCTGCCGGGAATCAGAGTCCCAGCGATTCACACGACTCAACTATCGCAGTCCCAGAATCCTACACACTGCGACACCTGTGAAGAGTCCTGAACCCGGAACCATAATATTGACACCTGAAACTGACCCTCAACCCCAAACCAACGGAGACTTCCCCACAAGAGTGCAGGAAGTATAGGGCTTAGTTTATACATTAATATATATATATATATATGTGTGTGTGTGATGAGTCTATACGGATTCCATAGGGGTTGTATAGCGGCTCTATCACGGTACTGCAAGGGTTGCATGCAGGAGTTCGGAAAAGTTTCGAGAAGTGTGCTATGAGGCTCAAAAATGGAGCTCTGATACAGCCCTCTTAGAACTCTTTGTGGCACTTTGGGGTTTAGGCCTGGAAACGGGGATCGCCCCCATTCGGCGCCATACCTTGTAGACGCGGGGTGAGCTTGCGCCTGCCAGGGGGGAATTGGTTCTTTGTGTGGGCTCCAGGAAGGGCTCGCAGCCCGCAGCAAAGCTCCCGGTCAGGGAGTTCGGGTCCCGGGGAGGATCCCCTATCCCCTTTGTGAACCTGGGTCAGCGACAGAATTCAGGGCTTACGGCTCCGAGGCATTCAGGCCAAATTGGTCTTTACGGCTTCGGTTTGCGGAAGGTTCAGGGATCAGGATTAGATCCCGCACATGGCTTCGGAAACCTACATTCGCAAAACAACTCACATAACCAAACCCGAGCGGTTCCTGAACAATCATGGTGTGGGGCAGTGGCAGCTCTACGGCCCATCCCGGCCCACTAAGCGCGCCTGTAATGGTACTCCTTTGGCGATGGGGCCGTTTCCTGGCATTGCTTCGCTCATGCTTATAACTGCGAAGGGTGGACCTCTTGCCGAAAAACATTCAGACATTCGGCTTCTGTAGCTAAGACTGGGTTGCGCTGACTTCGCGCCCCGTTCAGACGCTGGGAACTGGATTAAAGGGTCCGGGCCTGGGTTCAACGAGTGAGATTCGTGCCATACGAAGCTCATGTGGTGGCTTTGGCTGTCGGCCTAAACACAGAGCTGGGGCTTTCTGCACGATCAGAACAACACAAGACAAGCTTGATCATCAACATTTCTTGCACAAACCTACAGGAAACGACTCTTAAGGCTGATGTGTCGCCGATAGACAAGTGCAAACAACAGTTCTACATGTTCTTCCTACGCCGTCCCTGAACCGGAAACGCGAAATCCTCTAGACCCACATTCCCGGCTTTTCAATTTTCACAGCATCATACGACCCTCGGAGCCCAGTCACCCATGAAGATTGCTCGTGCGCTCCTTAAACCCTTTATAACTCTGATATTACAGTAAGTATAGGCTAACACAGCCGTAATTTTTTTATGTATATTGCATGCATACAGTACGGAACACATACATACATACGTACAAACGCACATTTATACGCACAGGCAGACACACAAGCAGGCAGACAAGACTAGACGAGACAGGCAGGCAGACAGGCAGGCAGGCAGACAGCCAAACAGGCAGACAGGCAGACAGACAGACAAACGTATATGTATATACACATATCTATATATGTATATATTCGTGTCAGCGCGTGTGTGTGTGTAGAGGCTCTGACGAAGCCTATCAAAGCCTCTAATCCCTTTCTGCACCCATGACCCAGGAAGCCGGTACATGGTACATGGTTTTTCTGTGCAATGAGGTTGAGTAAAGCTTTCTTTACTTATAGGAATCTCCACGAAGTGCTGGAGAGAGTCGGCCACAAGCGCATCCGGTAGATTGAGGCCGGAGAAATCCTGAGGCAAAGCTCTGCGGCAAACTTCAAAGCTGGAGTTGTAGGGCTTCCTTGCCACCACCTTAAACACATTGACGCGCAGCCTATTCTCCCAGGACCTACGGACCTAGCAGCGACCTAGCACTGCTTTCAGCACAAACCGAAGACACTTACCCACGACAACTCTTGAGGATGTAGCCTCCCGTGCTGCCCCCAGCTAGACCCCAGCAAATCCTTGATGGATGGTCCTATAAGTGGGTGGTTGTCAATATTAGGATCCCTTTTTGGGTCCATAGTACAATACGGCACCTAATATTTAGGGCACCCAAATTCGGACCCTAATTTTGACAACTACCCAAGTGCCAGGGCAGTGGCTGTATGACTCGCGTCTCGAGACATAGACTGGTCTTAGGAGAGGGCGGTGCAGTGTGCGATTTCCGACAAGATCCCTTCAGCAGCTACCGGAGTCATGGGGATGCAGGTCCTCTCGATGCTTTCCAACTGTAACGCACGGGTAGAGGGTATATCGATAGATAAGCTTTAGGATCCAAATATGTGGTACAGGAATACATGTCTGCACCCACGTCTGCATGTATGCCTGTATACATGTATGTCTGTGTGCCTCCAGGGTAGGATCTATGTGTGTATGTAGGTAGGTAGGTAGGTGGGTAGGTAGGTGTACGTATGCATGTATGCATGTATCTAAGTGCGTATGTCCTTCCAAACGCTCACGAAGCACCTGGCAGGCCTACCAAACCGTGCAAATCCCTAAACCAAAAAGATACCAGAAGCCCAGTCCTAAAGACCTCGTCGAACAGCTATGAAGCCAAATACGACCCATACAAAGCCTTAAACCCCCAAGGTCACCGGGCCTCGAGCGTCGACTTCACATGCAGCCTTTTCCAAGCCAGCTCGGATGAATAAGCAAGATGCTGGTACCTGCGGGTTGAAAAAAGGGTTCAGGATTTGGGGGCTTTAGGATTCAGAGGCTCTGGATGTCGGAGTTTAAAGCGGTTAGTGACTCAAAGATCGAAGGGTTTAGGTGCTTGGGATGAGGGGTTTCAGCTGTAGGTTTTCAGAATTCGGTGCTTCTCGGATGTGAGTGCTACCTGCGGTTCAAGTATACCCCTAAGCAAGGTTCCTTGCTGGAAGTCTATTGCTCGGGCATCATATCGTCAAGCCCTTCGGTAGCTGGCATACTAACCCCAACCCTTATAAACCCTAAACCCTAGGGTTTAGGATTTAGGATCTAGGCACCGTCCGCTTGGGCCGTCCAGCGGGCTTCGGGTTTAAGAGGTCGGGTTTCGATGTGGCTAACTGCGTTGGCCATCGTCGTTGAGCGTTCAGGCCCCTGGTTAAGAGCCCAGATCGTGAAGGCCTCACTAGCAAAAAACCGCAGGGTTTAGGGTTTAGGGTTTAGGGTTTAGGGTTTAGGGTTTAGGGTAATCAAATCAAGACCCTCGCTTGCTGGTGTAGCGCTGCACACCGAGTAACCTGTGTTGTCTTGTAGGCTGCTGCCATGAATTAACCGTAGCATGGTAACCCACTACAGTACATCGGTCTACATGTAACTAGGCTCATGGCGACAGAACCCGGCTTGTTGCTGAAGCGCTTGCTCATGCTTACTAGTTTGTAGCACTGTAGCAAAAGCTTCAAGCATCTGCCGAAGCAATGCGGCAAAGCGGCTGACAGCCACCACAAATCGTATACCTTGGCAACGGACCGGAGTGTTTGCAGAGGCCAAGCGTCCGACGAGAAGTTCGGCGGCAAACCGTCCACCACAAGCCCTGCAACCATAAATCTTATAACCTTAGGACTAAACCATGAGCCTTTGTAGAACTCGTTCCACCGTGCACCCATCTATCAGATCTGCTTACACAACTTGTGGGACTTCAGGTGTCACCACTGAATCTGCATCTTGAGTGATCTTGGAGAAGGGTCTAGAGAAGAAGTGTCCTATGATTGGCAACGATTGGCCACAATCGTAGCGCACGGGACGGCACTGCAGTAGTGACATCTTTGGGCGATCAATGCCCGAAATCCGAAAACATCGAAAACGTCGGGAACTCCGACAAAACTGCATTGAACAACAAGACACCCGGATGAAACGATGCAGGCCTACGAAGAATCGATCAACAACCCTGAACCACAAGCCTCTAGACCCTAAACCCGAAGAACCCCCAAACCCAAACTCTGAAACCCCAAAAAAACCCAAAGTCTGAAATCCTAGAACCCCTAAACCCCACTCCCGCCAGGCTTCAGTGGGCACTTTGGCTCCACCCTGTCCGGGGACGATTCCAGCACTCTCAGGAGCTTCGCCTGGTACCAGGTCTCTTTAACAGGCACCTTCGTGGGTCTTTATACTGAGGATGATGATAAGTGCAAAATAGTAATGATAAACAAAAAGAACAGATATATATATGTATGTATGTATGTATGTATGTATGTATATATATATATATACATATATATATATGTATGTATGTACAAATACACATCAACATAAACATAAGCATAGAAGCATACATACACACCTGCATGCATGCATATATGCATACGTTCATACATACATACATACATACATACATACATACTTACATACATACATACATACAAATGAACTATGTGTATGTATATACAGATAGATATAAGTTCACAGTTCTCACACCACCGGGTCAAGCGCTGATGGGCTGAGAAGGGGTGTGGAGGACGGTTTTCACGTCTAGCGTTTAGGGAGCTTGATTACACAGAGTCTACTGGCATCCCCTAAACGACCATCAAACCAAACCGGCATGAACCCTGCACCACTCCCAACCCTAAACCCCGAAGTCAAAACCAAACACAGAAGCAAACTTGTCAAGACACTGAAGAACTGGAATGCGCTGCGAGCTCTTTGAAGTGCTTGTACTGAAGTCTGTCGTGGGCTTGGGTTTCGGGGTTAGGCTTAAGTGACATCTTCACAAAGATGCTGCTCCACAAACCCTGAAAAAAACGCGTTGGGCACCAAACCCGAAACCCGGAGCACACCAGAATCTTGATCCCACAACGGGGCCTAAGCCTTTTTTTGCAGCCCAGCCTCCTGGGCCCTAAACCATGAATCCTGAAAGCCCTGGATCCCTTATAGACCCTAAGCCCTGAACCCCTAAAGCCCCAAGTCCCTATGCCCGAAAATCGCCTCAGAGTAGCGGCTGTAGTTTCGCTCAATGCGGACCTCAGGGTTGTAGGGTTTCGGCGCTCGCACTCGGGCAATCAAGGCGAGGCATGTGGTACGACGTCTGAGAAGTTGATCCATCATACGAGGAGAGGAATACATGATTAGGGTTTCAGTAGGGTCAAGGGTTGTAGGGCTTTGTCTTGAGGGTAAGGATCCCTAACCCCATGAAGGACCCAACGTGTCCAAGTATCAATGCAGTAGGTTCTTATTAGATACTTTTGCCCCCAACGTACATGCTCCGCCGTTATCGGGGCCCTTTCAGGGGCATGAAGCCTGCAAGCGCTTCGGCTTCGGGACACAGCCAACATCATGTTTACGGTGCAAGATATCCCTAAACCCTTTTTGCTGCAGGCTTGCTTGCAAGGACGCCTGGTCCTAAACCCTAATCCTATCCTAAACCGAAAGCCCTATGGAGCCGCATGCATCCTCCCGGTATTCATTGCTGCGCAGGAGCTCCCCGAAAGCCCGGAATCTCATATTGCGCATCCCTAGACTCGACCCGACGCCATGAAGCCTCAAATTGCTCCAGAATGCTGGGATTAGGATTATGCAGAGTTTGAAGGAAAGCAGTGCGATTGGGCGGTGGCCGCGGCTTCCCAAGTTTATGCTGCTGCGGCTGTACCTCTAGGGTTAACAACGAAGCCAAAATATCCAGGATTACATACTTGTTCTGGCCGGGTGCTTGGGAGTAAGTCTAACCATCCCCACCCAAACCCTGAACCGATCCTCCGACTCCATTGATATCCCGGCATTAAGTGCCTGAAGTTTCCGTCTTAGGGTTGAGGGGACGGCCTACATACCTCGATTTCTTAACCGTGAGCTCGTAATCAGAAGTGGCAGAACTGTAACTCCCACATCCCAAACCTGGAAGCCTACGTGAACCTTGGAACGTACATGGTACCCCCCTTTGTCCGAGATCCGAAACCGTTTAAGTTCGATGATTGAAATCCTCAACCTCATATGCTATAGCCCAAACCCCCATCTCAAACCCAAACCCAAACGAAGCTGGCCTCAACCTTCTCTCCAGGAATTGCAAACATCACCATGACGACCTGACTGAAGAGCCAGGGAATAAAGAGGTTAGAACAGGTATTGGGGCGAAGGATTACGGAATCAATACGTACTCACCCCAGCACAGAACCCCACGTAATGAGATCCTTCCTTGATCCAGCAACAAGGACTCCTGATGTGTGCTTTAACCTTCCTGGCGCGGTGGGCTGCATGAGGACAAGTGGTTATTATTAATGAGGTCTTGCTAAAGCATACTGTTGGCTCGAAAGGTTGTGCTAAAGGTGGCGAATGCTTGGCTTCCGGTCGAACAGCCCTAGCCCTGCACACAACATTTGTAGATCCCAAATGCAAATCGTAAGCCTCACGCCAAGCCGATAATCCTAAACCTAAAGCTCTGGATTCCCCCCAAGATTCAGAGCCCCTTTCTCAAACCCGGATGTCTCAACTCCTCAGTCGCGGAAAACCGCAAAAGTCTAGAAACTTTGAAGCAGCCCTAGTACCTGTATGGCACCACATGCTATTCAGGACATGTTGTAAGAGCAAAGCAGTATATGCCTTACACCCTAAACCCTAAACTCCCGAAGTTTCTTGCTCTGCTGACTTTGCATGAAGACTTCGTGAGTGCGGCTACTTGTCTCCAGCTACATCGGAACAAACTCCCTAAACCTAAACCCTAAACCCTTACAGCAGCCATATGGGAGTTTCCGACACATAGAGGGTACCTTAGTTTGGGGTCCTTCTAATAAGGGTCCTACTATTTAGGGTACTATATTAATTAAGGTCCCCTATTTTCGGAAACTCCCATATGCAACCCTTATGACGTCAGGCGGCCCAATCGCTGCTTCCATAGAGGCCAAGTCCCTGGCCGTGGGAGAGCCTGGGTGGAAGTCGCTCTGAGGGCAGCAAGAATAAGAAGAGATTTTGGGCTTTACGGTTTTAGGTTCATAAGGGTTTGAGGCTTAGGTCTTACGGCCTTAGGGCTTTTGTTTTCAGGGCTCTGGGGCTTTGTTTTGAAGGGTTCAGGGCTGTAGAGTTTGGGGCTTGACGACCTTGCGCTGTTTTGCTTCCTGTCGAAGTATTGTCACCAAGGACATGCTTCATTCGCACACTGGGCAGCCATCGAAAGGCTTTTCTACCAAAATCAATTGTTGGGCTGGACATCCTGCAGGCCGAACCATGAACGTAAGCCCGAGAAAATGTTGCACGACATTATTTATAGCTCATGTGTAGTCGCACCGTCTTGGATCGTGTGCCTGAGGCCCGAAACCGTTCGTCGACTGTTATGGGTTCATGACAGTTTGAGGGTTTTTCGGGCCGATGGGTTTACAGCTTGAGGGTCCCGGTTACACGCCAGGGTTCTCGCCAACTTCGCTAGTCTGGGTCGAAGCTTTCGGAATCAGACGGAGCGGCAAGCCTGAAAGGAGCTTAACTGCAACGAGCCCCTGGTCTGAAATCTACCTAGTGGTTGTGAGAATCTGAACCAGAAATTATTCCATAGGTGCATAGTATCCCTCAAACGATCCTGTAACAAATTCTCGTAGTACCTTACGAAACCTATGTGCCCAGGTGCTTGAATCACGAAAATAGAGCTTCGGGGGATGCTACATTACAAGCTTTTCTTAGCCACCCCATGGCATAGAATTAACAATTCGTCCGGATTCTCAACTAATCTCGGGGCCTTAGTCATTAGAATAGGGTTTGGGGGCCCATTATACTGCAATTATAATAAGGAACCCGCAAAAAAGTCTATGTTCGATCAAAAGAGTTTCCAAGAACGGTTGGAAACATCGGATCCAAGCAGCAGCTTTTTGATGCGAAGTTCTAGGATGCTTCCTTCTTCCGGAGGGCCACCCTCCACAAGGGGAGGCAGCGTTGGGTCGGTGGGCGTCTTTCTTGGGTTTTTGGTTTAGCGTTGTTTTAGGGTTATGAAGATGCAGATTTTTCGGGAAGAGCCTGTTCTGTTCATGCCAGGGTTCGGCTTTGGGCTCACACGTCGTGGCTCAGGGTTTGAATTCAATGGCCTGGCCCGAAGCTCGACACATTAAGCAACTAAGCCCTAATCACGAGACCCTACAAAGCGAGTGCGTGAGATGTAGCATCTCGAGGTCTAGTGCCCTCGGAGGGCTCTGGCATCCTATCGTTTTTGAAGTAGCTACCAGTAGATGGTTTCAGATATGTCGTGACATGGCACCTTGCGGTCATGAAGACGCTCGCAACCTTGGCTTATGGAGAAACCTTGCTGTGATCATCCTCCCACTAGAAGTGTCCGTCATCCCCCGCCGGGGCGCGATGACCAAGGCGAACATCAAGCGGTGTTGCTTGTTGCAGGATCGAGCAGCACGTGTGTGGGGGACCACTGCCACTGTAGGTGCCCATGTAAGGCCCGCGTTCTGGATAGCTTCATTGAGGCTGTGAACCCTAAAACACCTTGAACCCTGAACCCCCGAAACCTCCCTCAAAACCCTAAACCCCACGAAAAAACCCTACCCTAAACCCTTTCTGTGCAGCTGCGCTCTGTGAGTGTCCGCCTGCGAGTCTGCCCACTCTGAATACCCCTTAACCCTAAACCCCAGAAGCTGATGCCCAAGTTTAAGGTAAAGTTTACGGTCTTCGACTCAAAAGCCCTGGCAACTTGTAGCAAGAAAACGATTTGGGGATCCAAGAGGTCACGGTTTACGGGGGGGCGTACAGGGTTTTTTAGTTTGCTGCTAATCTTGTTTGATCAGGGTGGTCTGTGTTTGTGATGACTGATGATATACCAGACTCAAAACTTATGTAAAACAAAAATGCAACGGCCCCCAGTTCGTAGGTCTCAGGGCTTTTGGGTTTCGGGTTTTGGGGCTTCAGGATTTGGGGTTGACGACGCTTAAGTTCTGTGGGCCTAGGGCCAGGGTTTCGGCGCACACACTCGGACAATCCAGGCGAGGCATATGGCCTAGGGATGCCTAGGGTTTGGGGTTGCCTACAGCATCTAGAAGCACTCGGAAGGTAAGTCCAGAATGCCTCCTTGGACGAGGGTTTGGTTGAAGAGGCCACTGTTCGCGCGGATCTGGCTGAGAGATGCCTCGCAGGCTATAGAGCCCCAAGCCTAGATTCTGGACCATAAATCTTTACCCGTACGGAAGCCCTATAAGCGAGATCTGATAAGCCCGTATAATGTTGCGGTTTGAATAGTAACCCCCCGCCCCACCAAAAGTTTTGGCTTCAATAATCTGGTGTCAGTGACCCTTCCGACCGGGGTCTTTGTCTGGGTGGCTTCTGTAGGTTTCGGGGCTTTGGGGTGGTTTGCTTCGGTTTTACATCCAGGGCCAGGGTTTTGGGGTTTGGGCGGGGGTTAGGTCGCGGGTGCCTTAAGATTGACTATCAGCACACAGGAGCAACCACCCCCCAAAAAATAACCCCAGCCAAAGAAAATTAGGATGCAGTTTGTTTTGGTACCGGCTTGAATAAAGCAAATACGCATTAATTAGGCCCATGGTACTAAACAAGCCGCAACATTAAACCCTTCAAGACAACATGCAATCCCAAACCTTCTGAGGAACAGGTCTTAGAATCATTAGGCGCGACACAGCGGTTTTGGAGCTCACTCTGGGGTTTACAGGGTTTGGGTTCTTTTGAGACTTTGATGTCGTGCTTTAGTCAGCTTAGCAATGCCTTACACAAAAATCAAGACACGACGCATAATTACTCCAACATGAACTCATGATAGTCTATCCAAGGAAAAGGAAGGCATATCGAACTACGGACTAGCGTCAGGAGACAAAACGTGGCTTCACAGATTACAACATATGAACTAGACCAACCTACATTGAGACTGCACCAATGTGAACAACTCGATATAGCACAGTAAACACTAGAACATAACAACGAAACATGACAAGACCCGAAATATTGTTTGAGTGGTGAATGCATGAATGTTAAACTACAGTGTCATACCATATAGTAATGTAAGGTCATATGACATGGCATATAGAATCATATTGCACTAAGATGTAGCACAGGATGGTACCGTATTCCATGTTCAGTATTGGACAACATGATATAACGCCAAGCGGTGTTGTGTAATGTTATACATTATAGTACATACTGTTATCTCGAAGGTCGAAGGTGTGTATAATATGACATACCAGCGTCTATCATGTGTCATGAGGCTCGTAGCATACAGTGCATAGCATGATATATGTATGCGTTTAAATACATATATATATATATATACAATTACATGCATATGGCATTCAACTTTAATAGAGCCCCCGTTATGATGCGAAACATATGTGGATGTGTGTCTATATATATATATATATATTCAAACATACATCCATATACATATAGAGTATTTCCTACATATAGCGAAGTGAAACGAGAAACACACGAAACATCACCGCCGACCTACAATCTTTAATCTGTGGTCTATAACACATAACGTATCTATCCATCTGCCTATCTACATATAGATACATATGTGCATATATGTTTGTACCATGTACTTGACAGTAAATACAACGCAGAATGTCATACACAAATGAAGTTAGAGATAGATAAGAAACAACAGATTTCGTATGACTTATTATCTATAAGAATAGCAGTACGTCTGGTTCTGATCATCGTCGTGATAGTAGAAGTGGTAAATATTGTAGAATTCAACAGAGCATTGTGATATTAAGTTTGCAAACACGCAGACATAACGAATATATATATATATATATATACACAAATATATTCTACACAACTATATTCATACGTATGGTTGTATTCATTACCCTGCGACTTACATGCATGTGTGTGTGTGTGTATCTATCTCTATCTCTCTCTCTCTATGTATATATATATACTGTATGTATATATATATATATACACACACATAGATATACACATATTGTTTGCCTGCGAACACCAGTGATCGCTGCGCATGTCGCCAGCACAGGACCCGCGGGGCTACAGCAGCACCCTGACATCGGCTAATTAAGTGTACGGTTGTGTGGTGACATACGGGGTCCCCAAACTCCTGTACACTGCAGGGTTGGCAGATGTGTGTGGAACATGTTCCTAAATTTACCTAGTGTTCTATGAAGGGCTTCCTCGTGTGTGCGGCATCTACAGGTTCTTATAATGAAGTGCTGCTTTTTGAGAGCTACGGTGCAGGTCCTGTGAAAGGTCCCAACCATGCCAGGGTTTCAGGTTTCAGTTTAGCCTTGCGTAGGGCGTTAGGCTTCGCAGACTGTCTTGTGCTTCGATTCTTTCAACAAGCTCCATGTGGGTAGTTGACAAGATTAAAGTCCCTTTTTGGGTACCCTAAATGATAGGTGCCGTACTATAATAAGGACCCGAGAAGGGACCATCATTTTGACAACCGCCCATGTGTCTCAAAATCCGGTTTGAACGCAACGAAACTCTGGACCACAGGCCGCTAGGCCATGGACCCTCTTCGATCACTGGAGCCTTACATCCCCAAGCCTGTGCCAAAACTGCCAAACTGCACCAGTCTGTGGAATGCTCCTTCCGAGAGGCCAGTGTAGGCCCAATCAAACACTATAGACGGGCCCAAGTTGATGGTTTGGGCAGCTTGATTATCTAGTGTCTCGACTCATTCTGCCCACCTCGACAGCGTGGTGGCGCAGCTGGCGTCGTCCACGTCAGCACAGGCAGTAGTTGAGATGTTTGAGGTGGCAGGCACAGGGCCATGACATGCCAAGCACCTCGTCG
The DNA here is from genome assembly GCA_905221615.1 of Symbiodinium sp. CCMP2592. NCBI lineage: Eukaryota > Dinophyceae > Suessiales > Symbiodiniaceae > Symbiodinium > Symbiodinium sp. CCMP2592. Next base: position 522,911 of record CAJNDT010002124.1, read on the forward strand.
TGCGCGTAGCTTTCCAAACGAATGCTGACAACAACACACGATGCCTTCGAGCCCGTTGCCCAATAATTACCGTACAAGATCTGTGTGGGAATGATCAGCGACATGCTACACCGACTGGAGCAATGACCGTCTCCGTACACGTGTGACAACACAAAGCCTATGAAACAAAACAAACGAAGTCGCCGGATGATCTTCTTAGACTTCAGCCAGAAAAGTATAAACCGTTGAGTCAAAATGCTGACCAGCAGATACTGCAGCGTGGAACTTGAGATCAAACATGGTAGCCATGCTCCAGCTTAGAGCCGGTCTCTCTCGTTCTTCCTATGTGGTCCTCTGTTCCCTTGAGAAAACGCCTCCGAACATCAGGGAAAATATCGTGAGGACATCTGGGGCACAAGACTTGTTGATCCAACTTCTGTGTGAGCAACCTGCATGATGATACGTGCATGGCTGGCGCAACACGAAAAATCCGCTTTACTCCGATCGGCGCACGATAGGAGGCAGCAGGGTCGAGCCAGCATAAAGCTTCATGTTCGTGGCAAAGTCAGCTTTAAAACAACTGGGACATGCAGCACCGGCAAGAAGGATGCTCTAAGATGAGGATGCAGCCCTCTCTGTATTTAACACCACGCAAATCATTGGCTTCACCAGCTTCCTTTTGTCTCCCGATGCGAAGCGGGCACCCATGCTCGAAACCTGCAAGTGCCTGGGAGTTGCAGGCTCTGGTCGGTGCCAGAGCTGTCTCCCACGGTTGCAGTCTGAAGTTCGGCCTTCAAACCGGCCCAAAATCTGCATCTTTCGCATTTTCGGAAGGCCAAGACTCAAGACTTGTGGCCCTAACTGCTTGCAGCAGAAGGGGCATCATGAGCCCTGACTAAACAGAACATGCTTGATAGCAGCTCCATCTTTTGGAGGTTACTATAAGTTAGAAAGAGCAAGTGCACACACACACACACACCTATTCGGTGGAGTGCCGACAGGTATTCACAAGCCGTGAATAGTATCTGTACAGTGAAAATGATTATATAACTACCTGTGCCTCCGGTCTACACACAGCTGTCCGGGTCGGCAGCTCCGTTGCCTGCACCAGTCATGTCCTGTCCCCAGCTTGGGGTTGCTGTGCCGGGCGGATTAACAACATGAGTCTCTGCATATCGTTACCTCCAGACAGTGGGCACTTTGCTACGATACAGCCTTCAAGCAATCCAGGTACATGAGTGCATGACAAGAGCTTTCAACGCGGTCCGTCGTCTGTCCATCCACGATCTTCGCCCCACCAATCTGGCTGCAAGGCCTGGTCACGAAATTGAACCAAAGCGCGGAGCGGCTAGAACACAGCTACCGGAATGGACACTCACCCCTGTAGGCTGCGCTCAACAGCATAGCCTGCCGATCACAGGCTCTGCTCCACCGGCAGTTGCGGTCTCTCGAAACTGCTGGATCTGCGCCTGGTGCCACAGGGCCTATGCTGGCTGGCTGTGGCGTTTGAAGACGGGCGCATGGTCTCGATTAGCATGCCACACAGCTTGAGAGGCCTTCTTGCGGCAATGGCGGCAAGACACGGCAACGAGAACTCCCGAGCATCCCAGCAGAAGCGCCCCCACGAGCATCAACCAAAAGCCGGCCTGACTGAAAGCACGCATGGGCCATGCAAACATCGCATCTTCACCAGCTCGGATGCTAGCTCACTTGCAACTTGCAAGCCCGATGCGACGACAACTGAATCAAACAAGCCTGGGCCGTGCCTCGTCGTGCGCGGCCGACAACCACGGGACGTCCACCTTTGATGTTTCAAGGGAACTTAACAGCACATGCTCTGAGGAGCACACGCATGTGTCAATCTGTAAGAAAGAGCTCCTTCGTTTTCCCGTAAATGGCGGCAGCAGCAAGAGCTACAAAGAGATTCACAACTTAACGCCATTCCTCAATCCTCAATCCTACTACCCCACATGGCGCACATCGGCAAGAGCAATTCTGTCCAAGACACCACGGGGCAGCTGCTTGTGTCGAAGTGGGTGTTGGCCTCGAACATGTTCAGGGCGCCATTCGTTGCAACCAGCCTCAGCGACAACGTGGCCTGCTCCGTTTCACCACACGTGAGGACTGCGAAGTGCCAGTCTCTGATGCCCGATGTCTGGTGCACGTTGATGCGGAAAGTGAAGTCAGTGTAGCTGTGGTTCTTGCCCAGATGACGCTGCATGCTGGCGGCGCTCAACTTCTCCTCACAAGTCATCTGGCCCCAAGCCTCTTTGACGGCGCCCCAACGATGCTCTCGAGCATCGAAAGCCACCAGCATCACCGGTCCAGTCTGGCTCAGCTGTTGCTGGCCTTCCCACTCCACATGCGCCTGAATCTCTGCAGCCTTCGTCGTTTCGGGCCCTGCCTGGCCCAGACAGAAACCCCCCAAGTGCCAAGAGCTGTTGGTCTGCAGTGTAACTTTGGCGTCGATCTGCCCTGGAGTCGTGGAGAAGGTCTGCGCAGTAGCAGCCGCCATCAGGGAGAGCATCATGCAAAGGTGGGGGAAGAAAGCCATCACCGGCGCAACTTCTGCAAGAGGAACAAGCTCTTACAACCTATCTGCTTCGAACCACAAATGCCTCACCGGCAGGCACCGCGAGTACCTGGCTGTCCACTCTCAGATGCAGAATGCCGCGACAACTCACATCATCTCAATATGCGTCACTGCTTTTTTGCAAAAATTCTGAACTCGCAAGAACTTGAACCCGATCTGCACGTCCTGTCCGTGTTTCTCTTACTCTTGTGCAGCCCTTGGGTCCTTGGGTGCAGCTTTCGCTTGGCGTAGAACTCGGAAGCCACCCTAAGCTTTCAGCCCATTTCAAGGTCGAAATCTGAGCCAAAGCGCAGCAAGACTGCTACAGAACTGGGCCTTGACTGGACGGAAGCTTTTCTGTGTGTATATGTGTGTAAATTATATATATATATATATATGTATGTATGTATAGTATGTTGAATGTATGATATTACATAACCTTTGTACGATATATATATATATATATATATATATATACACATATATATATATATATATATATATATATATATATATATGTATATATATATATTGTATATATATATTAATATGACACAATATATATATATATATATATAGATATATATATATACATATATATATATATATATATATATATATATATGTCTGTATACACCTATATATATATATATACAGGTACATATATATATATATATATATATATGTATATACACATATACTCCTTAAGTTTCACTGCGTTGTATAATGCTGTTTCGCAATGCTGTAGTATTTGTACTAGAATGCATTACCGTATTACATCATGTTACGTTATATTATGTTATACATGTTGTTTGACTATATTGTGACATACTATCTTAAATTACATGAAAAGGTGTCCTCACATATTGTAGCATGCTAGATCATATTATAACACTATGTTGCATTAGACCATACTATATTAATACTATATTAATAATTACGTTCAAGCTTATTATATCGCGACGTACTCTGTGTGTCTTTTTCTGTTCTATTCTGCTGTATTCTATTCTGCCCCATTGTATACTAATACTGCACTCTCTTATACTGTATATTATGATTAACAGGTTGAAGCAATCGTGATGTCCCCAGGTTCCGTACACGAGCTGCAGCCGAATCTTCTCCCAAAGTGGGATGTCGTCGGCGATTTTTCTTTCTTCGTGTCTCGAAGCGAGCGCCATCCACCCCACGCCACGCGTTCTGCAACTCGAAACCTGCAAGTGCCTGGGAGTTGCAGGTTCTGGTCGGTGCCAGAGCTGTCTCCCAGGGTTGCAGTCTGACGTTCGGCCTTCAAACCGGCCCAAAATCTGCATCTTTCGCATTTTCGGAAGGCCAAGACTCAAGACTTGTGGCCCTAACTGCTTGCAGCAGAAGGGGCATCATGAGCCCTGACTAAAAAGAACATGCCTGAAAGCAGCTCCATCTTTTGGAGGCTACTATAAGTTAGAAAGAGCAAGTGCACACACACACACACACCTATTCGGTGGAGTGCCGACAGGTATTCACAAGCCGTGAATAGTATCTGTACAGTGAAAATGATTATATAACTACCTGTGCCTGCGGTCTACACACAGCTGTCCGGGGCGGCAGCTCCGTTGCCTGCACCAGTCATGTCCTGTCCCCAGCTTGAGGTTGCTGTGCCGGACGGATTAACAACATGAGTCTCTTGCATATCGTTACCTCCAGACAGTGGGCACTTTGCTACGATTCAGCCTTCAAGCAATCCAGGTACATGAGTGCATGACAAGAGCTTTCAACGCGGTCCGTCGTCTGTCCATCCACGATCTTCGCCCCACCAATCTGGCTGCAAGGCCTGGTCACGAAATTGAACCAAAGCCCGGAGCGGCTAGAACACAGCTACCGGAATGGACACTCACCCCTAGGCTGCGCTCACCAGCATGGCCTGCCGATCACAGGCTCTGCTCCACCGGCAGTTGCGGTCTCTCGAAACTGCTGGATCTGCGCCTGGTGCCACAGGGCCTATGCTGGCTGGCTGTGGCGTTTGAAGACGGGCGCATGGTCTCGATTAGCATGCCACAGCTTGAGAGGCCTTCTTGCGGCAATGGCGGCAAGACACGGCAACGAGAACTCCCGAGCATCCCAGCAGAAGCGCCCCCACGAGCATCAACCAAAAGCCGGCCTGACTGAAAGCACGCATGGGCCATGCAAACATCGCATCTTCACCAGCTCGGATGCTAGCTCACTTGCAGCTTGCAAGCCCGATGCGACGACAACTGAATCAAACAAGCCTGGGCCGTGCCTCGTCGTGCGCGGCCGACAACCACGGGACGTCCACCTTTGATGTTTCAAGGGAACTTAACAGCACATGCTCTGAGGAGCACATGCACGCGTCACGCTGTAAGAAACAGCTCCTTCGTTTTCCCGTAAATGGCGGCAGCAGCAAGAGCTACAAAGAGATTCACAACTTAACGCCATTCCTCAATCCTCAATCCTACTACCCCACATGGCGCACACCGGCAAGAGCAATTCTGTCCAAGACACCACGGGGCAGCTGCTTGTGTCGAAGTGGGTGTTGGCCTCGAACATGTTCAGGGCGCCATTCGTTGCAACCAGCCTCAGCGACAACGTGGCCTGCTCCGTTTCACCACACGTGAGGACTGCGAAGTGCCAGTCTCTGATGCCCGATGTCTGGTGCACGTTGATGCGGAAAGTGAAGTCAGTGTAGCTGTGGTTCTTGCCCAGATGACGCTGCATGCTGGCGGCGCTCAACTTCTCCTCACAAGTCATCTGGCCCCAAGCCTCTTTGACGGCGCCCCAACGATGCTCTCGAGCATCGAAAGCCACCAGCATCACCGGTCCAGTCTGGCTCAGCTGTTGCTGGCCTTCCCACTCCACATGCGCCTGAATCTCTGCAGCCTTCGTCGTTTCGGGCCCTGCCTGGCCCAGACAGAAACCCCCCAAGTGCCAAGAGCTGTTGGTCTGCAGTGTGACTTTGGCGTCGATCTGCCCTGGAGTCGTGGAGAAGGTCTGCGCAGTAACAGCCGCCGTCAGGGAGAGCATCATGCAAAGGCAGGGGAAGAAAGCCATCACCGTCGCAACTTCTGCAAGAGAAACAAGCTCCTACAACCTATCTGCTTCGAACCACAGGTGCCTCACCGGCAGGCGCCGCAATTACCTGGAGTCCAAGCTCATATGCAGAATGCCGCCACAACTTTGGGCTCCGTAGACTACCAACCCTACATCCATGCTATGGATGAACCAGGGCCGCAGATTCATGTTGCCCAAAAAGCAGGCACAGGCAACTACAAAGCTATGAGGATAGCCCAAGGCTTGCTGGTCGAAGGAACGGTGCACCAGAAGTCCCAACCCGATCGGGCAACCATGAACACAGGTTTGGACCAACATCGAAACATTGTTGTATATTAATAGTCGACATGGTGTGTCATATACAAAAGGAAGCTCAACCACAAGGGGCGGCCCGCTCCCAAAGCTTAAACCAATCTGAAACCTCCCCAAACCCGAAGCGCTAAAATCCCAAACCCGAAGCCCCTTTAAAGGCTTAGTTAGAACCCTAGACCCTTTAAATCCCTAATGCCCAAACCCTTAACCCTTTTGCCACTGGCCTGCTGCGACTCCACCCTAAACCCTAAATCGTTAAACCCTGACCCTTACAAACCCGAAAGCAGACGTCGGTCCGATAGTAAATCGCTTCGTCTGGCTGGATGCGAATCACGAGCTCGTTCTGAGGTTGGTCCTGGGACAGCGATCTGGGGGGTTTAGGGTTGAGGGGTTTAGGGTATAGGATCTAGGGGTTCCGGCTTTGGGGGGGGTGTATCGGAATCTAGGTGTTTGGGCTTCGAAGCGAATTTATGGGGGGGTCCTGGGACTTGAGATAGAGTCAACGGCTTTTGAGTTTGGACGGGCAGAACTCAAGGCTTGAGTGCCACTGAGAGAAGGGAGGCTTGGGTCTACAGGGGTCTCAGTTGTAGCCTGGTGCTTGAACATTGGAGCGAGTGATGGACCACAGGAGCATGAATCCAAAAGTAGTGTGAACCCTGAGCCCGAGCCGTGAGCAAGTACCCTTTTATCCGACACTATAAACTAAACCTCCAGGCGCAGCTAGTCTCCCACACTAGGTACTTAGTAGGGAATGGGTGTATGGATCCCTATAATAGTCCCTATATGATCCCCAATAATAGTCCCCATAACCCATTTCCCCGTTCCCTACTAAAAACCAGACAGTAGCCTCCACACTAAGAATTCACCTCAAAGGGTTTGCAGTCATCTGAGACGTTGAGGTTATACGGACCCGAGCTCGAGGGGGAAGGTGATCCATGCGTCCCTGCGAGCATTAAGGCTATTTCAACAGCACCCTCTTGCATGTATATGTATACCTATATATACATGTATGGTAGGTGTGCGTATGTACTGAAGATATCCATCATGCAAAAACAGATACCACGCGAAGTTGTAGGAAGAAGGGGGAGACGGTGCAGGCCGACGTTATCCTCAACACCAGCCCTGTTCGGGATGGGCGCGATTTCTTCGTTGAGGGTAGGGGCCTGTAGGGCTGAGCCAAGTGGAGTAGGGAGGTATGAATGCTTACACTCAAACGCTAATTGCTAGCATAAAACTGTAAAACCATCTTTCCGGGAGCCAGACTCCAAAAAGACTCTGTGGTGGAGCCTTCTTGAATTGAAGTCGCCTTGGCTTGGTGTCAGCGACGTGATGATGGGACAGGGGTTCTTTAGGGATTCGGCAAGGTTTGCTATGAGGGCTCCAGGATAGTAGGGGCCTCACCAATTAGCATAAGCCCGTGTCCCTTAAGGGTTCCTTCAATCGCCTGGAAATTAAGGTTAGGACAGGGGCCGCAATACTTAGAGTAAGGTTTTGGAGTATCTTAGAGTACACAGCACAGCAATGAGGAAGCATGCAATATTTCCAGAGCGAAAATGCACGGAGATAGCTGTCTGAATCCTGCACCCTACCTCAAGAAGACATCGGAGAAGGTCCGAAACCTTGAACCTGAACCCAAACCCTGAACCAAGGCCCTGGCACAATGGTGGATCTTCTCTCAAGGCTTTTGCCGGCCTTCATGATGATGGGAACGTTGGACCTTAGGTCCGCAGGTTTAAGGCTTTTCCACAGGGTCCATGTATACTACTACTATGGAATGAAGGCCCCGCAGACCATTAGCATAGGATGGTCCTTTGGTCCCTTCCATACGAGGAGTATATATGGACCCTTGTTTTTTTGCTTGAGGGCCTTTAGGTTCAAGGCTTAACGATCTCGGGTGCAAGCCGGCGGCTTCGGCGGTTTCGACTCTCACAGATTCACCCTGAGGCTCCATGCACCTATGTAGCAGATACTTACGAATTGAAGTGCCCATGGTAGCGATGACAGGACGGCAGGCAGCCAAGTAAGGGCCCTGACTAAACCGTAAAAACACTACACCAGCCCTGAACCGGAAACCCTGAACCAGAGAAGCCCTACACTCGAAGACTCCGACCACTTTGACCCAAGATCGTCCCAACTTCAAGGATCAAGCTACTTCGCACACTGGTGCTCTACAAGGAAACATAAACACCAGTTTCCCCCACTTCTTACCTACTCAAAGCGGCATCCGGCCCTGTACTTAGAACTCCCGGGCTTTCGTTAGATTCCGGACCAGTCTCAAGGTTTAAGCTTCGGGTTTTGGGTTCAAGGCTTAGGATTCAAGGTTTCAGTGTTTTTTGTGGGTGTTTAGGGGGGGGGGGGGTTGTCATCTTGCCTTGGGGTTTGGGGGGTTTTGGGCTTGCCAGGTGAGTCTAGAGCCGAAAATGCACCTCGATGACCACCCCCGTGGTAAAGTGTCCAAACTCCTGAAGCCTAGAATCTCTGTTCAATAAGACACCACGACCGCGGCAGCTTCCAGCCTCAAAGGGCCAGAGCCACCGAGTCCACGGCCATCTCTCATTGTCGAGGTGAAGGACCTTCACATAATACGTATGGGCGCAGTAATGATGAGAACAGCCTTTGCTATAAGGGGTTTACAAGGTAGCGTCAGTAAGGATCGAGAATGAGGGGTGAGGGGACTTGATAATTAAGACAGGGGATCCCAGATGGCTTTACTAATAATAATCAGCTTTCACAGAGGTTCTGTAGGGTTGTATGAATGATAAGGCCATTGATCATGCAAACAGGACGCGTACTTATGATAGCGACCATAAGTCTGATTCTTGCCAGTTTCCAGTTCGCCATGCTAATCATAACGGTGCTTTTTTTGAGAACCCTGCTTTCGCGCATCAGCATTAGGCCCAGCATCCATATCGGTGTCTTGGGGCGTGGGGTTCAGACTGGATTTCGGATTCAGAGCTCAGGGTATAGAGTCAAAGCTCAATACTGTGATACTGGTGATCTGGTCGTGGTCGCTGCAAGTATAACATGGGGGCCTTAATAATTAGAACAGGGTTTTGGGGCAGTAAGGAACCCCCACACTGAACTATGGGAACTGTGGTATATTCCTTATAATGGGTAATGCAGGATATTGTCCATCAGCAGTAGTATTGGTAGTTATTCAGGCCCCCATAGTATGGGTGGGCTTTCACGGCAACAACCGGCCTATTGCACCGAGCTTGACTCTGCAATCTAAGGCGCTTTGAGAGCTGGTTGCAAGGGGTCATGGCGTTCATCTTGCTTCCCTTTTCTCTTCCCCTCCTCCCCTCACCTACCTGCCCAGGGCAGCCGCCCAAATCTCCAACATGCTGGAGCTGAAACCCAAAACTCCCAAACCCTAGCTCTGACATACGAGTCACATCAAAAAGCTGCCAAAAAAGACCTCCAGTCATCCAGTCACGATGCCCATGCTGAGTACTGGAGTGCAGCCAATAATCAAACCTTCAAAAAACTAGTTAGCATTGCCTCACTCCGCTCTACTGAAACCCCAAGTAGCATCCTGTGCTATATCCTCTAAACTCTAAACAACTCACCCTGAAACCCCACAAATCCCAGAAAGATGCGAGGTTCGCACGCAGGCAGCAAAAGTTGGACACTTCGACCGATAACCTGGCAGTTCAAGAAAAACTGTGGTTTTTTGGAGGGCGTTAACACTTAGTACAAGGTCTTCGGGGCAGTCACAGTGCAGTTGCGAACAAAATAATTGGACCCGGTTATGAAATCATTAGCCCTGGTTCTTCCGGTGATATTTTAGCAATGACCAGTAGTTAGATCCAGGTCTGTATGGACATGCTCGAAACTTGGCAAAGCTGGCTGGCGAGGTTTTTTGTTCAAACCCGCGCATGAAGGAGGCTCTCTCTGCGGTGGGATACTATGATCCGAAATCAAAAGGGCCTTCCTTGACCCGCTCCTTTCCTAGTAGCTATGTTCACCTGGGTGGGGTGCCGGCGACTGTACAGCCCAGGTGTTAAATCAATCTGCTCCGGCCAAAGCCGACGCCGAAAATCGGCCGCGGCCAGAGACTGAGTTCGGGTCAGTAGCCCTCAGTCATCTTTCTCCAAGTAGTCCAGCGTCTTGCGCAACAGGGTCTTGGTGATGTCCCCAAACTTGTACCCGTCCTTGCCCGTGAAGTCAGCGATCTTGTCCATGGCTTTGTTGACCGCGGCCTTTGTTACGTCTCCAAACTGGTACTCCTCCTTGCCAAGGAGCGAGGCAACTGCAACCTTTGCACGTGCGGCGGCTTCCTTGCTAATGTCGCCGAACTTGTACCTGAACCCCGAATTTCAGCTGGCTCTCTAAGACTTGTATCAGGGAATCAAAAGAAGGATCCCAACAAAAAGGTAGGTTCTATAAGGCTCAGGTACTCCTCCTTGCCTGTGAACGCCAACGCAGCCTCCTTTGCTCCCTCCTTGATCTGGCCAGCCACGGGTTTCACGACCTGGGAGAGAATGATCGGACTGCTTCCTTCTGGCGCCGCTTTGGCGGCGTCGGCGGTGAGATACACATTGTCGAGCTTCTTCACAGCCGATGTGACTTTCTCTTCCACCTTCGACGCCACATCTTCGATGTTGTAGTCCTCCTTCCCGACAAACTCGCTGATGGCGGCCGCAACGCTGGTGCCCACCTCCGTCTTCAGCTCCTTGGTCATCTGCCATGCAGTGGCGGCGGCGCTGGTGCGAGTTAGCACCAGGAGCCGGGCCAGCTCCGACTTTCGAGAGTTATCCTCCGCCTTATCTGCCTCCTCAATCTTGGCCTCAATATCCTGGCTTCTTCTTATAAGGCATGTAATTTAAGTTACCATATTGCAGAAACCACATTTTTTACTATAAATCCTTATTATGGTAACTGAAAACATGCTTGAACGAGAACCCAGTATCCTGCTCCAGCTTCGCCAAGGCTGTAACCTCCTCAGGATCTGCGTAGCGAACAATGCGCTGAGGCCGCACGCTCCCTCGGAGTTGTGGGGCGGCGTTTGGCACAAAGCTGGGGGCAGAGTGCAAAGCCAGAGCCACAAGGGCGAGGATCAGCGGCAAAGCTCCAGGACGTCGGAGTGAGCGCGCCATGGCAAAACACTTCGTCACAGATGCTACGTAAAGGAGAGGTGCTTGCGCCTGAATGGCTGACAGGGCTGTCGGGCTTCGGGCTGCGTGCGGAAGATGTGCAGTACGTAGGCCTTTCTTCGGATCGTTGTGGGAGTATACTGTTATGCATGTGTGTGTGTGTGTGTGCGTTTCGTTTAGGAGTGAGCGCCGGAGCGAGGTAGGCTGGTATAGCTCATAGGGTTCGGATAGGGTTCGGACATTGGACCCCGCCAAAGATGTTGATAGCTGCCCGATAACTACAAGGTTTAAAGTTCAAGGGCGCATGACTCTTCTTCCAGCCACAGCCACATCGTTTCAATGGTCGTGTACTGCACCGGAATAGATTCACCCTAATGCTTTACCGATTCGCCCGATTCGCCGATTCTTAAAGCAGCACCGAGCCCCAGACGCGTTGCTTAATTAATGGGTTTAGGGTGATCATAAGCCTGAGACCTGAACACTGGAACCCAAACTTCAAACAAGGCACAACACAGGCGCTCGCCCCCAATAGCGCCATAATGTACGCATATTGCGGCAACTCGGGGGTGCCGCAGGTAAGCATGTAGTGCACGTTTCTACGTCATTTAGTGTACCTACTACAGATTGCAAGTGTGCATCGCATTCTGACCTAATCAAATCACGGCGCTCGCGTTTTGCATGTCAATGTAGGAATTTGGCTCAGCTCGTCTGAAAATACAATGCTACATATTCAATTGCGGTAACCTACACCCCGCAAGCGAAAAGCTGCGGCCCGCTGAGGCTTGTAGGGCTTCGGAATATTGGAATCGCGCCTTTCTTCTCGTTGATCTTCTGGATGTCCTAGGCTGCAGAGACGGGGGAGGAGTATCGTACCCGTAAGTCTCACCGCACGAACAAATCCGGAAAGTGGAGGCGACAGGCATATGGGGCGGCTAGGAAACTAGTGACTCCCTCGGAGCTTCACACAATTTAGGGTTTGTGTTATGACCTGGCATTATCGGTAGCTCACATATACCGGCCACCCCCAAAGCCCGAAGATAAGAGAAAGACATGGAATGACATGCCCAACGACAACGGAACATATCGGTCGCGTGTCTAATCGAAGAACCGACACTAGCCACGAGACAGGACCTCGAAATTGAACGGTAGTACGTAGTACATATCATATCATTCTGACTCATGCCATAAGCACTAGAACGGCTAAAACATGGCAGCTCTGACGTGTGGCTTAGGATGCAAGGCTCTGAAGCCGCTACCCTGAACTATCCAAGGCCGTGTGACTTCGGGTTTCGTGGGGTGAGCACTGGGGACCCTCCCAACTGTGACCCGAGCCGGGTCGTCTTGATAGCCATTATACCTTGGCCGAGTTTCGGAGTTTGGGGTCATGGCTTTGTAGGGCTTCACGGTTGAAATCTTAAGCCTTGGCCCCCCCGCTTTGACATCCAACATGTGTGGGCCGAACATCCGCCCAAAATCAGACTATTTTCAGGGTTTACGGTTTCAGGCTTGTGTTGTGTGAATTAGGGTCGAGATCTCACACCACGAGAGGCACTTAACTTCATTTCTTGCGGGAATGTCCGGTGCCCACGGACAGGTACCAGTAGCTCTCGACGAGAGATAAGCAAAAGCAAGCTTCTGAAGACCACATGTAACCCACAGGCTGAGTTGCTGTAGCAATGCAACTATAACGTAGCAATCCCATGTCTAGGCAACCGAGTATCCAGGCATTACTAAGAAGGTTTACATTACAAGGACCAGTTGTGATAGAGCTTTCAGTTTCGATGTGTAAACTTTGGGTTTCAGGTTGCCTGACCTGACAGGCTGAACTAACAAGAGGCTTCCCATGCTTCACTACCCCCCATCGTATTGCTAGTCGGCATTCGGGCCAAAACTTCGCAGCCCTGAGATCTCAACGATTGTGAGGCTCAGGGTTTGGGGGTTTCGGTTCTTACACTCAGAAAACTCGGGGGAAGGCTAAGGATTTATAGAGTTTATATTCGGTTTACGGGACATGAGCTATCCACCAATTCCAACATGCGCTGTTTCTTGGACTGTGGTTGCGATGAACGATGAAGATCCTGTCCTGGACTGCCATGCCCTCCCCTGGATGCATCCAGGGCACTGCCCAACAACGCAATCCTCACGACGAACCGCCCGGAATTGCTTGAGGACCTGGAGAGTTTGCTTGCTCCATAAACAGTTTCAAAGGTCCCTAAGGGTTTAGGGTGAATCCCTCAGTTCTGGTCAAGGGTGCAGGGCACGTCGGCCAAAGTCGGTGGTGTAAGACTGCCAGCTTCGGCAGTTGCCCATGCTAGTCACGACCGCAAAGAAACATGCAAAAAGCCGGAACAATGAACGACCCCAGAAGTTTAGCATCCTAAAGCCTCCTAAATGAGCAAACCCCCATTCGCCTCCAGGCTTAAAGATTTACGAACCATAAAACCTACCCCCCCCCCCCGTGCCCCAAACCTGCAGTAATTATCTGTTCTTGAGACATGAAACTTCAAAAGCCGGCCTTCACCTTCTCATCTCGGACATCCTCGGGGTTTAAACTCGCCTGGGCGGGCGACTGATTGTGTTTACTGGAGCTTCAGATGTCGATTCTTTCTGTGGGCTTACGGTGATCCGTTCGGTTTTCTTCTGAAGGGGGCGTTATGTCCAGGGCAATTCTAGCTTTTGTTTGCTTCGGGGCAGTTCTATCTTTAGTTACTTGCATGCTTCACTCCGCTTTTCCTGCGCCAAACGAAGTTGGGCTTCAGACGTTGAAATCCAAGTGTCATACGCTCAGTTTGACACTATCCTGACCCACAACCCTGGTCAGAAATCCAGATGTTCCTTCCGATGTTCAACCATGATCAGAAATCCAGATAGTCCTTCCGATGTTTGCACATGTATATACACCCACACAGGTTCGGGGATTGGGGGCTCAAGGTGTAGATCTAGAACTGCGTGTTTAGAATTCCGGCAGACAGCATCCCAATGCTTGGGTTTTGGGTGGTCCACGCTCGAGGTTAATTTTGTGGCTATCGTTTCGGGCCGCGGCTTGCGGCTTGGGGGTTTTGAGTTGGTCTGAAGATATGTGAGTCGAGCAGAAGGTTGTGCGGGCGTGCTCTCGTAGATTCAGGGACGCAGTCGGGTTTGTGCAAAGCCTGGAAAGCCGTGGTAATCCCTGGGTGCACGTCTTTTCGCGCCTCCTCTGGCAAAACAGTCTGGCAGGCATGGGGGACTGGGGCTGAGGGAAACCACGTACTTATGACAAACTACAACTGTTATGACAAATTAACAGAACATATATCTCGAACCCAATGACTATGGACTAGCTAACCGCCTGTAAAGCTTGCGTTACTTTGCCTGAAGTTCAGAGTGGTTCCCTAAGAGCTCCTAAACCCTGAGCAGCTTCGCAGGCCCTTCACTTCTTTCCCTTCTTCTTTCCTTGGCAGTGCGGGATTCCCGGGAGGCCAGTGATCGAGGGAACCGGGTGACGGTGGCAGGCCCAGAGGCCTTGTAAAACCTAAACTCCAAGCCCGAGCCAACCCTAAGTGCGCCGGTGTAAGACCAGCATCGACCAACAAGTCTGTGTTTGTTTCATTTTCGCGCGCCTGCCACTAAAAGTTCGCCGATGTTTGCAGGGGGCGATCAGGACCTGGGCCTAGGAATCACACTCCAAACCACTCGGAGACGCTTCATGTGCTTTGGCGTCTCGGGCCAAATCACCTCATCGTTTACGACCGAAGATGTGTTCAGGATTGAGACTTTGAGCTTCACGATGTCATTTTATGCAACTCCTGCATGATGGGCGCCCTTAGGGGATGTCGGACATGCTCCTAGTCGCTGAGTTGATAAGCCCCCCCAAAGTGTACACTTTCAGTTTTATAGTGGGTAGTATTATCCCAAAAAGTGTAAAGTGTATCCACTCAGCTACTACGTGCTTTCAACTACCCTCTAGGGATTCTCTAAGCCCTGAACCTACAAGCATTACTACCTGATTGCAACTGCCAGCGGCCACCTTCTTTCTCTTTCGCCTGTGAGAGCTTCTCAGCGAGGACCTTTTGGGCACCACGGTGTGCCCAAATCGAGATACAAGGAGGTGCAATATCGAAACCTCGTTTTTTGTGGACCATTATGATTAAACTAGGGCTTTGGGGCCTGTTCAGGAGGACTATAAGTGGATAGTATTACTGATTGTTCCGATCCCTACAGTATCTGTGCATAGTGCATGGGCTTGGTTCTTATATGGTCTGAAAGATGTAGGTACACCACATCATGGCTGCTCCTTCTCGCGCATTCTCATTCAAGTTTGGGAATCCAGACGAACCACAGGGGTGTAGGAAACGTTGCAGTGTAGTTCTGCGAAGGCGTCTGTCTGGTGGTTGGCTGGAGGACTGTATGGCATAGCCCAAGATGCTCGACTGCATCCGAAAACAAGTCCGGCGACATCTGACACAAACCCACTTCTTTCAGCTCGGCTCGGAAAACCACCCGAATCCAGAACCGACAACAGTATCTAGAATTTTGTGTTTGCAGATTTCGAAACTCTGACAGGACATTTTTGGCGCATCGGCTACAGAACCATAACTCCCCGAGGGCGCCAAGTAAGCCACACGGCCAGCTAAATTGTAGCAGCCAGGTGATCCAAGGCTTCTCTGGTACTGTCCCCGAATGAAAGCCGACATGACATCTGAACGAGCCTTGTACATACACTCGCTCTTATCGCCAATGTGAGCCCTGCTTCAATATGGTTCACGATTTTGAGTCCTCTCGATCACGCAATCACCATGAATGTGACGGAGTGGCCTGCTTGACACACTTCTGCTCCTGCCCAAGGCATGATGGAGTCTTGCGGCTTTCTATACATACCTCAAAATGCTCGTGCTTTCAGGCTTAAGATACTGTGCATAAGCTGCAACCTCGAATGTACACTAAAGGTTACTTGCTCGTGCAGATTGAATCAGGCTCAAATTGAACTGAGGTCGCATGTTGAAGGACAGCACAACAGGCATAGTAATAATAGGAGTTCATTTGGAAGCTTTATTTCGAGGTGAGGGTAAAGCCTGCACCATCCTAAACCGGAAGCCTTCATATGCCCCGCATCGACAGCCTTTCGTTCGGCTACGCTGTCTACTATAGGGGCCTTAGTAAGTAGAATAGGGTTTTTGGGGCCCATTATACTATAACATTACTAAGGAACCACCAAAATGGTATAGGGAACCACCAAAATGGTATAGGCAATTATTAAGGCCCCTGGTAGAGGGCCTTGCCAAATCCTCTTTCAAACTTTCCTGGCCTCGATCGAAACAATAGCCCCCTGCAGGAAAAGGTTGGGGTTTAAACCTGACGCGTGACTAAACCCCAAACCCTTGAACCCTAATGAACACTCGAAGGCTAGTCACATACGTTTTCAAGCATGAAGTGGGATGAGACTAAGCCCTTGGCCCTTCAACTAACTTCAAAGTCGTATTGTAAGAAACCTCTCGAGGCTTGCCTCAATCAAGAAGGCACGGATAACTCGCTCACGCACGCAATGGGCGCAACCTGAACTTTTGCACCATGCAAAGGGTCGGAGTGAGGCTAAGGCCAAGGAGGGCTTAGGCGCGCTTTGCTTTGCTGAGAGCTTCGCAGGGTCCAGTGGGGGATTGGTGTTTGAGGCATCGAATTTTGTGGAGGATGCTTCGAAGACCCTTTATCTGCTTACACCCTCAACGCTCCAGAAACTAGCCCAAGCAGTATCCTGCTTGGATATTTTACAACTCTGAAAGCCCCTAAGCTCTGCAACCGTATACTCTGAGCCCAGAAACCAGTCTGGCGTGCAGCCTTGGCCTATCTATCTATCTGTCTCTCTATCTACGGAGAGAAGAGACAGACACAGACATACATATATGTACACGTACTGGTACTGATGTATTGATACAGATATAGATATATCGGTGTTATGTGTGCGTATATATACATATAGTTGTATACATATTTACGGATATGTATATAAACAGAAGTCGCAAGACCCTCTGGGTTTAATCTTTCACGACGATAGGCTAGAAGAGGTCTCATCGTTCGCAGTCCTGTCGCATAGGGTTTAGGGCTTGATGTGGATAAAACCCGAGTTGTATGGTTCAGTTGAAGGCTCGCAAGGTGCTCCAGCTTCATCCCTTCACGAGTTTCGGGGTGTAAGAGCCCCCAAGATACCCGAAATCGATGGGGTCCTTTAATCCTTACTGTAAAGGCCCCTCAGCTGGAACCGCCACATAAGAATCCTCCCCAGCTATGCGGCTTGGCGGCGAGAGCCGCCATACGCACGGTTCACCCGCTTCTCTCGCTTCTTCAGGCGCTTGTACCTGAGTCTTTGGGCCTTCGTGGGAGGTTGTCAGTTAAAGGTTCCCTTGTTAACTTATCAAGCATACAGCCTGCTCGATTGGAAGGTTGCAAGTGCCGTGGGAATATCTTGAAGCCCGATGCTCCAAACCCCGGAAGGCCGGAACTCGCACCGATGAAGGACCAGAGCCGCAACCAGCAAGATGCTGCACAGCTGAATCATGTCCCCTCAAACAGCAGCCACCCCAGCCGAAACCCTCAGTAGGAAGTTAGACTCTCACCAAGACCCTCCTCCCGAAAACCCCCACACGTCAAAGCGACCGAAAGCCCTAAATCCTCGAACCCGCAGACTGGAACAGCCGAAATCTACTCTGCCGCAAGATGCGCCTTCATACACTCCGAAATGAACAAAACTAACTCCTTTTCAATCCCGAGATCCATTTCATCCGGGAAGCTCGATAGGACGCAAGCGAGGCAAGCCGATGAGTGCCTTGCCGCAATCACCGCCTCGGGTGGCCCAGGAGTTTCCAGAGAGCGCAGCTTTGGGTGCAGCTTTTGCGCTTCTGCGATTTTGTACCCTCGCGCATTGGGAGTCGAGCTGTCGGTTTCGAGGCTTGTAGATCTCAACCATCAAGGCGGTTCAACGGTGATAAGCGAAGGACGTACATCGGAAAGTATAGGTAGGGCATCTACATGCAGCCCCAAAATGCCTAGACTTGTGCTGTTCGGTCCTGTATATCAGCCGCTGTTGTGTCTCGCCAATCTATCTTACACATGCCTAAACATGCAATCTGAAAGGTGGAAGCCTTAAACCTTAAGCCCTGAACTCTTGAACCCTATAAATCGGCGCTTGCCTGAATATCTGAAGTCTACAGAGCCGCAGGAGAGTTGGGGCTGTGGCTGTCGCAAGTGCCGGTATCTAAACGAGTGAAAGTAGGTTTGGGCATAGGGTACAGACGGGTAGAGCATGGGGGCTACACGTGTTGGACAGACAAAGTAGTTGCAGCTTTCGGTTCGAGGACAGGCTGTATCATAACCGGGCTCCGATAGATGGATCGACGGCATCGTTTATGCAAGGGATGCTTAGTGGGTTCATGTCAAAGCCGGCGCCAGCTCACCTCTGCCCGGCCCTCCCAATGGCTGTGGACATCTTTGATTCTCAGGCCAGGCTCTGAGCAACCGTGCGAGGACCAGGGAGCCATTCCCTTCAAAAGCAACCAAATGCAAGTCTCTTGAGGTCGAACCGAACCAAGCAACAGCCAAGATGCAGTGGGGTCCCTTCGCCTTCTTCTTGACAGCCTGGCCGAACCGG
The DNA here is from genome assembly GCA_905221615.1 of Symbiodinium sp. CCMP2592. Classification (NCBI taxonomy): domain Eukaryota; class Dinophyceae; order Suessiales; family Symbiodiniaceae; genus Symbiodinium; species Symbiodinium sp. CCMP2592. The sequence continues at coordinate 541,533 of CAJNDT010002124.1, forward strand.
CATTTCCTACATGCTGGGCATTCGATGGCTGGAACTTTAGGGTGCTTGTCGGAGGTGTCGGGCGTGGACGCTTCACAGCCGAATTCCACTGTGGGGCGATGCCACAGGTGCAGCGGAATATTGAAATATGAAACAAAGACACCGCATGCTGCGAGGAGGAACTTCACTCCATGGGAAGATGTTGGTTTCGCTTCTTAGGAGGAACCTCAGGGGCGAAAAGGATCCGGTAGCTAGATACTTGTCTTTAGGTATAATGTAGGCAGCTATTTGTGGGAGAGTACATTGGTACCGAAGCCCTCAATCAACAAATCAGGCAAACGCAGTCAGAAGCTACATTCAAACCATAAACCCTATACCCCACAGCCGTTGTATACAAACCCAATACCCCATAATACCCTACCCTCCAACACTTAAATTGCAGAGGAGACCGAGGAGAAGGCCTGGTAGACAGCTTTCCCGCCGGGAGTCTTGACGACTCTCTGCCTTTCCAGAGGCGGGGCGGTTTTGCGTTTAGGGCGGCTTAGGGCTTCGGGTTTCGGGCTTAGGGCTTGGCGTTGAGGGCTTTGGGGCTTAGGGTTAATGAGATGCAGTTACTTCAGCTCAGACCCATAGATTCCGAGATCTGAGACCCTGAACCCAATTCCGGCCGAGGAACTTGTTCGATTTCGTGTTGTAGCGGCACTGCCTCCGGTAGGTAAGGCGAAAAGCCATCGCCCAAGGATCGCTGGTGCACGTGGCACAAGGAAGCCAAGAATTCCGAGCCAGGGCTACAGCGGATTCTACAGTGGCGTCAACCTAGTAGCAGCAAGAGCAGCAGTAGTAGCAGTAGCAGTATAGTGGTCCTGTTTAGCAATTTAGCAGCAGTCAGTTATACAATAAGTTGCATGAACTTCGTAGCTCTCCAGGGCAAGTTGACAGTGTTCAGTCAGCCCCAAGCGAAAATCAGTACTATAACTCCAACCTGAAACCCTTTAGGGCATCCTGCCTTTTACTCAACCAGCGACTCAGTCAACCTAAAACAAACCGAACGCAGTTTCAGCGGGGTTGTGCGCATGTGGAGGAGCGCAGAGCTTCAATGCTTGGTGCGTGCATGCAGAAGCTCTAGACGACGACCCACCTGATCCTCTACATCCTGCCAAATCCTACTGAAGCACAACAGCTTGGGACGACATCCTGGCAGAAGCACGGAGTGGACATGAAACTCGCAAAGGCTCTCCTACTGTTGCCTAAATAGTTCGAACAGAGTGCTTGGGCAGGTTATTTCACTAATGATTTACTAAGGCCATGAGGAATGGCTCAGTAATCATTCAGGCGCTTATATTATGGACCCGCCTCTGATTTCAGATGAATTTTGACCTGGAAACAAACCCCAAACTCTGAACGAGAAAAAACCATGTTGAAATGGAACCTTTTTGAACGAGGTCTCTCTGAAGTGCCTTCAAGTTGAACCCTGAACTTTAAACCACATTCCTAAACCATACACTGATTTCTGAGGGCACCTCCCGAAAGTTTGTCCCAGACATCAAACCCCTGCCCGTGGACAAACAACATTGCACTCGTAAGACACTATAAACTAACACCGCGACAGGGCCCTAGAACAACCCGAGGACTTGACCGGAGCTTCCATGAGCACAAGCCTGGGAAACTGTCGAACTTAGGGTTGGGATCAGATGTTCTAAGCAGCAATCAAACTGGGGCTCAATAGGGTGAACATGAGCTAAACCGGGTTTACGAAAGTAGTGACTCGGGGCGCTGAGCCTATCATTCAAATCTTCATGTTTTTTCAGAAAGCCCTAGTGCCCATATAGCATGTCACGGCTTTTCTTCCGGGAGCTTGTCAAGATTAGGGGCTCCTTTATCGGGCTGCTTATTCTTCGGATCTTGGTTTTTAGGTAAGGGTCTTGAAGCACAATCCCGTATTTTTGGATACTCCCATGGTCTAGTAACCAGATTTTAATTTCAAGGCAGCTGCACCCTGGGATAACGTTGATTGCATGTTAAAGTTGGCCCAAACCTTGAGTTCTCGAGCCTCAACTTGAGATGTCCGCAAGACGCCAGAAACCAAGAAACCAACCGCCTATCTGAAAAGCTCCTATCTCTTACAAGGACTTGTAGTGGTTTCCCAAGAGCCCTGATGAGGGCAAAGGAAACAGAGATGGCCAGCATACGGTCGGAAACCCAAAAACCGAAAACCCCAACCTGGAGCCCGAACCCAAAACCCAAGCCGAAATCCCTACAACCCGAGCCCGAAGGCATCCCTCGCCCGATAACGTTGGTGAAGATAGAAGGTGTCCCAGGTCGCAGGTTCGAAAGCTGTGCAGCGCAGGCTTCAAGCCAACTCTTACGTTCTAAAGCCTACTCCGCAAGTGCAAATGTAGGCCTGAGGCAAACATCGAAACTCGTTTGAAGGAGTGAGCGGTGCATTTCAGCTGCGCTAATTAAGTCATGCCACGGCAGCAACTATGGTGCTGTCCGACGGCAGAGGCCTTCCTCAAAATACTCGCTCTGCCCAAGCCTTCGACCGCTATCGAGGCCCTGGCGTGAGCAGCTGGAGGAGGTGATTCTGCATGACATCCTCAGCACTGGAGCTCCCCTCCTGTTTTGATGTTCCAAGCTCTTGGGAGATTCCGTCAAGATACTTTGGCTCCAAAGCAACCACATAACAACCACCCTTTAAAGGAGAACATCTATATATATATATATATATATATATATATATATAGCACGTGTATGTGTGTACATATAAGTGTCTATGTATGTATGCATGCATGCATGCAGGTACGCAGGTATGTGCATACATACTATGCATGTACATGGGCCTTCAGAACTCTTGGGTTCAGAATCCGACAAACTTGGGGCCGAAGCTGTCCGGAAGATCGGAGCTCAGAGTGGTACCGGAAGGGAAGGCCAGGGGGTTCAGGGCTTGGGGCTCAGGGTTTGAAGGCTTTTTCCCTCCCACTTAGCAAGGAAGAGGCCGGCATCGAAGGGTAACTTCGAAGTGACAGTAGACTGATCGTGTTTCGGTTTTAGGGTTCAGGTTTTCAGGACTCAAGTTTACGATTAGTGGCTCGGTTTAGCGAGTTGATACCACTGAAGTGGCAAATGCTCGAGGGCTTTCCGGCAAAGCAAACGTAAAGCCTTCAGAGGCACATTGATCCCAAACTGTCACCCGAAACAACCAACACACAGAACCGCTGGTACGAGTAAGAATACACACAGAGGTCGTAAGTTTGTTCTTGCATGCAGCAATCTCGCATCACTGATCGTTCGTTCGGCCGATCGAGCTAACTTGTCTGACTTTCCGCACGCTGCCTCCGGAAGCTTGGATGCCTGATGTGAAACATCATACTAGATCTCAATCCTTACACTCTAAACCTTATATTCATCCATGGAACCCGAAGTCTTTCAAGGTCATAGGACCTACTAACATCGTGTCTTGCTATGGATCTGGGTCTGTCGTTGGGAGCTCGGAGCCTAGGTCATCAGAGCCTAGATGCCTAAGCCATATCCTCATTCTGCTATACAGAACACATAAGGCTTGGGAATAGGGTTCAGGGACTAGGTTTGGGTTTTGGACACATACATACATGAGTTTTTTGTGGGAGTTCGGGTCGAGATGTGGAGGGTCCTACCATAAAAATTCTCGAAATAAGAGACGTCCCATGTCTTCCAAAACTCCCGCCCGGCATTCAGACGTTGAATAGAGAAGCTTCAGAGCTCAACGTAAAGATCGACCGTTCAGCCATGGCAGGACTAAATGCGAAGGGTTACGGCTACGAAGATGATTCTTGGACTCTCACTTGGGTACCATGCCCTGAAATCTTCCTCGAACTTACTTACGAAACCCAACCTAGACTAGGCTGTTCAGGAACCCACTGGGAAAAAGTATGTACTTCTTTAGGCTTCTTATTTTACAAGCGGAACCCAGAAACCTAAAAGTAAAAAAATGCGTACCACTGAACAGGCTGGTAGACTCTAAACAATACCCTACGTGCGTCAGGTGTAGATCAGTCGTCCAGCAGTTTAAGACGCACGGAGGCCATCGGATCCTCAAACCTGAGAAGGGTGTAGGAGGTATTAGGGTTTAGGGTTTAGGGTTTAGGGGATTCTTAGGCACTTTGTGGGGTCTCTGAAGGGTTTTACAGGGCGTGAAAAGGCTTTAGGAAGGTGTTCTAAGGCTGTGAACGGGTCGTTTGTACTGGCTTTATCATGGGGCTTCATAGGGTCCAATGCACAGGGGCTGCGGGGCTGCTCTTGGAGTTCAACTTCCACTGAGAATACCATACTAAAGTGAATAACTGGAACAGCCGAGTCTGCAGGCCTTGGGTGAGGCTCATATGGGGCTTGGATTTCAGCTTGAAGACCTCCACCGTTTAGTTTGTTGGGACTTCAGGTTCAGAAATTCCTAGGCACGTTACGTCGCTGGATGCAAATGTGCCCGGGTAGATCATCACGCCAAGCCCTGAATCCCGACCAGAACACAAAGGGGCGTTCATAATTGAAATAAGGTTTTCATTCGGGGTACATAACCCATATAGTTATGCATGAAACACTAGGCAAGAATGTGGGTGTTATTTCATGCCAAGACAGCTAGACCTTCCCTTCTAGATGAGACGCATGAAGATGCGAACCCCTGACCTGATGACCCTCAGTTTTGCTCGAATATTTTCCATCAACCAAATGGAAGGCAGTCGGGGTGGCCTTCAGGCTACGGTACAGTCCAGTGACTCAGGGGGTTGTGGTTGGTTCTTTTGCTGCTGGCTTTGTTTATCCGAAACTCCCACTTCCGCTTTCTTAAAGAAGCCTGCAAACACATGTAAAGCCAGGACCCGAAACTGCCCGGCAGTGCCAAATCCTACGCCAGTTAGAATGTCGGGGTTTAGGTTGGGGATGGTTGTAAGCCACACAACTCCGGGCTACAGCCCTTAAAACGGCGAGTGATCACGTCTAGAGGGATTGCGAGGGCACGTTTATTGAATCGTAGCATAGCAGCCAGCCGCAGCGGTAGCGGACAAGCACCTCCTGGGTGACATTTCAAAGGTGCAGCTGAGCTTCTAGCCCTAAGCTGGAACCCAAAACCCTACACTTCACCCTGAAGTTCCGTTGTTGCTGTGGCTTCCATGGATGGCAACAACCTGGTTCTGGTGTTGTCGGAACTTTATGAACTACGAAAGAGAGGTCGGCTGCTTTACCTCACATGAAGTGAATCTGCCGATGGGACGCTTCAGTGTGTAGTACTTTGCTTGTCCGAGGTTTTGGAGTGCCTTTATTCTAAACCCGAGGTTTAGCCCTAAACCTTGAAATCAGAAACTCAACCCAGAAACCCTGCAGCACCTGGACCCCAAGCCATGTGAGGTATATACCCCTCGAGGGGGCTCATGGCTTTTGGTGAAAGGCTCTCCGGCTCTCCGTTGGTGTAAAGGGGTGTGCATCCCTACAGGAAGTAAGTTACGAATCCGGATTCAGGATTAGGGGTCAGGAGTCCTTTTGCTGGAGTCCCGGAGCGTTAGGGTTACGCACCTGATGGCCCTGATCAGGTAATGCTTCCCGAACCAGCGAACAGACACCCTGAACAACTCGGGAGCACGAAGACAGAGCTTCACAGCAGTTTCGGCTTCTAGTTTCGACTCGCACACTCGCACTCGCAGGCACGGCTTCATGGTCTCAGCTTTAGGTCTATAGGGTGTAAAGCAGTACTCACAAGTTTCCGCGTGCTACTGCGTCTAAACACTCGTACCCCGAAGCAACCGTACCATAACTGCAGCATCCCTCAAGGAACCCTTAAAGGATCTCCTAAAACACCCTGAAGAGTCCTGAAACCCTGAGAACCCTAAGAACCTCCAAGCCTCAGATTTGACCAAGGCACCGTCTCTACAGAGTCGTGATGAACGAACTTAGCCTCAGTTGGACAAGTCGTATCTCGGCATGTGTAGCAGTGGGTCCGGTGCTGAAGGAATAAATCTGTATAACAAATGCAGAAATAGATGATGATACACTAAAGATACAAACTATACATACATACATATACATAGCAAACAAAAACAAATTAAGATATGTGTGTGTATATATCTATATACATATGCGTGAATACATGCATGCATGCAAACCCGCATACATGCATCTGTGCATCCACACATGCACACATACATACATATATAGATGCAGACATTGCGAACATGTATTTTCAAGCTGCGGTTTTAGGTAGTGCTTGTAATGTAAATAATGTCATGTCATGTAATGTAATGTGTATACTTATACATATCTACACATGTATGCAAATATATATATATATATATATATATATACGTATGCATGCATGCATGTATGCACGTATGTATGCGCTTGTGTATGTATGTCTGTCGGTATGTACGTATGCAATAGGTACGTAATGACGTAATGGTACGTATGTCTGTAGGTAGTATGTCTGTCTGTCGGTCTGTATATCTCTGTCTGTCTCTGTGAGTCAGTCAGTCTGTCTGTCTGTCTGTCTCTGTCCGTCTGTCTCTGTCTGGCTCTCTCTGTCTGTCTCTGTCCGTCTGTCTCTGTCTGTCTCTCTGTCTGTCTGTCCGTCTGCATGTATGTCTGCATGTATGTTTGCATGCATGTATGTATGTATGTGTGTGTGTGTGTGTGTTTGTGTGCGAAACCTCCGGCAGACTCACGACGCAGCGGTTCTGGGTAATCTAGAGTTCTTAAACATTCGAACAAGGGTCTGGGAAAGCCTAAACTGGTCCACCGGATTCCTCATGCACCTTTTCAGAGCGGCTTTGGTTACAGTAAGGGCTCTTGTAGACTTTAAGGTTGTAGTCTTGAGCGCAGACGAAATGCGATCTCAAATTGAAGAGCCTGCGTGTCGAGATCACCTCCGCAGATATTAGCTCTCGCCATCGTCGGGTAGCTGCAAACGCCGGCCTTCTTTAGGTCGCCGGGCTCGGATGAAGCAGGGACTTGGAGGATCACGGGATTCAGAAACTACGGCTGAAGGTCCCTTTGGGGAATCTGCAGGGCTTTAGGGTCCCTTTGAGGCATCTATAGGGGATCTATGGGGGTTTAGGTTTTGGAGGCTTCGGGTTCAAGCTCAAGGCTCGACTTCGGGTGTTTCAGCCTTTGCCCCTTGGACCATAGGAACCCTAAGGCCCGAACCAGAAGGGCCGGAAAAAGGAATCCTGATATCGAGAAACTAACTTGTCAACATAGTCCAAGATAGCAGGAGAAACCAGGATCACTGGAGTTCAGGAACGTACCCTGCGCCGGACCCTTAATTTGGCCCAAGCGAAATCCCAAACCTTCAGAACAAGACCCGGCCTCCTGTCCGGTCTGAAACTGAAACTCACTCCAGTTCGAGATGTTCTGTGCCTCAGAAAGCGGTTCAGGGATGAGGGTTCAGGGTTTAGAGTGCTTAGGGCTCGGGGTTTTAGGGTTTAGGGTTTCGCGTCTTTAAGGTTTAGGGGTTTTAGGGTTTAGTGAAAGCCGTGGAGTTGGCCTTTAGAACCTTTGCTGTTCGGATTTTTATCGCTCAGCATTCGTGCCAATTGGGCTGGTAGGGTCAAACCCAAGACAAAATTGCATAAACCCCGTGATGCTGGCACTTGGGCAGTGAGGGGAGCTTTTGACTTTTGCAGTCTACGGGTTCCGGCTTACAAGCTGAAGGCAGCGAAACAATACGCCTCAATACGCTAATTGGACGATCCCAGTGTCCAGGGCTCGTCAGAACTCTTGAACCTTTTTTTAATCGTTGACCGTTAAATCTATGAGCTGCGCCCACACACTGCCCAAGAAGTCTTGAACCTGAAGGCATATATATATATAAACGAAGTACCTGAGATCGTTCGTTGAGGTCTCAACCAGATGTCGCAGCAAAGGGCCAAAAGCAAGCAGATTCTGAAAAGGAATAGTAACAAGACGACTAACACTAGTAAAGAAATTCTAGCAGTATTGTATAAGACTAATAGGTAATAAGCAGAATATTTCGCAATCATGCATCATCACAGAAGATCGAATAGTATGATTCACTATACGATACTGAAAATGCTCTACTATACTACACTAAAAGCTAGTACAATATGGGATGAATGAAAATCACGGGTACAAGGATCTCTGTCCGCCTCTCGATCCGCCTGTGGTCTACAGGGCTGGGGGTGCCCATTCTGGTGGTGTTCGTCGCCCTGCCTCGTCGTCTGTGCTACAACATGCCACGAGGGGAGCCTTGAGGGGACATACCTGAATAACATTTGATATACGATGGTATAGAAGGGTAGATAACATCAGCTTTCCTTGGAGCACATGGGCTGTAACTGCGCGCTGGTGTTGAAAGTCAGCGATTGAGTAGAGTGGCAGTCATGTACTCTCGAACCTGCTCGAACTCCACCGAGCACTCCTCTGTCAGGGTAGGGCGTTGATTGCTCAAGTACGATGAACCGGCATCTATATATAGATGCATACAATATGAATGTAGATATGCATAGTGTTAAATGTACACATAAGCCCACAAACATAAACAACAAGATGTACACACACACATACCTATGTATGTCTGTATGTACGCATGTACGCTTGTATGTATGCACGTATGTCTGTACGTATGTATGTACGCATGTATGTACGTATGTATGTAAACACATATAAGCCTCTCGGCTCTCGCAAGGTGGACGGCCAGCTAAGCCTGGCCCAGCCTGGGGCCTGTAAACACCAGGCAGTAGCTACCTGCTTAGGCATGCCATGTGGCAAGAGAATCCTCTCCTTGTGCCAGGGCGCAACAAGGTCCCCCGCAGACCTCTGCATTTGGACAACCATCATTTCCTTGAGAATCTGGTTGAAACAACAGTACTGGGGCTGCTGTGCAAACAGTGGATGTTCCTGTCAGAGCCAGAGCGGTTTGCACGCCAGCGACGACTGCTTGGGCGCTGGAAAGGACTGGGGGCACTGTGCGTGTTCTTTGAGGGCTGGATACTCCTTGACCCTGACGGCCGTATTCAGCTGTTTCGTAAACTTTGGACTCACTATCCTCGGTTTAGCAGAGACATGCTTCTGGTGGTCTGTGACTCCCAGTTTCCGGAGCTTAACCAGATGGACTAGCCGTGCCTTGAAAGGGGCCTGGCGGCTCTGTGGACAACGCGGAACGAGGAGCCCCCTCAGTGCTGATCCAGGTGCTGGAATACGATTTCTGTATGCGCCGAGCTTGATCGCCCTACTTGTATGCAGCGGGCTAATCTGGCTTGTGGGAGTGCACTGCATCATGATTGAGCGAAATGTGACCCCTGGCCGTCTCTACACGGGGCCAATGTTGGCCCTTCCAGCCGGACGACACCCTACCGAGTGCCCAGGGCATGTTTGTCGTGTCTGTCAAGTTTCTTGCTATTGCTGGAGAGAGCAGTGGATTGCCTGCACCTGTCTTGCAAATGAGAAACTTTCCTTGATGGCTCAAAGGTGTGATCACTGCGTGGATCCGGGTGATAGCTCTAAGCTGATGGCGACCCGACACACGGAGGAACCGTCCTCGGATGACATTTCGGAAGGCTCTGAGTTCACTAGTGGACCAGTTGGGCCGCGAACGGGTGGCCCCTTTGGACCGCCAACCCCGCGACCAGTGCAGGACGAGCAGCCACTTTCGCATCACCTGTCGCATTCGGTCTTCACGGCGCTCCAGCAGAGGGGTATCACGCTGCGAAGTGCTTTGACAGTGATACCATGGGGATTGGAAGGCTACACTGATGTGACCATTGAGGTAAGGCCGCTCACGCCAGGAGACACCTTTCATCCCAATTTGTTGCATTTTGAAGATGATCCTCCCCAGGATGAGCACACTACAGATGATGCGGAGGTCTTCCTGCCCGGGCCCACCTCCAATGCCTCCATTGCCGTGATGGCTGTGGGTGCTGGCACTGGCACTACAGCACCGACCACGACAAGCACGGCCTCGGGGAGCACGGCAGCGGCCTCGACGACAGTGATGCCGGCTAGCACGATGATGACGAGCGCCCGACCCAAGCCGAAGACGAAGGCTGAACCACGTGCCAACACAAACCGGAAGCTGGAGCCTCATTTGGATGTTGTTCTAAATTAAAGGAGCCATGCCCCAGCATTTGGACAGAGCTTGCGCCCGCCCTTGCGCCGTCTTGCGCGCGCAGGGGTTTTCACTCATGTCAACATAACTTTTCGACAAACGGTAAATTACCATGCATTCCGACTCAGTTAGTATGTTATGTATCTTGCGCCCGCCCTTGCGCGAGCTTGCGCGCGCACGGGTTTTTAACCACCATGCAAAACCCTAATGCCGGCCCTACTCTTGCTACAAGAGGCGGGGGTTTAGAACGGCATCCATTTGACCTTGCAGCCCTCACTTGATGTGCTGTGCCACATGCCTCAGTTGGGCCACAAATCCCCTCACTTAGGCGGCGCCGTGTGGTCAGTGATTAGTGAGACTCTGCTAGTTGGTCGGGGATGCGTGGTGACAGGTTGTGCCCACACTCAGGCTGCCCTAGGACAGACTACCCCCAACTGGCAAAGTACTTATGTATGCCACCACGATGCCGGTGCGATCACTGCCTCCAAACTGGACACCATGCAGTGGAGAAAAAGACCACAAAGCCCGTGCAAGTTGACTTGGTATTGTACCTCATGCCAGCCTCGAATGCACACGTGGTCCACCTCGACTGCGGCCAGGTACTCTATGCCGACCTTCCTGAGTATATGGCAGGGGGCCTCATCAGGGTTCAGAATGCTTCTACAGTTGCTGGGTGTGATCCTCACAACGCACCTCCTGGTTATCCTGCTCAGGCCTGAGACCACTGCCGACGTGAAGCTCGTGAAGCAGGCGGGGTCGCACTCCGGTGAGTTCGTCTATGGCAGGAAGTGTATCCGGCAATTACCAAATGCAGGTTCATCAGCTACGCTGCGTACCTCCAGGCCGAGGAAACCACACAAGGACGAGAGTTGCTCGGGTCCCAAGTCCCGAGACTGCAGCATACAACGAAGCCAATGCAGAGTGCACAGATTGCTTCAGTTTCTGCTTGTGCTACTACCAATGAAGACATGCCAAGCTGCAGTAGAGGTGAGGGTTGGACCGTTGCAACACCCTAACGGTCCTGAAGCCTATCCTTTTGATATTTTGCGAAACTCGGGGGCGAAGCCGGGTGAAATCCGTTACTTTTCCCACCAGACCGAGATCCCTTCCCGACAGACTACAATTCGTAAAAGAGCATTGCAACGAGCTATTCGCAGAGCAGAAGGCAACGCCCAACGACAAACCTGGTACAGGGGTCGCCTCATGAGTCTTGATCAGCTCCACCCAGGCGAACGATGCACTCGAAAGGACACCCGCCCGACGAGGCTGGTGCCCCGACAGCAGCAACGGCTTCGCATAGTCACTTGGAACTGCGGAGGCCTTTCTGGGCCGCGCTACCACGAGGTGATCACCTGGTTGCGTGACGAACATCAGGCTGGCCGCACGGTGGACATCTGCTGCCTTCAAGAAACCCATTGGAAGGAGGAGATGGAATATACCACCGCTGACGAGGCAGGTGAACTTGCTTGGCACGTCGTAAACTATCCTGGCAAGGACTCTTCAGGTCTAATGTGCTTAGTCCGTGCCGGACTGGTCCCACCCACACATATCCGCACCGTATGCCTTGTACCAGGAAGAGTTGTGCATCTACGCCTTTGCTTCCAGGTGCCATTAGATGTGCTCTGCATGTATCAATACTCATGGAATACTCAGAAGTTGGAACTCACGGGCACACATAAAGTGGAGGCACTACTCAAACAGAGGCGACAGATCTGGAGGACGCTGGACCAATGGCTTCAGGGAATACCACAGAGACATGGCTGTGTTGTTCTGGGTGACCTGAACACTCCTCTCATCCCAGACAACACCGTTGCAGGAAGTGGTGTGGTTTCTGACCGTGCTGGCCAGCAACAGGACCAGCAGGAGCTCCAGGAGCTGTTGCGAAATCACAGGTGCTGTGCCCTTAACACGTGGGCCCGACGAGGATCCACGGCTCCAACTTTTATTCCGCCTAGCACGAAGGGCAAGGAGCCAGGATCTCAGATTGACTTTGTGATCACACGTGGCAACTTGCTCGACCCCGAAGCCAAACGGGCAAGGCCGGTGGCAACGCCTTTTGTACCTACCAGTGGAGGCCGACACAGGCCTGTCATAGCCACAATTCCTCTCCCCACCCGACCGACAACCAAAGCCGGCGACAATCATGGACTTCGTCCACGGCAGATTCGAAAGGCCCTAGCGGACACCACAATGGCGACCCAGGTGGGCGAGGCAGTACGGAATCGTTTGGAGTGCATGCAACCCACTGATGCCATAGATGACCAACTACTAGAGGGGTGGCGAGCGGTTCGAGGTCAATTTCCTACCAACGATACCACCCGGCCTGTGCCTTGCCCCCAGCATGCTACTCTCACGGTTTGTGTGCGGCATCTGTGGCAACTACGTGATGATGTCCGTAAGGCCACTCAGACCCTTGGAACGTGGACGAGCCCGAGGCGGATGGCCACACGAGCCTTGCAGGCATGGGTACTCCTCTTCAGACTGAACAGTCACAATCGCGAACTCCGCAAGGAGTGCCGGCGACGAAAGACGAACCGGATTGAAGAGGTGGTGCTGAGTGACAATATACATCAGGCAGCCAAACGGTTTGCTCCCAAGGCCCCAAGGAAGCGGCTGCAACTACGAGATGCGAATGGCGGCATCCAGACCCACGAGGCGGAGTTCGAACAGATCAAGACCTACTTTGCTAAGTTGTATGCGGGTCCGGTGCCTGATCAGGTTGTCCTCTCCAAGGGCCCCCTCATCTCGGTGGACGAGGTCTTGGCAGCGATGCACCGGCTACAGGCTGGAAAGGCTATGCCACATAAAAGTGCACCTGCGGCTCTGTGGAAACACTTCTCCCAGGAGGTGGCTCCCATCCTGTCTGCCCAGTTCAATTTATACTTGGCCCCGGGTACCACAAGCTTGCCGCGCTCCTGGTGCATCTCCGATCTCATCCTCATCCCTAAACCAGGGAAAGCTATGAAAACACCTGGCGATCTCAGGCCACTTTCACTCCTCTCACTGCCAGCGAAGGCTTTAGCCTCGGTTGTAGCGAGCCGGTTACAAGAATATGTGATCCGGTACCTCCGGGAGGTGCCCCAATTCGCCTATGTACCAGGCCGGACTCTGGCACAAGCTCTTGAACGGGTATTTGCTCACTGTGCTGCGGTGAGGGTGGCTCTCCAACAAGGACACAACACGGTCCATGCCAAACGTCAGGGTCACAAAATGGCTTCCATATGTGGTGGCTGTATGTTGTCGCTTGACGTCTCTAAGGCGTATGACTGTGTATCACGACAACACTTGGAGGCTGCCTTGCGGGATGCTGAAGTGCCAGAGTACCTCATTGAACTTACCCTCCTCATCCATCACACTGCTTGTCTTCGCATCAGTCACTGCGAGCTTGAGACAGTCCTCCCTACCTTCCGTGGCCTCAGACAAGGTTGTTCATTGAGCCCCACCTTATGGGCACTCCTGACCGGATGGATGTTGCGACAGATGGAGGACCCAGGGGTTGCTAGCATCATGTCGGCGAACACGACGTATGCTGACGACCAACACTATGCCTGGCAGGTTGGGTCTGGCCTCGAGTTGGAGGCTGCTTATGCCGCAATGAAACACATCCTCCACAGCCTCCGGAGGTTCGGGCTACAAATCAGTGCAGATAAAACCGTGATCCTTATGGAACTCCGAGGGCTACATGCACATAAGGCTCTTCAGCGCTATGTGGTTGACATGCCGCAGGGGAAGTGCGTGAAGTTCCTCCTCGATGGGGAGGCCACATACATCAGGATTGTCACAAGCCATGTCTACCTCGGAGCAGTGATAGGATACCACAAGTTCGAAACCGATACCCTCCAACACAGGATGAAGCTGGCGAAGGGAGTCTACTCCAGACTGGGCAACATCCTCAGACACCGGTCTCTTCCTCTCAGACTGCGCTTGCTGCTTTGGCAAGGCTGTGTATGGCCCACACTGCTCCATGCCCTGGATAGCAGTGGCCTCCCGGGAAAGGACCTCAATACCATGCTTGTCCTGCTCCTCAAACAGGCTCGTTCCATTGCCCGCTCCCATAGTATGCTCACGAAGGAGACCAACAGATCTATCATTGATCGCCTTCGACTTCCGGACCCTGTACGGCGCCTACAACAAGCCCTCACACGGCGTGAACAGTCCGACAGTGCACTTGGAAACTCGGTGAGACCAGGCCCATCACAGCTCCAGTGGCGAACGATGGTGAGGGGCCACCTTTTTGATTCAGCATGTGTGTGGCATGCCCGCCCAGTGGAAGGTGACTCAGTGACCAAACTCTGCCCTGTGACCCTGGTTGTGCATGAGCAATTTGAGTGTGAAGTTTGCGGGCAATGCTTCAGCACACAAGCTGCACAGAGACGACACATGTACCTCACACATCTCACACAAGAACAACAACAACAACAACGAGATGACGAAGTCAAGAGCTCTCTGACAACATCAGCTATGGATCACTCGGTGGACGGAATGCCCACCTGCAAACACTGCAAGCACAAATTCTGTACTTGGCATGCCTTCAATTACCACATTAGCTCGCAGAGCTGCGAAGGCCTACGCAACCTACACAATCAACAACAAACAGACCGCAGTGTTCCACAGAGTGATGCTCTTATTGCCTCTGATGAAATCCTTCAGCTTGCTGGTGATTGTACATGGCAGCAGCTTGCACTTCATCCGGCTGTGCAGGCCAAGCATCATCACTGCCCTGAATGCAACCACTGGTCTAGTACCCCCCAGTACGTGAAGCGCCACATGTTGAGCCAGCATCCGGAGTGCAGGGAAGTGATTGAGACCTGCATGGAAGCGATCAAGGCGAGTAAATTGAGCTTGACCAACCCTTGTCAGTACTGCAAGATGGAGTTCAAACGTAAGGATGCACATTTGCGGTCGTGTATTGGCATCTTTCATGGTGTATATTTGCACCGCCGGCTAGCCAGGGGACAGAAAGTAGTGCTTGAAGGGGCGGGCACCGCTGACCTCTCTACAGTTGTTCAACATGGAGGACGAGTCGATGCAGAATCCGGACGAGCTTGCCACGGCGACTGCCGAGCTGGACCTCCTACGGACCTTGGCCCCGCAGGTGTTGAACGGCAGCTCCTCACCGCCGACGACCGTGGGATCCACCACCAGCAACGAGCAACTGGAGGAGAGACCCCAAAAGTGGCAAAAGCCCGGGCAAAAAGGTCAACAGGGCGGACAGCCAAAGGGCAAGGGCAAAGGGCCGAAGTCCGCACACTCAGCCAACTCTTCCAAGCACAACGGCTGGGGTCGAGGAGCATGGAGCAACCAGGTGGCGGACCACCAGACGAACCAGTGGCCGGAGGACAACAAGCCGATCACCAGAGCCGAGTTCGCGCAGATGAAGACGATGCTGAACATGGTCACGACCCTTGTCATTCGACACGAAATTCAGCAGAACATATGCCGGCTGGACTCAGGCTTCATGCTGTTCATCCAGACCACCACACCGGACAGTCTGGCTCACTCCACTTATCAAGTGGGAACGGCCTGGCATCAGATGAAGCAGAACACGCCGGAGAAGCTCAGCCAACCCATGCGTGTCGTACTGTTTCAACACTTGCTGGTGACGGTGAAGCAGAAGTTCGAGGCGATGATGGCTACTCCGTCCTCCCGGTCGATGGCAGAAGGTCTAGGATGGATCTCAGCCACGGGAGATGCGGTCTACGGCCTACGATGGAATGCGGAGACGATGAAGCACGAGAAAGACCCCAACCTCCCGAGCTTACGCCCGGCAGAGATCAAGGAGGCCCTGGACGAGCTCCTCAAGCTGAGTGTGAAGCCGATGGTGATCCACCGCTACCATGCGACGAGGCAGATGTCCGAGACCTACAGCTCGCCTACATTGGCCATGATGATCGAAGTGGGAGCTCGGCTCGAAGAAGCCCAGCTAGTTTGGAAACGACTCCACCTCCTGAGCCAAAGCGCGGCTTGGACGGCAGCAGGCTGCTTCTTGAGACACGAACGCCTCAAGTTGGGAGCCCTGGCCACCCGCCTCAAGAGCCTAACCCTGTGATGCTGGTGAACCTTGGAAACGAGGGCAACTTCTGTTACATGAATGTGATCCTGAAGTGCCTGTGTCACGTGGCTTTTCACTTGGGAGATTGGAAGAGGTTCTTCAGGGCTGAAGCGCTTGAGTTTCTTCAGTGGTTCGAGAGGAGTTTGCAGGTTGGAACTGTTCACCTCTGGCAATCTCCCACATGGGTACACATGCTGCAAAACTGGGGTGAACCGCTCCGACAACACGATGCGGCAGAGTTCTTGCAGTTTGTACGTGACCAAAGGTGGTTTGTGCCCGAGGATGTTACTCTCACTTGGCAAGCTAGATACTTGGATGAAAACGGGCAGGCACAAACTGCTGATGGTGGGGATTCACTTCCGTTGCTTGTGCAACCTCCGACGGGGTGGCCGGAGAATGATGATGGGCTGACGATTTCGGTCCAGCGACTTGTGGAACAGTGGCAGAATCAGGATTGCAAGCATGCCATGCTGACTCCTGCCAAGGCTTTCATTTTGCAGGTAGGGCGCTTTCACCGTGATTCCGAGTCTGGGATCACTACCAAACGCAGGCATCGTGTTGTTCCTAGTCGGTTCCTTGATGTTCCGGTGTTTCGTGAGGGACTCGGAGTCAGGCCTGTGCTCTATCAGCTCGTAGCCGTGGTCTTGCACATAGGGAGCGTTCCCTTCCAGGGCCACTACCAGGCTTTGCTCTATGACATCCATGACAGTGAAGCTGTGTACTTTGCTGATGATGGAACTCGAGCGTGCAGGATTTCGCCTGCTCGTGTCCAGGACATGTGCCGTGACACTTATTTGTTTTGCTATTGCAAGTGCCTGTAGTCAAGTCCTGCTGTGGGCATTCGTGCCGGGGACAGTCGGGAAGGGGATTGCACATCAGTGCAGCATTGGGCCGGGCTGAAAGCTTGATCCCCAATACTTTTCGTTAGCTGAGTACAGACTCTGCCACGTGGAAAGTGAAAGTGAAAGTAAACACATATGTACGTACATATCTATGTACGTATGCAAGCATGTATGCATGCATGTATGGTATATGTATGTGTGTTATGTCTGTGTATGTAAACGTGATTAAACGTGCATACATGTGTATGTATGTATGTGTATACGTACCCATCTATATATATATATATATATATATATATGTAAACAGATGTTTTTCTTTGTGTATCGATCGGGTTTTTGGTTTAGGGTGCAGATACAGCATTCAGGGCTCCAGTGTTATGGTGTATTTGCAGGTTAGGGTTGCAGAGTCTCGAGTCTCGCCACATCGGCGTTACACCAATCCAGGTATCGTTTCGTAGATCCGCCTGCGACTCAACCTTTTGATTTTGCCTGACTTGGACAGATTGCACGGCATGTGCCTAGGACACTACTGAGTTCAGTGTCATTGCAGGTCGACTTATTGAGTGAGGACACTGCGCAAGGGAGTTCGCCGCCGAAGGAGAATCAGAATGTAGGAAAGGCAACCCAGACTCCCTGTTTCTGCAGCCTACCTACCCCCTTTCTGGAGAACCCTGCCCACGTCCATGGAGCTCCTTGACCTGAGCCAACGACCTCTCACCCGGAACTCCAAGGATATCAAGAGCTTAGGATTCATGGGTGCAAGGCCACTAGAAGACCTCCAAACATGGACTGCACATGATTACGGCTGGAAACCCTTTACACTTTACCAAAAGGCTCCACGGATAATTGTGTTCCTACTTCCTTGCAGCTTCTTTAGAGCAGGGCGTGGAGTTCGAGGCTGAGAACTTCGAGGTTCGATGCTTCACAGCCCCTCGCCCCCATCCCTGCTCCACAGCCCCTACGCGAAAACCCCACAGTAGCCTTGTCGAGGAGGAAGACCATCCCCAACCTGGGATGGAGTATGGGGTGGCAGAGCAAGACTCATAAGGCCCTGAAAAAACCTATGTAAGTGATTGTGTGTGTGTGCGCATACAGGTAAAGAGGCAGTCAGATAGACAGATAGGTAGGCAGATAGATAGGTACACAGATTGATAGATCAGTCGGTGGCTCGGGAAATAGGCATTTGTAGATTGGGAAGGAGGTACAGAGATGAACACACAGACCTATCAGCCAGAGTTAAAGCGACGAATGGATAGACAGCTATTATATACAGACACATAGATAAGGTAAGACTAGATAGATAGGTAGATAGATAGATGGATCGCAGACACGATGCTATCTGCACTTCGATGTTCGGCCTTGCAGACATTGGTCTTCATTGCGGCCCTACAACATTTCTGCAGAGAGGCTTGCGCCCTCTCTTGGTAGAAGTTAAGTAAGAAAGGTGAACCAAATCCTAGTGGGTTCGGAATCCTTTGAAGAGCTTTCGGCCGCAATCTTTATCATGTCGGTCTATATCTTCCACCTGGCCTCAAAAGACCTTCAGGACTCAGGGGCCCAGGGTATAGATGATTTAAACATTTTGGCCCGAGCACCCCCTGAACGACACGCAGTATTCATAGCAAAGCTCCCGATAGACTGATAGAGACACCCCTCGAACGCTCTAACAGGAACAGCTTACAACAATCTGTGTTCGCATAGGTATGCTGTAGGACTTAGAAGTACCTAGCTGAAGGTATGCATCACCTGTCAGTTACTTGTGGGGGGACGGTGAAAGGAGAGGCTTCATTGCCGGACGTAGCAGTTGATACCGATCAACATGTTATGCAGTTCTAGAACACCGAGCAATGTAGTAGCTCGAGAACCAGAAACACACGGAGGAGCCTGCGAAAGGGCGTAAGCCGAATCTCTATCAGCACTACAGGAAGCCCACGTCGAGAACGAAAAGCAATACTAGAAAGGACTGTTGAGCCCTTCATGCGTGACTTGCGGGCGTAAGATGGGAACTTGAACAGCTAGGGTAGCTCCAAACTAACCAGAAGTCGTAAGTAGAGAGAGATTGCATGCGTGTCTGGGTGATATAGGATGAGATGTTCAGTGGAGGGGCATTGGCACTTCTTCGCCGTTGGCGAATCCGTGGGCGACTTGCCTGCCAATCAGGTTCTGGCTTTGTGAAAAACGAACGTGGTTGCAGGATGCCTGGGCAAGAGGCTATGGCAAGTTGTGATCAGACCTACTCTTCGTAGCAAGTGCAGTAGTACATGCTTGCACTTGTACTGTCACTCTTCCTGCTCTTCCCTCCGTATAGAACCAACCAATTTGGTAGGCTCACAACTGTGAAGTCGTGCGAGGTGCCTCCTTGAACCCTACCTCCTTCCAGACCCTAACCAGGTGACATGAGGGCCGCGTGGCATCCAGCTACGATTGCACAGCACTCACTCCCATTCTTGATCTGCGCTTTGCTCTTGGACCTAGCAGCCATAATATGGATGGTCTTTTGGGACCTAATTCCATAATGGTACTGTATATGGAGCCTCTAGGATAGTATACTGGGCCCCAAAACCTTATCATGCGGGCTGCAAGTTATTGCGACCTTGAACTCGGAAACACCACAGCTTGATTTCAATCTCAACCTCAAGGTCAAGCATTTTGGCAGTCCAGGTTTGGGCCTCAAGTCTGGAGGTTCACCTTCACCCTGAAATCTGCAGTTGGCCCCGAAGCCCTGAAAATGCTAACCTTGAGGCTTTGGAGGGTGCGCCGCATTTTGAGATTTCTTAAGGCCCCCGTATTATGGTACCCTTGTAGATCCCGTATATATAGGCCCCTTGTAAAGGGAATCCTATTCTAGTTATGCCTGAAGGCTGGTGTCGGGGTTCGAGCTGTCCGCTGTAGACTTAACATCTTCGGTGTTGTGCCTGGAGTTCAACCGTGAGCTAGCGCTCGGTCGGAAGTAGGAGCCCAAAGATTGAAAAAGGAATACGCACATAACGGGGGCTCAGGGCTGAGGGTTGCTGACACCAACCCTCACATCCAAAACATTTCCCATCAAGACCGGGCTGCTTCAACAACATGCCCATGTGATGAACATTCACGGAGCAGAAGTTGCGGGCGTCCTCACACCTGGCTTGGTGCAAACATGAGCAATCGCACGTGACAGACTGGCAAAGTCTTCAGCATTCACGGTAGATTCTGAAGTACCCAGCCCCACACCGTGAACCGGATTTCCGCAGCGAAGCTTGTTTCCTCAGCCCGCCTACCTCATGAGCACACTAGCATTTCTGTGCTCAGTTTGCCGAGCATTTTCCAGCTCGAAGCCTACGCATACTTCGGTACGCATGTATATGCAGGTATAATATATACATACAATAGAAGCCAGAAAGTTGGAACATGGCTTTAGGAGGATTAGTGCTAGGATCCCTTATACTTTACCCTAAGGGCATCAGGATAATCATGTTCCAACTTTCTGGCTTCTACTATACCCACATACATACACACATGCGTACATACATGCTTATGTACATGTGTATGTAATTATGTGTAAAAATGCCAAACACGAAATCACAACTGTATCTGCCGTGGATGTATGTATACACACAAACGTGTACATACCAGCATGACATGTATGCAACTTTATAGGCATGCACGCAGCATGCAGGCACCTAACTATGCAAGCATGAAAGGAATAAAGACACAAGCAATAAATGCAGGCGTAGCGTATACGTATAAGTCATATGTAGTTAGAACTGCCTGTATAAATGCATTCATAAACACACACAAGCAGATACATGCAGATAGACACACATACAGGTAAGTACATACATGCATGCATAAATACATACACACACACACCCAAGCATAAATACATACGTGCAACCTACACATGTACGCACTTGCACAACATAACAGAACATGACATAACATCAAATGCCATAGCATTGTACAGCATAACACAGCACAGTGCAACATAACACAACATGAAGTGTTCATAACAAATGACAACATACAACACATAACATAGCATGGCAAAGCATACATACATGCATACATACATACATTACATACATACATAACATACATCCTTACACATACATGCACACCTACATACATAAATACACACGTACGGTACACCTACACATACTTGTATGCATACATAGGCTTACGCAACTACACACATATACATCTATCGGTACACTCATACATGCCTACGCACATACCCACCTGCATGCATACATACATACATACGTGCGGACATACATACAGACGCGCACACACACTCATGTATACATGTGTACTTACAAACATATATACGAAAGGTATGTCCGTGCGAGCGTACGCACGTATGTAAGAACAGGCATGCATGCGAACATGCATACTTGCGACCATGCAAAAGGAACAAACAAATCTACAAGCGTGCATACCTGCACAGTCACATTGAGTTACGGACATGATGTACATCACATAAATGACATATGCATTCATGGATGCATGCATGCATGCAGATTTGTACCTTCACACCCTGTTTCAACTTCTTGCTGCATTTCGGCATGAGTCTGCGAAACGTCCAGCTTCGGCCAACATCTCGTCCATATCCGTATCCGTGTGCAGCCGACTAATTACAATTGGGGAGTTTAAAACCCTGACACAGCCAAGCTGTTGTGCTGGTCACGTGTTGAACTTACTCGTGCTGCCTCTGATTTTTGTACGGGTCTTCATATGCTTCTGCGTGCGTCTACCTGTGTCTCGTACATTAAACCGCTCTCTCAAGTACGGACCACAACTGCCGCCCCAGGTGATACATGCATCCTGGCTCAGTCTACTCAAGCTGGTTTCGGTAGAGCGCGTTCAATAAGAGAGCTGTGGTTTGATCCTTAATTTGCTGGTCGATTTCGCCAGATCTCGATACGCTTTGACAGCACCTCCGTTGTCTTAGGTGCCCAGTGTTCAGGTGCAAGCAAAGCACGACTGCCCTCAATTTAAACGGACAAGACAAGGTAACATAAGACAAGAGAATACCAGGTCAGATCAAATAAGCTAAGGTAACAAGCAACAAGAAGGGAAGGGCAAAAGCAACATCATGTCACACATTAGAAATCATGCATTAACATAGTCCAAGGATGTAATTGTATACAACGAAATGTAGTCGAATAGTTTCTCAATGATGCCCAAGAGGCTCGTCGCCGAAGGGCAAGATGAGCCTTAGAAAGGGTCTCGGGTCCAGGTTGTGAACCTATCGCTAGCCAAACCTTGTGAGGTGGGGATCTGATCAGCGAAACTTTGGACTTCATTGATTTTACAGCGCATTCTCGAGTTCTGGGCACACAGCGTGGGCTGCAGGGTTTACAGTGTCAGGGCCTACAATTACGTACGGGAACCAAGGGCTGATGTCACCTTCCTCTATCCAGAGCCCGCCTTGAAGGCCAAGTGGCGTCGGGTCCGCGGGAAAGAATGGCAAGGCTCGGATGTTCCTGGCTTGCTGTAGGTTTAGGGTTTAGGTCCGGGATTTACACTCTCACTCTCTGACTCGCCAGATGGAGCACATGGATCGTGATCGGCGCAATGACAGGGGACATGAGGGCGAGTATCACTCATTGCAATCTGACACCCTGGCAACACCACATTACAAGCCTCCCCCATGCCTTGAACGACACACGGCCTTCAACCTGAAACTCGATTTTTCGGGACAGCCTGACACAACTTGCAAACACCATCGGGGTCAAACACTCAAAGGCATTACAGTAATTTTACTAGCATCACAGGGCAGTCGTACAAAATCTAATCGAAGGAACCAACCCCCCACATTGGCAGTTTAAAGTATCGACTCGTGTACCCGTCCGGTCCGTTGCAAAGCCGAGAATTCGACAATCCCCGATTAGCTGAAACACCCCGATAGCCCTGAAGTCCGGATTAGGCTTGCTTCGTCGCCCGAACCCTAAACCCTAACCCGCCGCACTTCCTTTAAACATAAAACTTGGTCGGAGCATGAAGTTGCCTGTAGATGAGACCTCCCAACGCAAGGGGCATTGGAGAGAAAGAGAGAGAGAGAGAGAGAGAGAGAGAGAACCCTTTTCTGCTACTGGGCATGAGGACTAGCCAGATCCGCTCGACCTCTATCATCACGACCGAGGCCCATGCACATGCCAACGTCAGTGAGCCCGCAGTGCAAATCTCTCTCTAAACCCTGAACCCTAAACCCCTTACACACACCAAAAACACACCCTTGCAGTCTTGCAACTATGAACAGATAGACCTACATAATCCTATCATATCAATGATATCACGGAAGCACTAAATCTTTGATCCTGGCTAAAATCCCATCTCCAACCAATCCTATGCGAAGCCCCAAGCTTGGCTGAACAAAAGCCGAGTCTGCTACGAGGTTTGGGAATTTAGGTTCAAAATAAACCTAAGCTAGGTGGGGCTTTTAAAGCTTTTGAAACATATTAGTAGATAAGATTCTCTTAAGCCCAATAAGGGAAATATAAAATGTCCCAAAGCCCTACAAGTACCTAGTAAAGTACAGAACCCTGAATTTATGAACGAAGCATAGTTTGCAGTCCAGGAGGCGGCTCAATCCACATCCTCGGGGTGACCAGGAATGGCTCCATCCCAACTGGCCCCTGCGTTTTTCAACAACCCATTTGACCCGACAAAGGGTCCAGTGTTTCGGAGTTCGAGGTTGAGCTGTACGGTAGAGCTTCTTCTTCGGTCCACGGCTTTCTGTATCAGCGCGATGCATGTCATTTGGGGTTTGGCGGTTTCGGGGGTTGAGGATGCCAGGGTGAAGCGTTTCGTGATTTGGAGCAAGCTGTCTTGCAAGGCCGTCGGCATGGGCCTGCTAGCAAGTTATTTGCTACACGCTGACTTGAACTGTGCTCAAAACTGAAGCAATGCAAACGAACACAACATAACCCGCCCCACCCCCCGAAATCGGCGAAGCTTTAATATAGGGGCCTTAATAATTAGAATAATTAGGGTTTTGGGGCCAATTATGCTGTAAATATAATCGACACAATATTGGTACTTATCGAGACCCCATTCTCTGCCAGTCAATCAACCTCGGACTCCACGACAGTCCTTGGCGCTACTGAAAGCCTTCGGCAACAAGCCCAATTGTGCCAAAACCCACAACCACACCCGCATCCCCCCCTCCATAAACCCTACCTAGACCCCCAAAAGTAGGTAAAATAATAGTCCAAAACCTATAAAAGGCTATTATTTTACATACGTTTGGGGTCCAGGTAAGCCCTATAAACCCTAAACCCATCCCCGCTTACACTTTAGGAGGCCCGTCACAGACCCAGATCGACCGGTTGTGGTTTCAGGATTGGGAGCTTAGCTAAGCATGCCCGAGGTTCAAGTGTAGTTTAGGGTTTAGGGCTTATGGGGTTTAGGGTCAAAGGTAGCGCTATAAGCAGGATGACCCTAGTTTTATGATAACATGTATTAGGGTTTTGTGGTGCCACTTATACCTACACATGAACCTCTCGAACCCACGGCAACCGTCCTGAAACTGCTCCAAAGAGTGGCAAGTTCCTGGGCTGACTTTTCTAAAGCACTCTCGGACACCTTACGAGGGTTCAGGGTTGAGGGGTTCAACGCTGAGGGCTCAAGGTTTCTTTTCCCTCCTACCTAGCAAGGACGAAGCCCGCATTGCAGGGAGTCTGTGAAGAAACAGTTGAGGAAAAGGGTTCGAGGTTTAGGGTTCAGGGTTTCTGTCGCTACACTGACACTATCCACCGATTCAAGGACACCACCACTTGACCCCTGCTTTGGGACACCCTGGACCCCAAATTTGCAAGAGTCGGGTGCCGACGACTTCCATCCCGTCCCAGTTCGACCTCAGCCGGGGTCCCTTGCGTGGCTGTGCAAGGGGTGATTTCGGTTTAGGGTATAGGTTGGCGATGTTTAGCGTTTTTGACAGTCTTGGTTTAGGGCCTGTGCTTCTGGTGTGTGCGGGGGGTACTTCGGTGATTCTTTGCATCTTCCAAAGAGAGAGACCATGAAACACGTTCGATGCGACGTGCATGCATATCTTCGAGGATTCGCAGGGACGGACGCAAGTTTCGAAAACTTACTTCGCGGCGCCGCCTCAATTCTTAATCCAAGGTCCAGCCCAAAAGCCGAACACAGCAAGGGCAGCCTCCAATACTTCCTAAGCAATATGGCGTGCAAGGTGGTCGATTAAGGACCTTGGTTCGAAACGTCACCTTACACCCTACTCGTGCAGGAGCAGGGCGTTGCTATGCTGAGCAAGTCGGACATGCATCTGCATAGAATCTCATTCTGATGTCATTAGAAGCTCCTTACCTTCCAGGTGACGGGTTGGGATTTCTGTTTATTACAAGGTTTTCTATGAAAAAAATCAAAGGTCACTTCCAAGCTACTAGTACTACTAGTACTTCTAGTACTACTAGTACTACTAGTACTAGTAGTGCTACTAATACTACTAGTACTACTAGTACTAATACTACTAGTACTACCAGTACTACTACCAGTACTACCTGTACTACTAGTACTACTAGTACTACTAGTACTACTAGTACTACTAGTACTACTAGTACTACTAATTAGTACTGCTAGTGCTACTAGTACTACTAGTGCTATTACCAGTACTATTACCAGTACTACTAATACTACTAGCCGTCTGCGGGTACCCGCGCCGTCTGCGGGCACCCGCTTGGCTGCGGGTACCCGCGCCGGCTGCAAAGGTCACTCACTTCCAAGCTACTAGTACTACTAGTATTTTAGTACAACTAGTATTATTAGTACTACTAGTAATACTAGTACTATTCGTGCTACTAGTAGTACAAGCATACTAGTATTACTACTACTACTACTACTACTACTACTACTACTACTACTACTACTACTACTACTACTACTAGTACTACTAGTACTACTAGTACTAGCACTACCTACCAACCGTCTGCGGGTACCCGCGTGGCTGCGGGTACCCGCGTGGCTGCAAAGGTAACTCACTTCCAATTAAGCTACTAGTACTACTAGTACCTCTAGTACTACTAGTATTATTAGTAATTACTACTAGTAGTACTAGTACTACTCGTGCTACTAGTAGTACTAGCATACTAGTAGTAGTAGTACTACTACTACTACTACTACTACTACTACCATGCAGTACTACTAGTACTACCAGTACTACTAGTACAAGTAGTACTACTAGTACTACTAGTACTACCTACCAGCCGTCTGCGGGTACCCGCGCCGGCTGCGGGTACCCGCGCCCGCTGCGGGTACCCGCGCCCGCTGCGGGTACCCGCGTGGCTGCAAAGGTAACTCACTTCCAAGCTACTAGTACTACTAGTACTTCTAGTACTACTAGTATTATTAGTAGTACTAGTAGTACTAGTACTACTCGTGCTACTAGTAGTACTAGCATACTAGTAGTAGTAGCAGTACTACTACTACTACTACTACTACTACTACTACTGCTACTACTACTACTACTACTACTACCATGCAGTACTACTAGTACTACCAGTACTACTAGTACTAGTAGTACTACTAGTACTACTAGTACTACCTACCAGCCGTCTGCGGGTACCCGCGTGGCTGCGGGTACCCGCGCCGGCCGCAAAGGTCATTTCCAAGCTACATAGTACTACTAGTACTTCTAGTACTACAAGTACTGCTAGTACTACTAGTACTACTCGTGCTACTAGTAGTACTAGTACTACTAGTACTTTACTACTAGTACTACTAGTACTACTAGCTGTCTGCGGACCCGCGTGGTGCCGCACTGGCTGCGGGTTAAACCTCAAGCTGTGTGCAAGGTTTTGATTTAATACCTTCATAGTGCAACGTTGACGCGTTGTGGCTGCAAGTACCCGCGCTGCCTCTAAACTCCACACGGCTTTTTCTTTCTCTGTAGACCTTTAAACCCTTAAACCCTAAACCCAGGTGGTGTGCAAAGTCTCTAACCTCAGACCCCTATGGAACCGTGAAGTCATGAAATCCACTATGACAACTCATGGCTCGAGCTTGGACGGCCAACTCTCGAGTTCTAGGGGTTTCAGAACTCGCCTTGGGCACGGCGAGATTACTGTAGGCGCCTGCCAGGGCGATAGGATTTAGGCTGTAGGGTTTTGGGTTTAGGATTTAGGGTTGCAGGTGTAGGGGCGCCTTCCACGGCGAGGTTACTGTAGGCGCCTGCCAGGGCGATAGGATTTAGGCTGTAGGGTTGTGGGTTTAGGATTTAGGGTTGCAGGTGTAGGGGCGCCTTCCAGAGGTCATTGTAGGCGCCTGCCACGGCGATAGGATTTAGGCTGTAGAGGGTTTAGGCTTTAGGATTTAGGGTTGCATTGCTTCCCCCCAAGCCCCCTTTTCCCGAAACCTTCAGAACCTCCCTCCCTCCCTCCCTCCCTGCCTAGTAAATCGACACTGGAGGGTGACGGCTACTGTGATAACCCGGCCAGGTGGTTTGGCTCCTCTGGGCCTTTCCTCCTGGTGTGTCTGCCGTAGTCAGGAAGGCAGGGTCACCCAGTGAGAGTGTCGTCGGGCGGCAAACCTCCGCCTTGGGGTGTCAGGGTTAATTACCCGGCCCAAGTCACGATTTCTGGCCGCAGTGATGCCCCTACGGGGGTGGAGGGGCCGGAAGTGCGGTCATGGTGAGGCTTGTTCCCGAGCCTGGTCTTGGAGTACTCTCTGGGACGATGTTGCAGTGGAGGAGCGTGTCTCCGAGGATACTGTGACAGGGAATCTGATGTCATGATGCTCCAAACCTCCTCCCCCCCGACTCAATCATTAGGGCTTCGGGATTGGGGCCTAGGGTTGTGCAGGTTCAGGGTTTTAGGATTTTGGGTGCCGCCGACCATGGACACAGAGCCCCGGCGAAATCCGAAGCCGTTGCCAGAGGTCACGCGCTGGCTTCGTCTCTGCGGCCTGTGCGCCTTGTGGTCCGTGTTTCAGGCGCAAGGGTTTGGGGTTTAACTTGAAGGTTCAGGGTTGTCTTCGGCCAGTCAGAGCCAGGCGAGTGGCCATGCGGTAGGCAGGCTGGCTGCCTACGATCACTGACTGACGAGGAATCCAAGTGAGCAGACCCAAAACGGAAATGGAAAGAAACACCAATGGTTCCGGCAGCCACGAAATTGGGTCGGCCAGTCAGAGCCAGTCAGAGCCAGGCGAGTGGCCATGCGGTAGGCAGGCTGGCTGCCTACGATCACTGACTGGCGAGGAATCCAAGTGAGCAGACCCAAAACGGAAATGGAAAGAAAGACAAACGGTTCCGGCAACCACGACATTGGGTCGGCCAGTCAGAGTTGTTAGAGTGGCTATCCCCGCCGTGGATAGCCACTCCTGCTTTCTACGCCAGCACTGACGCCGCCCGGGCCAAGCCCGGCACCCGTTCCTGTCTGTAGTGACGTAGAAAGCAGGAGTGGCTATCCACGGCGGGGATAGCCACTCTAACAACTCTGACTGGCCGACCCAATGTCGTGGTTGCCGGAACCGTTTGTCTTTCTTTCCATTTCCGTTTTGGGTCTGCTCACTTTGATTCCTCGTCAGTCAGTGATCGTAGGCAGCCAGCCTGCCTACCGCATGGCCACTCGCCTGGCTCTGACTGGCTCTGACTGGCCGACCCAATTTCGTGGCTGCCGGAACCGCTGGTGTTTCTTTCCATTTCCGCTGGCTGCCTGCGATCACTGACTGACGAGGAATCCAAGTGAGCAGACCCAAAACAGAAATGGCAAGAAAGACAAACGGTTCCGGCAACCACGACATTGGGTCGGCCAGTGAGAGTTGTTAGAGTGGCTATCCCCGCCGTGGATAGCCACTCCTGCTTTCTACGCCAGCACTGACGCCGCCCGGGCCAAGCCCGGCACCCGTTCCTGTCTGTCCGCGATGTCCCGGACCTCGCGGCAGGAGCTCGACCAACTAAGTCTTTTATATTTTGAAACTCCCGATCAAGCAGTGGCACAAGACTTCGATGCACTTACCCACGGCAAGAATCTGACTGCAACCTCCCGAACAAGCCCCTGCAGCACAGGTTTAAACTGCCCTCCCGCGCCCGGCAGCCGAGCACAAGACAGCGAAGGCGCTGGGGAATGTCAGACAGGTTATGGTGGTATTTTCAAGTAAGCCCAAGGCCTAAAATCTGAATTATTCTGCGAAAACAAACCTGAACCTGAAATTCCCGCGACCTCCAGAACCGGCAACCCTCCAACCCGAGCTTATAGGGTTTAGGGTTCCTTAGGCTTTAGGGTTCAGGGTTTAAGGTCTATGGTTGTACGGGCTTAGGGTTTGTTAGGATTTAGGGTTCAGCATTTAAATTTTTTTTACGGGCACCACGGTCCGGAGACCGTGGTAGCCACGACCCGGAGGTCGTGACGGCCACTCGTGACGGCCAAAGCCCGGAGACTTTGGCACCATGGTCCGGAGACCGTGGTAGCCACGCCCCGGAGGTCGTGACGGCCACGACCCAAAGATCGTGACGGCCAAAGCCCGGAGACTTTGGCACCACGGTCCGGAGACCGTGGTAGCCACGACCCGGAGGTCGTGACGGCCACGACCCGGAGGGCGTGACGGCCAAAGCCCGGAGACTTTGGCACCACGGTCCGGAGACCGTGGTAGCCACGACCCGGAGGTCGTGACGGCCACGACCCGGAGGTCGTGACGGCCAAAGCCCGGAGACTTTGGCACCACGGTCCGGAGACCGTGATCAAACTGCGCACTCACTGGGTTTAGGGCTTAGGGCTTGAGGTCTAAACCTTAGGGTTAGGGCTCACCCCAAATGCCACCAAAATTTTAACGCTATGTTGAAGAATTAACCTATTTTACTCCCGGCCCTAGACCTTGGTTGACCCGCTACACCCTAAACCTAACCTGAATTAAAATTCAAGCTAGGTCGAACCCCTACCTAGCCCTGAGCCCTGACTAAACCTGGGTTTCATTGCCTAGCAGCCCTCTGTGTCCGAAGTTACGGATCTACTTTGCCGACTTCCCTTACCTACTTTGCTCTATCGACCAGTGACCAGAGGCTAGAAACCTTGCAGACCTGATGCGGCTGTGGCCCCCGGCGCCGCAGTGGATGTCGATGTCCACGTACACGGCGAAGGCGATAGCTTAGGGTTTAAGACCTTCAGGAGTTTAGGGTTTGGGACCTTCAGGAGTTTAGGGTTTAGGACCTTCAGAAGTTTAGGGTTTAGGACCTCAGCCTCGCCGTGGAAGGCGCCCTAAACCCTACACCTGCAACCCTAAATCCTAAACCCTACAGCCTGCAGCCTAAATCCTAACGCCGTGGCAGGCGCCCCTAAACCCTAAACCTAAAACCTCAATCCTATAAATCCTAAACTAAAGACTAGTAACTATACTAAATGCTATCGCCGTGAAAGGCGCTTAGACTAACGTCGCCGTGGAAGGCGCCCTAAACCCTACACCTGCAACCCTAAATCCTAAACCCTACAGCCTGCAGCCTAAATCCTAACGCCGTGGCAGGCGCCCCTAAACCCTAAACCTAAAACCTCAATCCTATAAATCCTAAACTAAAGACTAGTAACTATACTAAATGCTATCGCCGTGAAAGGCGCTTAGACTAACGTCGCCGTGGAAGGCGCCCTAAACCGAATCCTATAACCTCAAGTGAAGACTACTAACTAACTACTAACTAGACTAACCCTGCACCCAACGCCGCCCGAAAACCTAAATTCTAAACCCTAGCCGAGGCGCCCTAAACCATACACCGGAAACCCTAGCCCAGCCTCCACGGCCGCCACGGCCACGGCCACGGCCGCTGCTGCTGCTGCTGCTGCTGCTGCTGCTGCTGCCTGCTTGCTGCTTGCTGCTGCTGCTTGCTGCTTGCTGCTTGCTGCTTACTGCTTACTGCTTACTGCTTACTGCTTACTGCTTACTACTACTTACTACTTACTACTTACTACTTACTACTTACTACGTACTACTTACTACGTACTACTTACTACTTACTACTTACTACCTACTACTACTACTACTACTACTACTACTACTACTACTACTACTACTACTACTACTGACTACTACT
>CAJNDT010002124.1:577500-896156 GCA_905221615.1 Symbiodinium sp. CCMP2592
AAAAAGAGCCCTCTTCAGTAACACCGGGACCTTGATACTCGCGTGTGGTTTGAAGGGTATTCTCTAATACGATTACGTTTACAAATATTTACAAGGAACCCTGGCGAATAACGTTCATAATTAATCAGGCCCCTGTATTGCGCAGTACTCGGAGCCCCTACTCGCCATCCCAAACAAGACAGCGACACGAACAGTACTCCTAACAAAACACTAGCAATATACACATAATGACAGTATAATGGTCGTAATGCATAGTTGTAGTACTGTCGCAGTTGCAGTAGCACTAGTAGTGGTAGTGGTCCGGTAAACCCAAAACCTGAACTTGTCAAATTTCTGATCTGGCTTGCCTCAGCGCCTGGAAACTCCCTCAGCTCAAATCCGTAAAGCCCTAACCCCGATCCTTAGGGGCACCTACAAGCATCGTGGGGGCTTGGATTTTCGACATGGCCTTCGGATGCTTGGGGAGATGAAAGCATGGGAGTCTGGAGAGTAAAGGCTCAGCCCTTGTGTTTCCCTAAACCTTCTTTATCACAGACACGGTGTGACGGGTTCAGAGGCTAGGCTTTAGATGACAATATTACTATATTGCCAGGACGATGATTATGATTCACATGCATAAGTCCCATATTTTGCAACGCGACATGCATCATAAACGAGCAACGCAGAAAGAAGTGTCTTGAAAAGCCTGACACCCAAACTCGCCTCTGAGAAGCCCTGAACAAAATTTGAAGAGTCCACAAACCCTAAGCTGGATAGTAGAAAAGAGTGCCCGGAAGCCCTGGGGCAGCTACCTCTGCCGACGAGATCGAGCAATCGAGGTCCCCGGATATCATGAGGATTGTCATGGTCTCCGCCTCCATGTACGCGTACGGGCTAGGATATCGGTTCTCTTAGCGGCTTTGAGGTTGTGGCTCAAGGCGAAGTCCGTTCTTTTAATAGTGAGAAGTATTGGGAGTTAGGCCATACCAGTCTGCGGTTTGGGTAGCAAGGAAAGGCTTGTACCAGTACTAGCAGCTTTTGTGTAGAGGTAATAGTCGCAGTAGTCCTCCTCCTCCTCCTTCTCCTCCTCCTCCTACTACTACTCCTGCGACTACTACTACTGCTACCACTACCTACTATTACCACTCGTACTACTCGTACTAGCGGCAGCAGTAGTAGCAGGAGTAGTAGCAGCAATAGCAGTAAAGCAGTAGCAGTGGCAGCGGCAGTAGCAATCGTAGTAACAGGAGCAGCGGCAGAAATAGTAACAGCGGCAGTGGTAGGGATCTGTTAGTGGCAGCGGCAATGGTAGTGGAAGTGATGGTGGCGTTCAATCGTGGTCGTGTTGTTGCTGATCAGAGAATGACCGCAACCTACGTATTCGTCATACTGATACTGGTTCCTGTAGTGCAAACTGCCCAACCCCCAAAACACTCGCTTTTCGTGCACTTTGGGCAGGTCGTCGGCACAGATTGTTTATTGTATGGGCAGGAGGGGTGCGGAATAACAAAGGGCCTAACATCAACACCCAGACTCGACATACTAAACCCTATACGCCTATGTGAAGGAAGAGGCTAATCCCAAACAGACCCCAAAGGTCCTACGTACATACGCCCATACCCCTGAACCCCACGACTTCGGGGGCTTAGCCTTGACGAAGGCTCTGGAGTCAAAAACGTGCAGCACCCATGGCTTCACGCCCTGCCATCCATTCATACCTCACTCTTCTTGGGTTTGTGTAAGGGAGGGGCTTTGAAAAAGTGAGGATCCTCCTTTGGGAATCCTTCTGATCATCATCCCACTGTTTCAATGTTTGTCAAAAGTCCATCGTTTTCCGGCGTTTCCGACACTCAGACAGTCTGGTTTGGCTTTGCGGTCGCACTCTGCGTGATTGACACGACTGTAATACTTGGCAGAGGCTACGAAATAAAGGCTTCACCTGACTAGCTACATAGTATGGCTCAGGTCCGGGATCTTGCTTCGCCACTCTTGCTGCATGTTTCTTGATCATTGTTGCGACCATGTTCTGTGTTCCGCTAGACGGCTACTATACAAGGCTGCATGGCTGCTACGGTCATCTAGCAAGACCCAAGCAGGATGTCAGTCTATGCAGCTTGAGCTTACGGTTTAGGGTTGCTGGGACTTCCTTTCATGTGCGTAATCACCAAGCATGGAACCGCGAATGAGCCACCCCCAAAAGAATGCCAAAGCCTGAACCTAAACCCCCAATCCCTGTCAACCCAATCAGCCCTTTAAACGCTAGAAGCCCTATAAACCCTGCTGTAAGCCTTATGCCCTGAAAACCGTATCAACTCTAGAAGCCCTATAAGCCCTACAAGTCCTATCAGCACTATACGCCGTAAAAACACCAAACGAGTAATCTCCGAGGCTCCGAAACTCGAGCTTGAAATTCACAGATCCCTCTTGAAACCAACAGAATCCAGGGCCCAGAGGTTATAGTTGTAGACTATAGAGTTTAGGAGTCGAGACATATTTGTTGGGTTCAGGGCAGTTAGGGAAGTGTAGGCTGAGGGCAAAGAGGGTGCAGGGTTTAGGGGGCTCGAAAAATAAACAAGGTCCCGTCATAGTGAGCCCGAGGTGCTTCTTCCATAAAGTCCAAAATCACGTCATGCGAGGACCATCCAATATCCGAAACCTGTTTCCCCACGCCGTAAAAGCAACGCTGGTCTAGAACCCGAATGAAGCAAATGCCGAGACC
Organism: Symbiodinium sp. CCMP2592; assembly: GCA_905221615.1. Classification (NCBI taxonomy): domain Eukaryota; class Dinophyceae; order Suessiales; family Symbiodiniaceae; genus Symbiodinium; species Symbiodinium sp. CCMP2592. The sequence continues at coordinate 580,199 of CAJNDT010002124.1, forward strand.
GCCCCTAAAACAGCAATCCCAATCCAAAATGGCGTTCTCGAAAAGTGACCGCTCCTGGTATGGCGAAATTACAAGGACAACCCATGGACAGAGAAAGTAGCGGCACCCTCGCCGCTGCTCTCCGCAGCTGACATGCAAGTAACCCGGGATCCGCAGGAACTGAAACCGAAAACAGTAAAACCTAAAATGCGACACCCTACAGCCCTACACAACTAAAGCCTGAAACCGCCGAAGGCATTGAGACGAATCTCGCACCGATCGAGGCGTTCCTGCTGCGAAGTCGAAGCCCGTCGACCAGACCTCGTCTTCTTGCAGCCACCAGCTGAACAAAGGGGGGCTGGAATACATTAGTCCAACCAACGAAGCCGTAAGTTTCAGGTGTGGGGTGGGTCTTCGAACTTTAACGTTTGTTTCTATGTTGTGGCTCGGGAAGTGTGGTCTCGAATGATTCACGGTTCAGGGCGTCAGGAGCATTTCTCATTCCGGGTGTTTGGAGGAATCTCCGGCTGGGTTCTCTGTCATGAACTTATAAGTAGGAGATGCGTTCAATGCTCGGGACTTGGATGCGAAACAGCCCGTTTGTAGGATGAGCAGAAACCAAAATCCGACACCAGTGAATCCCAAAACGTGAGCTCCGTTCGGTGGGGCTGCCCGGGCTCAAGGAACCGCGGCCGTAACACACCAAGCCCGCACAATCTCAAAAGTATCGCATACAAACCAAACCCCATAACCCTGAACCCCGCAAGTCCAAAACCCCTTCCCTAAAGCCTCAGGAACCCATTATGGAAAACCATGATACAAGGATGAAACTTAGAAGCGCTTACTATTCAGAATGATAAAGAGACTAAGCGGTGATATGGCTCCTCAAAGCAAGCACCAGAGAGCCCTTTTGAGACCGTGAAGCCATGTCAGAAGTGGATTTTGGTGTACGGAAGACTCGCATGACGTCGACTCAATGGGCCTGTGCAGACGCGCGGACAAGATGGTATTGTCAGCGACGAGCCAAAATGTCTTCTTGGCCTAGGAGAAAGCATAGCACCGAGCCAACCAAAACACGACTGCACAAATATGGCAAAAACACAATCAGGAGTGCTGAAGTTACCATGGCATGGAAACCTGCCCTCGCAGGACATAGGAGGTCCCAACACTACGACGTCAAGCTCCCATATATCCCCCTTGAAGACTCGACTCTCGAACTTGTTCGGCGATTGTTCTAGAATCCGTGCAGTATGCTTTTTGTCTCATGACGGTCTGTACAAAAAAAAACAGTCCCTCACGGAGAATAGAGATATCGGGAGATTCCGCGGATCTCTATAAGCCCTCGCCTTTTCAACCCGATGCATCACACGAGATTGAGATCCCGGCCGTGACGTTGGGAATGAAGCCGTAAGCAACCTGAGCATCTAGGCTCTGACGGTGTCGGGCTTCGGGTTTACAGTGTTTAGAGGTTTAGGAGACTCATAACTGGCTTTAGAGGTTAGGGTCGAGTGTGCATTAGTCGAAGGAAAGATTGGCGCATTCAGGCAGGTTCAAGTTTGATTGAACCTTGGCGAGCCCTTAGGAACACCAGCACCAACTTGGTAGTTGCAGCTGCGCCTTATCAGCATAAGGTTCCAGGACAGGACGACTCATTCTTAGCTGTTCGCGGGATCATGAGCAACCTCCGCCACAACACGCAAGGCCAAGACTCCTAAACCCTCTAGAATCCCCAGAGTCTTAAGTTGCGAGCCTGTAACAAAACCCAGCCGTGGCTCCTAAACCCATCAAACAAACCTCAGATGCCGGGAATAGGCCCTAGCCTCCTTGTAGTTAAGGCCTGCCTTCAGGCTATCGGACTTTCGTCTTAGAACTTAGAGGCTGTAGGGTGTAGGAAAATGCAGGGTTCCCGGGTTTAGGAAACTCCAGAGTTTAGGGCTTAAGAAGCTCTAGGGTTGAGGGGATTTGCGGTTTGGGACGCTGTAGAGCTGCTGTTAGGATGCTATAGGGTTTAGGCCTTAAGTTCGCTGAAGATGAGCATGTGACTTTCGAGCCCTTCCTGCGAACTCGCTCTCCCTTCTAGGGGTTCCTTCAAGCGAGGAACCTGCGTCTGGGAATCTACCCCAGGATCCATCTTAGAAGAAGAGCCCCGAACAAGGGTAGCTTACCCGATGGAGTGGAGAGACTGGGCCACTTCAGGACTGTCGGAGATTGGGAGTCAGCGGAAAAATCAAGGGCTGGGCCAGGGGTTTCAAATTGACTTGATCCTGGAAATCTGATAACACAATGGCTTCCGGGCTAGCTCACGTCCAGGTTTTCAGTCGCTTTCTTTACGTTTCAAGAGCACTGTACACCTGCCCGCGTCCTGAAACCCTCTCGAAAGCGCAGCCTTGCCACGAACATATTGTAATTGGTGGTCGGCTTGTACGACAGACGGATGCCCTGAAGTTCGGCTGCGCAGCTTCACACTTCTGCTTTGGATACTTGAGACTCTGCAGGGTATGTCATGGCCTAGGAAGCCGTTTTTGCTGCTGCTACTACTGCAACCACAGCCACAGCCGCAGCCACTGCTACTGCTACTGATACTTCTGCTACCTGCTTCCTCTCTTTCCCTGCCTGCTGCCTGCATGAAGTGATCTGTCGTCGCTGGCATCTTCATTGCTGTTTTCTTGTTTTCCAAGCCGTTCGGTCAGGTGCTATTTCCACTTTGGGTCCCGTTCTCAAACCGTGCATAGCTGTATTGGCCCGGCTTTGGCGGTACCATAAGGCCCCAAAGTAGTTCCTTTTGGGGGTTCATATATAGAATCCTAAAAGATAATCCCAAAAAGGAACTACTTTGGGGCCTATGGGTGGTAGTTTAGCATGCCTTGAGATATCGGGCTTGGAATCTGTTCCTTCTTGCTGTGGCCTCCCTTGTCTGGTGCCTTCCATGTCGTACCTTTCCGAAGTACCCAGAGACTCCAATATCCCTTAATTAAGGAATATTCCTTAAATCATGTTAGGGATCCTACTATAATTTAAGGACTATTCCTTAATTAAGGGATATTGGAGTCTCTGGGTACCCCTGTGGTGCGGGGTCTGGCATGGCCAACAATCGTTCTGGAGACCATCTGGGAGTTTCCGAAAACAAGGGGGTACCTTATTTGGGGTCCTGATTATGAAGGATCCAACTATTTAGGGTACTATGGGTCCCCTATTTTCGGAAACTCCCATATGCAGAAATGCGATGGCTTGACAGCGTGTTTAAAGCTGCGGATTGCAGCTGCAGACTACGCCCAGATTCAGAATCGAAACCCTTCTGGAAGCATGCCCTTTCCCTCAACTGCTTGAAGGCCTGGGTCGGGTTGTAGGTATCTTCGTTGGACATGTGTGAATACCTCGGATGGCAGGGTGATTCCGCCAGAACCAGTCGCAAGTCGTGGTGCAGGACGTCTGTTCAATTCTCCTCATGATTGGGACTTGCTTAGCTTGGTTCCTGCTAGTGAAAGTCTCAAACTGGTTCTCAGTTCGCGGGAATTTGAAGGTTTCGGCTGCCGCGAATACATGCCGTCTTTCGTGCCTAACATAAACCTTGAAACCTTTTGTTGAACCCCAACCCAAAGCCCTACCTAAAACCCGGGGTGCATTCTTCCAGATGGGCGCGGAGAACCCTTTCAGACATGCCTTAGGGTTTCGGCTTAGAACCTAATCGGTCTGAAGGCAACTTACCCTGCGATGTCCGGGCCTCGCTCGAAACCCTCTCTATATATATATATATATATGTATATTCAATCAACACTTTGAAACCCTAAGTCACTGAAGGGTTCAAGTCTGCCCCTCTTTCGACCTGCCACGCTTCGCAGTTCACGGACTAGGGTGCATCAGGCCCGAAAGCCCAGTGCCAATAAAATACAGTAGAACTGAGATACGGGCATACCCACACCAGAGAAACTCCGCAGCTCTCCCTCTTTAAAGCGGCTGGGAAGTGTTTGAGGATCGCCCGATCTTGATCTTTTGCATGTTGCAGGTATGTAAAGCGCTAGTAGTGATGTGTTTTGTACGTCTGTCTGTAGACTCGCCGTTTATGCATAATACATGCATATAGTTAAAAACTTTCATATTATATATCTACTTGCTCGTGTAGTTCTTTGTAAAGACGCACACACACACACTCACTTGAATATGCGAGAGCGAGAGAGAGCGAGAGAGTGAGAGACAGCTAGAGCGAGAGAGAGAGAGAGAGAGAGAGAGAGAGAGAGAGAGAGAGATAGAAAGAGAGAGGGAGATAGAGAGAGAGCGAGGGAGGGAGGGAGGGAGGGAGGGTGAGACAGGGAGGGAACGAAGCTTCATGGGCGGTGCTGCCGAGGGTCGATTTGTTGAGATTTCCCTGATGAACCAGCGTCTCGATGCTGAAAGCTGAGAACTCCTGCCAAGGCAGGAACATGAACAGCCCTGCGAGTAGCGTGCAACGGTTTAGTATACCGCTTAGTGAACAATGTCGCATTAGCTTCTTCTGCCAGCGTTAGCACCGAGCATATCCCTCCATTCCCAGGTTCTTCGTTGGTCGTGCTTGCGGACTTGCCCCACGGCTGTCCAGCGCAATGGTACAAAGCATACAGTATTGTACGACTGAAGCAGGCACACACACACACACGCTCTCTATCTCTCGATGTCTATGCTGTATGGACATATATATGAACATGCGGGTATTGCATACATGGTGTTAGTATATACACACATACATACATACATACATACATACATACATACATATACATACGTGCATGCATGATACACAGATACATGGACAGAGAGAGAGAGAGAGAGAGAGAGAGAGAGAGAGAGAGAGAGACCATACGTTCTAAATGCACCTGTTTTAGTACAGACAAGTATACAGTATACATGTACACACCGCAACGTTATGCACCCCGAACTCACAAATTTCGAAGTATTGCGCTTTGATGATATATTGAGACATTTTGACCCTCCAGGGACCAAGGTTCTTACCGACGAATGACAACAGGTCATGATGGTCACAAACCCTGATGCCCAGCCTAATTTGCAACGGTAGTGCCCAGGCTAAAACTCAGCCTTCCCAAACCAAATTACAAACTGCAATAGCGGGCTTGTCGGTGAGGAACAGTTTTCACTGGCGGCTCTATACTGCAAGTGGCTAGTTACCAGCACGAAGCGCTAGTCAAACTCCGGGTAGGTGCTCATGTCGCTCGGGCTTGGTAAGCTCTGTCACAGCCCGTCCGTGTAGTCGTCTTTGGGCAGGAAGCTCGTGATACTCCTCAGCCAGGTGTGGGTCTCGGGTCCAGGGCTAAAAGCGGAATGTGAGTTCTCAGCATGATGTCAGGGTTCAGGGCGCCAGCCTGCACACGCAAACCATGTAATCAGGCCTGGCATCCACCCCTGCTCTTCTTCTCTTCAACTTCGACTTAAACCCCGGGTTCCCAGCCCTCAGCCCAGCCAGAACCCTTGCCCCAGGAAATCTATTCAGATGTTCTTCTCTTTGCAAAGGCTGTGGGTAATCGAACAGCGGCTTCAAAGCCGTGGAGTTCCCCCTAAAGGAGCCCGGACGAAAAGATCTGAAATCATAAGCCTCACGAGCTAGGACAGTCAAGGTTTATAGGGCTTATAGGGCAAACCTCGAAGGAAAACGGCAGCTCTGCCAAAATCAGTGAGGCCGTATGATTTGAGGATCGCGCCTTTGGGTTGCGGAACGATATTTACTGAAAAGCCAGCTCCAAAACCCAAATATCAAGAGATCGGGAGGGTCTTTTACATAGGAATGCCTTGTAGTAGTCAAAACATCCCCATGATAAGGATCCGACTGTGTGGGATGCTATAAACAATCATCAGGGTCTGGTGTTTCCAATTCTGGATATGGGGTTGCCTCTACAGCACGGGGCCTGACATGGCTTAGACTATGCGTCTTTTGAAGCCTGAGCCCTACTAAACTGCAATCCTCTATGGCACAGTGCTTAAACCCTACACCGTAAACCTTCAGTTGCCACAGCCCTAGACCCTCGAGTCCCGACGTCTTAGTGAAACTAAGTTTCGTTGACAAGCATTGGACATCGGCATCACAATGACTCGTGAGTGCTATCACTAATAAAGTTGTCGAGAGCAAACTTCTGAGTAAGACTACTCATAACCAACAGCAGCAACCGCACTGATGAGGGTGGTGACGGTCACAGTAGTCCATGGAAGCCCCGTTGCCTATCATCTTATCACGCAGCCTTCGCACGGATATAGAGACTAAGTACCAGTCAACATCGAAGCCTACCAGATAGGTTAAGCTGGGTAATGGGCTGCTAGGGTCAAACCCCAACTGTCAACCGCACCCCCCGGAGCTCTGAGTTCTAAACTCTACCTACGTAAGCCGTTTATCCTGGACTTAGCCCAAACCCCTAGCACCCCAAAAACTCACCCGTAAACCCCCTAAGGCTCCATGTGCCCATATAGTTTATGCTTAGGCCTTAAAGTACCTTTATAGAGACCCTTTTAAGGCTTAGGTATCTACTATAAAGGTACATGGAGCCTTTGGGACCTTAGTCAAAAGTAACACCGGCAAGCCAATGGTTTAGGGATCAGCTTGGCGTCGCTTTCATAACGGAGGATCCAGGCTTGGCCTGCAAATCGACCTCTGCCGCTTGAGGCTAAGGGTCCAGGTTTGGGTTCTGGACTTTATGTCTACAGGATTTAGGGATTTATGTTTAGGTTTAGGGTTTGTAGGGGTTGATGTTTAGGTTCAGCTTCAAGAATCTATGCTCAGGGCTTCGGGTTTAGATCTGCGGGTTTGGCCTTGGTCATCATCCTCCCGCAGTGCTGCTGGGTAGGGCGAGCCGTCCAGGCAGTGATGCTTGTGATTTGGATTTAGACTTTCGCGGTTTTTGGGGCTTAGGCAGGCCTGCGACAGTTCTGGGTGTAGGCGTGTGGGCAGCGGGCGCTTGGAGACTCTGCGTGGGAAAGAGAGGGCTTGTGAAATGAGGGTAGAAGTCAAGAGCTTTCAGCGCAGAAGTCACAACCCTAAACACTTGTGCTGCAGGCTTGCGCGCAAGGACGCCCGGTAGTTCCTAAACCCTACTAAATCCCTAAAGCCTAAACGGCAGATGCCAAAGTCCGGGGAAATTTATGCTTGTAGCATACTGTAGAACAAAACGGATTCCGAAGAGCCACAAGGAGAGGATGTCGCCAGACCCGATGAACTGAAGGTGCGCAAAAACCGTTATCGAGAAAGCATGACACCCACCAAATCCAACCATCCACAAAGGTCTTACACAACCGGCTATCACGCCCAATAGCCCCTACAAGTAACCCAGAAAGCCTCTTCTAGAGGATAATGCCCCTGGCCCCTGCATTCTATAGGTCCGTCTGTTATCCTGACACAAAAGATCGAACCAAAGGCTGCCAGGCTCTTGAAATTGCGACCCAACTAGCAGGGGCTTCGCTTATTACGAGTATCATGATCCAAGACACACAGCCAGACTTGGCTTTCGCATGCTCTTTGGCCTGAAGATGAAGAGTCAAGCTTCTATGGACCACCTCATCCCTAAACCCTGAACCATCTTGAACCCTAAAGCTGCTTTGCTTTTTTAAAACACAGGCTTGATTGGAGCTCCCCCCAGCACATCACTCAAAACCCCCTAAACTCCAAGGGTAAAAGGAGGGACCCTTAATCAGGACCCCTAGGTATATACCCTGAATATAGCTATTATATACCCATTATATATGGCCCATTATAGGGCAAGGGTCCCCATTAAGGGTCCCTCCTTTTCCCCTTTGATAACCCTAAACCCCAAACCCCTAAACCTTAAACCCTATACCCTTATAGAATCCCTATAGATCCCTTTAAAGGGTCCCCATTAAGGGTCCCTCCTTTTCCCCTTTAACCGTTGTTGAGGTTCGGGGTTGAGCGGCCTTTGGAGCTACGTGACAAGGCCATCCACCCTGGGAGTCTATAGTCATCATAGGGTTTAGGGTTATGGGGTTTAGGGGTTTAGGGTTTAGGGTTTAGGGTTTAGGATTTAGGGTTTAGGGTTTAGGGTTTACGATTAGCTGGGCTAAGAAATCACTAGGCCAGCAGTGTAGTAGTAAAAAACCCACCCGCCCAAAGAATCCCAAAACATTAGGAAATATACACTTTCTCCCTAAACCTTAAAAGCCAACCAAACATGCCCTAAGCCCTAGAAGCCACTACTATACTCCAAAACTCGCTGCGCAAGCCACATCCCAACAAAAATCGTTAAACCTCACTATTTTGGCAGTGTCTCCGACTATAATGTGCCTACCAACCTTAATGGATTCGTGGAAAAGGCCATTTCCTACCAACCTTAATGGATTCGTGGACAAGGCCCGGCCCTTCCTACCAACCTTAATAGATTCGTGGACAAGGCCCGGCCCTTCCTACCAACTTTAATGGATTCGTGGACAAGGCCCGGCCCTTCCTACCAACCTTAATGGATTCGTGGACAAGGCCCGGCCCTTCCTACCAACCTTAATGGATTCGTGGACAAGGCCCGGCCCTTCCTACCAACCTTAATGGATTCGTGGACAAGGCCCGGCCCTTCCTACCAACCTTAATGGATTCGTGGACAAGGCCCGGCCCTTCCTACCAACCTTAATAGATTCGTGGACAAGGCCCGGCCCTTCCTACCAACCTTAATGGATTCGTGGACAAGGCCCGGCCCTTCCTACCAACCTTAATGGATTCGTGGACAAGGCCCGGCCCTTCCTACCAACCTTAATGGATTCGTGGACAAGGCCCGGCCCTTCCTACCAACCTTAATGGATTCGTGGACAAGGCCCGGCCCTTCCTACCAACCTTAATGGATTCGTGGACAAGGCCCGGCCCTTCCTACCAACCTTAATAGATTCGTGGACAAGGCCCGGCCCTTCCTACCAACCTTAATGGATTCGTGGACAAGGCCCGGCCCTTCCTACCAACCTTAATGGATTCGTGGACAAGGCCCGGCCCTTCCTACCAACCTTAATGGATTCGTGGACAAGGCCCGGCCCTTCCTACCAACCTTAATGGATTCGTGGACAAGGCCCGGCCCTTCCTACCAACCTTAATGGATTCGTGGACAAGGCCCGGCCCTTCCTACCAACCTTAATAGATTCGTGGACAAGGCCCGGCCCTTCCTACCAACCTTAATGGATTCGTGGACAAGGCCCGGCCCTTCCTACCAACCTTAATAGATTCGTGGACAAGGCCCGGCCCTTCCTACCAACCTTAATGGATTCGTGGACAAGGCCCGGCCCTTCCTACCAACCTTAATGGATTCGTGGACAAGGCCCGGCCCTTCCTACCAACCTTAATGGATTCGTGGACAAGGCCCGGCCCTTCCTACCAACCTTAATGGATTCGTGGACAAGGCCCGGCCCTTCCTACCAACCTTAATGGATTCGTGGACAAGGCCCGGCCCTTCCTACCAACCTTAATGGATTCGTGGACAAGGCCCGGCCCTTCCTACCAACCTTAATAGATTCGTGGACAAGGCCCGGCCCTTCCTACCAACCTTAATGGATTCGTGGACAAGGCCCGGCCCTTCCTACCAACCTTAATGGATTCGTGGACAAGGCCCGGCCCTTCCTACCAACCTTAATGGATTCGTGGACAAGGCCAGGGCCGGGCCTTGTCCACGAATCCATTAAGGTTTAAATTATTATATGAGGATTTAGGGTTTAGGGTTTAGGGATCACACCAAGCACTAGCTTGCGGCAGGGAGCGGCTAAGGACTTGGTCTTCTGTTTTGCAGAGATACTAGCGTGCCGAAGAGCTGTAGACTGAAGCACAACCGGTGAATGTCACATTTTTACACTAGCGACAGTGGTCACCCGACGTCAGGAGGCAGTGTCCGATTTTTGAGCCAAGCAACGCAAGCTTTGCCGTCGACGATGCTGTGTGTGTACGTCAGAAACTGAGCTGTCAAGTCAGATCCTTGGTGATCAAGACTTCATTCGACTAGCAAGATCTCTCGGGTAAACTTCTTTACCCCAAACCCTACATCGACGATAATGATCCCATCTATGAAGAACATAAAAGCATTTTGCAGGGCTGCCGAGAACTCCAGGGTTTAGTGCGGGTGTCTGGAGCTGGGTGCTTCTATACGAGCCAAAGGGATTCAGGGTGTGGGATCTCAAGTTTGGTTCCGTGCTTGCGGCTCGGGGAAGAGATTCTCTTCATCCTTGCCGAGCCATAGGCGAGCAGTGTAGAATCGCCAGAAGCGCAAAACCCTGCTAACCCATTACATGCAACCGCAAATTCGACACAAAAGTTTTACAAACCGCATAGCTCAATCCTAAAAATTCCTTGAACCTAAACCTTAAATCCTAAACCCTTTACCCTAAAATCCTTGACCCTAAACCCCAAATCCTACAAATCTTAACCCTAAACCCTAAAATCTATGCCCTCCCGAAAGACACCTAAAACCAGGCGGGGCGTCGCGTAGCTCCGCAGGCCGCCCAGGATGGCCTTTCGCTTGAGGGTTGAAGGGCTTCGGTGTTTAGGGGTTTAGGGTTCAGGGGTTTAGGGTCTAGGTGTTTAGGGGTTTGGGGTTTAGGGTTCAGGGATTGGGGTTTAGGGTTTAGGGGTTTAGAGTTTAGGGGTTTATGGGTTTAGGGTTTAGGGGTTCAGGGGTTTAGGGGGTGTAGGGGTTTGAAGGTTCAGAGATTGGGGTTAGGGTTCGTAGAGTTACGAACGGGTTTAGGGTTTGGCGGTTTGAAGGCTCAGAGATTATAGTGTTTAGGGCTTGTAGGGTTTAGGGGTTTGCAGGTGCAGGGATTATAGGATTCAGGTTTTGCCGGGGGTTAGAGGTTGTAGAGTTACGAACAGGCTTAGGGTTAACATCCTCGCATCCGGACTCTCCAGGCGACGCTGTTCATGCGGTTATATACCCAAAGCAGCTAGCAGGATGCAAACGAATTAAATTTTCCTTCTGCCTCGACCTCTGGAGGTCAAAGGCCTCTACCATCAACAGAAACCCATCTTCCATGTCTAGTCCCAAGACTCACCTCTGCACGCTTCCTTCATGGAGACACCGTGCAAACAAAACAATATGTGGCAACAACACACCATTCATAGTGCATGAAGCTACAAGCTCCTCGATGAGTGTTGTATAGACGCCAGGTAGCAAGCAGGCATCACCATGCTAGGGTAAACATGGTTAAGCGGCGTCGCGGCCATTCCCCTACCTCTGGAGGTTCGTAGTGCCCCAGTGCCCCGAAACATGCCAATCAGTGAAAATCTTGCTTAGGCCCTTTGGAGTGATGCACATCTCCGGCAGCCACAAGTTCATCGCAGCAGCTGATATATCATCGTGCACAGCATACAGCATACTCACAAATTTCCAACGCAAGCAGCTCACCATCAACTCACGTGCCGGCTTCCTGTGAATGACCTACACTGTTGATTGCATGACACACCCGTAGACCTTCGTCGAAACAAGTGCTGGGGTCGGTGCTACTTTTAAGGGCAGCTGTAGCCTCACCATCGCAAGTCGTATCCCCGTGCTTATGGGGTATCCAGCACACTGCATGCGAAAAGGGCTGTGCAAGACTCCACGCCGGTCTCCCTACACAGTGCCGACACCATGTTTCGTTGCTTCGTATAAATCTCAGCACAAAATGTACTGAGCTGAAAAGCCCCAACTGGCAATCCCTTAGTTTTAAGAGGACAAATGTGCGCGGAATCACATCAGACCTGGGCAGTATTTGTCACTCCGAAACTTGAGCTGGTAGGGAGCACCCGAGTTGATGTCAAACATTACCCAGATAAGCGACTGAACCACGGCCCAGCATCCATGCTTCCTTGGCTAGACTACTAGAGGGGTTTGGGGGCCCATGGCGCACCCCACAAAAATAGTATAGGTAATTATTTAGGCCCCTCTACTACGCAACCCCAAGCGACTAGTGGTGGTGGTGGTGGTGGTGGTGGTGGTGGTGGTGGTGGTGGTGGTGGTGGTGGTGGTGGTGGTGGTGGTGGTGGTGGTGGTGGTGATGGTGATGAGTGTGGTCAACCGCGGTCGTCGTTGTGGTTGCTGCGCATGGTGTTAACTGTTTTCGTTGAAGTCGTTGTTTGATGCTGTTGTAGGAGTCCCGTCTTGCTGGGATTAGTTCTGGTCCGTCGGCACCGTCTGCTAAAGCCGCAGAGATATTCTGTCGGTTGAATACAGCATGCAACCATCAAATAAGACCCACTGCAAGAACTGGGACATCCAGAGTGCCCTCCCCCACCTGAGTTGAGATTGCATTTCTTCGCAGTGTCGCTTCAGTGTCTCACCGAAACAAGGGAGCCCGGCGGGCATTACTTCAGGCAATATTCCAACTAGTGAGACTCGCAAGCAGGATGGTGTAGCATATCTCGTATCATTGCCTTCACCATTGCGATGGCGCGTCGGTGTATGCTTTGCTACGAAAAGATGCCGGGAACTCCACGGAAGACTGCCGCAAACGATCAGGGCCCACGATGATGGGAGGCCAAAAGGGGGGTTTAAGATTCTTGGGGTAGGGATTCCCTAATATGAACCCTACTATGGGAACCCTAATCCCGACTAAACCCCCATAGGCTAAACCCCCTTTTGGCCTCCTATGACACGAACTGTAATACAAATGTGAAGCGGTAGGATGCATCCTGAACCCTGTCTGTCTCACGGAGAGCCGATTTGCTAGCTGGCATTCAAGGTCTCTGTGCTAAAACTATCTTTCAACCAACGACGATCAACCTGAAGGCCAAATCCCACCCAAAGCGCTGCAAGAAGTCAATGATAATAGCCGCAAGAGCTAGTTCTATTTCTGAAAAGTTTCATCGTGCCTATTCCCTCGCCGCTAAGCAGCTCGGAAGCGTCAGTTCAAGCCAGTCGTATACTGTTTTAAGATAAGTCGGAGAGACAAGTGTGTCTGTTTTCTGACCATGAACTACCATAAAAGCTTCTTTACCCATGAACCTAAAGTGCTCCAAAACTGCCACCATCCAGAGCTGAATCACTTGGGTTACACATGCTGCGACGACGCTTCAGCCAGCATTCTCCAGGCGTACCGGTTCAGTTCGCACGGAGGAATATTGGGGAGTCATATCACTACCAAAGGCGCGTATGCCAGGTTGCCACCATCTGCTTGTAATAGAAAAGCTGCGAACACTTTTCCTTCAGGGAGAGGGATCGGAGACTACTGACTTAAGAAAACATGGTCGATGCAGAAAACGTAACATATGGTAGTAAGTACTTAGCCGGTGATACATATGTTCAGAGAAGTATGGCATATGGTAGTAAGTAGTAGGTTGTACATAAGAAGAAGAGTTGAAGCTCATGCCTTTGCCACTCGAACCTGGACTTGAGCTTTGAGCAATGCAATGATGTGTACGTGAACCTAAGCTTACACTTGAAACTTTCACCCGAACTCCTCGACCCGAAACATCCCGAAACACGTAATCCCCAGCCTCGAGCCTCCACTGCACAACCCCAAACCCTGAATTACAAGTCTAATGAACAAAAACCAGGCTTAGCGGCTTAGCCTTTTGCGGAACAACGGCGATTAGCACAAAGACGTTAACCCTGGAACAAGCCAGTACTCAAAGAACGAGACTTAGTCAGCATCAGCCTGCAAACACACATACGAAGACGGCTCAGCTTGGCGGCAAGGATTCCCACAAACAGACATTCAGCGCATGCTCAACCTCAACTTGAAATCAGGTTCCGAGTGTTGAAGCACGTAAACATGTTCCAACTCTTCCCTGGTCCTGCGTCATGTTTGGGACGAACATTGTTGAGAATCTGTCGCCAATCGGACTGGCACACACGCTGTCCAAAAACACGAAGCCAAGCAAATGAAAATTGGCTGATCGCAACAGACACCTAGAGAGATGCCCACTTGGCTGTCCCTTCGGCTGGAAGATGTATGTCGCTGAAAGTGCTGGCATTACCGGACATGCCGATGTCCCCGACTTCGCTCAAAATCCCGGATCTTCAGGGCGAAACTTTTATGGAAGCTATGCAACTTTGGAAAGCAGTTGTCAGTTTTTGGCAATGTGGGTGCATCATCTCCAGCGTCAAGTGTCAGCCACAAGAATGTATGGCAGCAGCAGCTTTGCGCACGTAAGCATCCTGAGTTCTTCCTGAACCATCCTGTTTGAGTCATCTTCCCAGACCTTTGCGATAAACACATGCGAATGTCCCCCAAAACTAACACCCGCACCCAAGCCCAGAATCCAAAAGCACGGAACGACATCGCCATAGACCAACATTCCAATTACATCCAATGGAATTTCCATGTGACCTCAGACCGTCGAGCATAGGCATGCACCCAGACACTTGCCTGATTACCGCCCTGCACTTGGAGTGGGTGGAACGTTGCCCCCAACAAGCCTTCCGACTAGTAGCCCAGCTGGAGTATAAGAAAGAAGGGGCCCCTACCCTGTAACAGTGGTATAGTAGCAATATAGTAGGGCCCTAATATAATCCTTATTGTCATAGTCACTCTTACAGGGTGGGGGCAGCTTCTAAAGTATGATGGTTCTGCACTCTCAGAGGCCTAAACCCGAAACTCTGCACTGGGTGTGCAAGCGCTACACACTCGAAGCCATTCCGTTTCGCCGGCTTCCGCAATTATTAGAGTTATGGATTTGAGGGTTTTGGTGCTTTCGGTTTGACGACGTCGGGTTCGTGGCTTACGACCACCCGCCTGCCAGATGGTATATCTGCGATGTAGTGCAGCATCTGCGCAGGTTGTGGACGTTTAGGCACTGAAGAGTTTGGGTAAAAGCTTTGTGGACGTTCTTTCCCTGCGAATGGGTTCCAGATAATGCACTCAAACTGACGATTCTGCTACCTGATCCCATCATAGGGATAAAAGCAAACTGGGCAAACCACGTCTTACAGGCTTTGGAGCTACTGGAGCCATAAGCTTTGGGGGGAATTTAATTTGTCTTGGCGCGAATATTAAGGGACCCAGTCACGACCTCTTCAAGTCCACTTTAACCCCAGCCCCAAAGCTTGGCCTAAACGCGACTAATTCAAGCCCCGACAGCTGAGGCCAACACCCCAAATGTCAAAACGTGTAGACACCCTAAACCCCCCAAAACCTGAGCCGCAAAGCAACATCCTGCTCTACATGCTAAACCCAAAAAAAGCTTCCTGTAACTGCGAGCCTGACGAAATGCCAGTGGTTTTATCCAGCAACTATGAGGCAGAACCCCTAAACCCTAAACCCTTTCTAACATATAAGTTATGGGTCCGACAGAACACCAAAGAGCACTATAAACACAAATCACACTCGCCCAAGAGAACCTCCACTTCCACACTCAAGGAGGTAGTAGTGCCGGGAAGTGTGATGTAGTTCTCGGTCCACAAGAATCCTGCTTTGGGGTTTTGCAATGTCTTGTAAGGAATCAGGTGCAGGTCGAGGGCTTATGAGTGCTCTTATCGGGCTCTGATGTGGGCTCTTTCCATGGTTTCCATGGGGTCGCAGAAGATGGTACAAGGGCTCCCATACGAAGTTCTTTCAGGGTTACCGGGTTCCCATAGGATTCCTTGAGTGGGGTTGTGTAAAGGCAGACTTCTTGTAAGGGTTCTTACCGGTTTCTTGACATTTCCCACAGTCGCACCTAACACGACCGATTAGAGAGAACGAGCGAAAGAGAGAGAGAGAGAGAGAGAGAGAGAGAGACAGAGAGACCGGGTGCTGTTTCGAGAGTGTGGGTCTTGAGCGAGTAACCCTAAACTCCTAAACCCAAAAGCACCAAAACCAAAAAACCTTAAAGTGGGAGACTTATCTTAAGAAAGTAAGCACAAAGATGTCAATCTTTCGGAGCAGACCGGTGGAACAAGAAGAATCTGGCCCATGCAAATTATCCTGCACAAAGACCTGCAAGATCAGAATGGTTCTGAGCGATATTCAGCAACTCACAGATTCCAAGCCTACCTATATCCCCAAGCCTCCAACATGGCACCTTAATTACAGAGTGTCGTAATCAATATAGTGAACTTACTCAGGATGTGAAGGTTTCTACCCGTAAACTACGAGCTTACAGTTCCAGTCGTGCGGCCCCACGGAACACATCTGCGGAAGGTTTGCCCCGTCGTTGTTTCAGCCACCAAGGTCCTCGGTTCAAGCTGCGAGCGCGAGGGTGACAATGATGTATTGGAAACGGCTGCTTGTGCACTTTACTAGTGGGGGACCGTATGGGAGATGTAAAGAGATGTAATGAGGAGCTCACCGTCTCAACACCGAACCGAGACCTTCACTTGGACTATCAAATCTCCAAGCCTATAACCCATTGACCTATACCAGGTGTGGATTTCAACAGTCCCCAGGTTGTTTAAATAGTTGGGGATCTATACTTAATAATAAGGGAAATCAAAAATGGTCCCAAACCGATACCTACTATATTGCCGAAGAAGGCTCACAGAGCTGGGTAGAAGGCCGGTATGCAGCATCTGGATCCTGACACACTCTGAGGCTTCATGTGCCCAAAGTAGCCCCTACATAGGTACTGTAGGGTCGATGCATATACCGTACGTGGACCCTTAGGGAGGTGGAATGTGGGGCTTTAGGAGATGCTGCGGCGAAGATTCGACTTTCAAGCTTTGAAATATTCAAGAAGCCCCGAAGTCTCGAAACCCTGCATAAGCCCTAGACCCTACCAGACCAAGCACCCGAAGCCCGCTGAAGCCACTAGACTTCAAAACTTCCAAAACCTCTCAAAGCCTCAATACGACAACAACTTCATCCCAAAGGCCTAGCTCTAAACAGCTGCAAACCCCCAAACCGGACAGGTCATGGTCCCTGCAATGCCTGTAATCGTTGGATGTGGTCGCATCAGCCACTACGAAGCTCCGCAGAACCGGATACCTCTCCTTGCCAGGGACTCCAAACTCTACCAAACCCTATAAGAATTTAGGCTCCGAGCCCCGAGACCCTAACCTCTACCAAACCCTGAACCCCTAAAACCCTAGCACAGCCTCTTCGGAGTCAGTGAGTCAGGGTTTCCAGCTCTAGAGCGCTTCACGGCTACTGCGCATCTCGAAGCTTCGGCTCAGGGGTCGCAGACTGGGATCCCCCAGTAAGCCCGGGTTTAAGCTTTTGGGGCGTCGGGGTCAAAAGGGCCCAGGGACCTGAGACGATAAAAAGGGAAAAAGGGCCGGCTGAGAGACCCAGTAGAAGCAGGCAAGAGCCAGGCCAGTGCGGTGACGGCTTGATATACTGCAGTACAGAACATCGCGATATCAAACTTGTGTGGTATGTTGCGTCTAGCTGCAGTTTGCATCTTATGTTATGTTGTAGGTCATATAATATGCACTCTATGTTGCTGCTCTCGTGTCTGCTCACGTACTCATGCTTCATTATCTGATTGTCTGTTCAAGTCATATTTATACTCCGCAGCAGGAATACAGTACACTACGATGGAGCACCATACATGACAATGAAACACAAGACCATAACACACACACACACAACACGATAAAAGACAAGACATTACATATGTACTTATATATATATATATATATACACACACAGGTGGAGCTCTTGGTGTACCCATACGTATCGCCAGGTCTACCTTCAGTGTCCTTGGTAAACTCATGTCCAGCCCGCAGGAGCCTAGCTTGTTGTGCTACAACATGAACAGCTGTTGCGTCCTCGGAAGCTTGTTAGAGCGAGGCTGAGGACGTCATTGTCACTGTCGGACGGATGGTAGGGCCCCTAAACGCTTCATGTTGGGTTTAGCGTTTTGGTGTTTAGGGTATTAGGGTTTAAAGCACCGTAGAGAAGACCAAGGACAGGCACACATTAGAGTCCAGCATTCTCTGCCGGAATTTCCAACTCCCGGCCTGATGGTCTACCATGAAGGCCTGCGTGAGGACTGCACCCGTCGTGTTGGCCTGCATAGACCATGAGCTAGGTGCATCATCCCCATGAAAAGTCTCTGGCGCCCTCGGAACTCTGCGAAACCTAGCCCTCCCGAGGCGAGAGCTCTCAACCCCAGAACCCAACAGTGCTGAAATTAGTCGACAGCAGACTTGCAATGTAGCAAAGACAGCTTGTCACGGCAATATAGTTTCCTCAAATCCTCAAACATTAGCCGAAGAAAGAATGTAGTAGCTGGTATCCAGGCTTCCCTGTTACCGACAGGCGACGCGGCTAGGAAGGGATTCTGGGGACTCTTCCCTTACAAAGTTGTACCATTCAGGCCTCTGCGACACCGTCGGCAAGCCTCAGCAAGTCTTCTTTCGGCTGGATCGGGAAAGGTCAGCCCTCTGACACCAACCGGTACAATCCAACACTATACCGTCTGCTTTCACTTACAACAGCACTATAAACCTTAGCCCTCATGCCGCTCGAAAGTAAAACGACACATTGCCACGCTGAAACATCAATGGAAGCAGCCTGTTGTCCGCAACAACATCTTTGGTCCCGTCAACCCCCAAAGGGTCCTAAGTATCTATATAGAATGTAGGGTTTCTACATTAGAGAATTACTTCGGCTATGATGTGGGGAAGTATCCCCCCCATCACAGTGCCTGAGACCCTTAATTTGGGTCAACCAAGAAAGGCTGTAGCGTGACAAAGACTACCTACAGTCTCCATTGTAGTTCCTTTTTTGGTTAACCAGAATCTCTATAATTATAGGACCCCAGCCATAAAACTGGTTAACCAAAAAGTAGAACTACAATGGAGACTATAGATAGAGCCACACCTGGACTAATGCCCTAAAGTCGCAAAGCATGTCGGGGCTCGAAACAGCAACGAGGAACACACGAAATCACTGCGATGGAAACCCGGTTTAGGGTTTTTTTGAGGGCTTAGAGTCTAGGGGTTATTAGGGTAGTTGTCAAAATTAAGGTCCGCTTTTGGGTACCCTAAAAAATAGGTGCTGTATTTTAAAAGGGACCCAAAAACGGTACCATAATTTTGACAACCACCCATTAACATAAAGGGGCCTTGTTATACTTGGAATACTTGCGGTAGACGGGGCTATACTATACGTGTTGCTCTTCCTAGCTGCAAATCAACTGATCAGGGCATGGGACACGCTGAAGCGTGCCGTTTCTGCTGCATCCACCTGGGATTCACTGGAAATTTATGGGCTGTCGCACTACAGCGAATTTCGGCTCAAAAGGTTGTGAGATTTAAGGCTCTCAGGATTTATATGTGCCTACAGTTTCAAGGTTTGGGGGTACATCGTGACCTGGCAAGCCGCAACATTTTCATGCGCAAACACCGAGGCTCAGAGTCTCAGAGATGCGTCCTCCGTGTTTTGGGCCGGTCATTGGAGTGGCGTGGGCATGGGGGCGGCATGGTTCACTTGAGGTCTGGCTTCGAAGGCTTTGGATGCTTGCATGGTTGCTCTTCGTCGCTGGAGGCATTGTTTGCACTCTGCATGCTTCCGCATCGTTTGTTGAAAAGCTCTGCTGACATGCCTGGGCCTCAGCAGCCCGAGTGCAGGGGTAGGGGTTGCCACCTCCACGGACCCCTTCCCAAAATTACTTAAAAAAAATTAGGCCTCTTTCCGCAAGTTGTGCTCGGGAGTCTTAGCAACTCAACATGCCCACTACTGGACCATCAACAGCAAGTCCAACATCTCCGGAAATCCTACTACACCCGTGCACCTGGCCATGGATCGCCACAAACGTGCGGCCTCGCTCCAGAAACACACTGTAGTCCTGCAGAACAGTACTTCGTGCTCAGTGATGGCACTTGAAGCCTGTTGGGGCGCACCACCAGCCCTCAAACCTCAACCTGTGAAGGCAATCTGGAACGCCATAGCAAGCTCTGCCGTACGCAGACCGGATTTCTTAAGTTGCCTTGCCCCGAAAAACCCTGACTCAGTGTCCGCAACACACGGCCGGATGAAACCTAAAAACCTTTCTAACGCCCCCCCAACCCCCCACCCCCCTCTTGAAAGAAGACGGGGAACCCTAAATTTCAGATGCTCCCTGCTACCTGTAGCAACCGGTCCTGCATGTGTGGCGAGAAGCCTGGCTAGTGAAGCGCAGAGTTCTTTGCAGGACGGTTATTGGGTTTCAGACTCCTAGGGCTTATCGTTTGGCCCTGGAGCTATCAACGGTCTCAAGGTCCAGGACTCAGCTGTTGCTGTAGAGGGTACAGGTTTAAGGTTCCTTGGCCTTATACAGATTCAGATTCTAGGTTACTTGTGGGACTGGGAAAACATCTTTTGTAAGGACTTACACTGTCATAGGAATCGCAGGGTCTTCCGGGCTGCTGTGAAAACAAGTCTTCTCTTAACCCACCTGCCTAGGACTTAGTTTGAGAGGAGTACACCAATAGAAGACAAGAAAGCCATCACAAGGACTGCGCCTGCAGAATCCCACAGCTCAGACCCAATGGCACTCTCTGATCCTAAAACACCAACACCCATGACGGGACACTAAGGCCCAGAGCAGAAACGCCCGAGACCCAGTGCACGCGAACCTGTCGCCAGCATTCCACCAATGACCTCCAGTTTCAGCATCTCGGGCTTGGTGGTGATCTTCCGAAAGCACCTCGGGCCAGGTTCGAAGGGGAGGAGGGTTGTGGAGCTAACCCCAAACTCTACCCTTGGAGCCCAGTTACCTATGTAGTAGCTTCATGCTCCATAAACCCTATAATGCCCATCTCAACCCAATCAACACTATAAGCCTGACCTTTGGATACTCTTACGGTTCCATGGAAGAACACGACACGCTGTGCTCTCCTGTGGTCCAAAGTAACCATAAGTGTCCAAGTACCTAATTCTCATAGACTCTCCAAAGTAGTAACCTACATCACTACTATCCTGAATAAACCCAAGTACCTAATTAGTGGATCCTTTGGGCAATATTAAATAAACCCAAGTACCATTCTTGGATCCTTTGGACCTTTGGGTACAGCCCAGTCCCCAGACCATCCCAGACCCCAAGCCCTTCAGTCGAGGCAAGGTGCACAGTGCAGCTCAGCATGGCCAGGCATAGCCTCTAACGGCATTTAGGGACAGGGGGGGTCGGGAGGCTGGCCATTGAGGAAGGGGGTTAAGGGCTTGGAACATACGGATGAGTAAGGACGCGGATCATTTTTGCGAGTTCCGGAGATCGGAGATAAGGGATTCATTTTCTTGGGTTCGGGGTGTAGTCCAGAGTTCAGGTTCTGGCTAGTACTCGCTGCATGTCTCCGTCATCTTGCTTCAGGTTCTAGGCAAGACGCTGATAAATTCCGATCAGCATGCAGTGGTTGTGCTCACGATGACGACAGTGGGACCGATAACGACACCGACGACTGCTGCTGGCAGGCACCACTCCCACCAACGACCGAACTACTCCTGGGCAGAGCCCGTTTACCCAAGCAGCGCCTGAGTCATGTGCTCTCAAGCTTTCCGACCATGAGAATGTCTGCCGAGGCATTCGGGGAGGGTTTATGGCCGGAGTGTGTGGCGCGACAGTACCGCCCCGTCACAACTTGTCCTTGATCATCGGGTTCTGCACAACCGATGCGAAAGCCACGATACAAAGGAGTCACTGTAGATGAATTTCGGCCTGTAACCTCAACTCACAGACGCTTGCCATGAAGACCGCGAAGAGCCTCCCGAAGCCCGAAGCCATCAAACCCTGAAGCCTGAAATCTGCCGATGCAGCCCAGCAGCAGAGTGCAGACCAAGGTTGGGTCGAAGAGCAGCAAACTTAGAAGCGAAGCCCAAATCCCACGAAGGCTTATAAGGTTTTAAGATGCTCGGATTGGTGGTTTTAGTGCTTCACCATAGAATTGAGGGCTAGGGTTTTTGGGTTTAGGGTTCAGGGGTGTGGTTCAGAGTTTAGGGCTGTGGCCTTGAACCTTGAACGGCGTAGGTTTACGCTGATGACACTACAGGTGTTTGGGAGAACTGGCTGGAGGGCTCCGATAGACGGCTTGGACGTCAAGGATACTTATAGACTTTACCTACTTGTCGGGTATCATGGGGAACCAAATGTTAACCTTTTTGGTTAAAAAAGGGGTCAAAAGGGGACTATACTACCAAATAAAGGTTAACGGTTACCTACTCTACTACTAGCTTTCAGCCCACAAACATCTTACATGTCGTTCTGAAGCCCTCCTTTCAAGCCCCCTCACAGTCTCGGTGCTTCATCCCAGGCGGCTTCGGGTTTACAGGGTTTCTTCCCTCCTACTTAGCAGTTTACAGGGTTTTGACGCTCACACAGGGTGTAAGGTTTAGGTTAGGGTTTTGGGCTCAGGGGTTCTCTGACAAAAGAAGTCTCAGGTTGTTCGGGGTTTTGCAGCGTGCCGAAAATCCATCCATGGCCCAGGAAACAGCCTGGCTGATGGCTCGCATGCAGATGCTCGGGAGCAAGCCGCACTTGGAAACCGATGCTGTGAATTCCGCGCCGCCAAACTGATATGTTTAAAAAGACGCAGCGTAAAACCTAAGACGTGGAGCTCCCACCTCCCATATTGAGGAACCCCGAAATAGGCATATGCCCAAAAGCCGGACAAGCCAAATCCCACATTCCTTAGTCGGAACATTCAGACAAGGATGCGCAGAACAGCAGCGAAAAATCATGCCCAGGAGCAAGAACCGGTTGACACCAGTTGCTTTCCTGGCCAGGTATTGCATGCCAAGATGTCTTGCGGGTGTAGAATGTGGATTTAAGCTGTTTGAAGTGTGAGGGGGCTGGCTGAGCGAAGACAACATGGCATCATTCGGACGCAGGTTGTGCCTGAGACCAGGATCTGTCAATATGTGTGTTTAGGAACACCTGCGCTGGGCATTGAAGTCACATCGGACATGCGCATAAATATGGATTGTCTCTTCACACACACATACATACATACATACATACATGCTCAAACAACAGAGCAGTACGCACATCCCCAATCTCAACCCCCCCCCAAAGCCTCCAAAGCCTCAAATCACACAGATGTAGCGGCCTGAACAAATGGAATTGTGTCATAGTCTGCTATAGTTTAGATAAGGAACTCTAAGAAACACTACCACGAATAATTCAGGCTCCTCCGCGAAACGCCGGCGACCCAACGCAGATCCGAAACCGAAAGGTGCTCCGTGGAAGCGTCCTCTTGTGAAGGGGCTGTGCTGCTGTTAAGATCTTTTCTGCCACATTTCTACTGTTCTTTATGGGGTCGCTGCGCAACAGGAAGAATCTTGTGTCTTCCCTTCGGGGTAAATAGGCATCGTGCAAGTTTTATAGGGGCCGGGTATGGTCAAACACGTTCGAGTCGCAAGCCAATCGAATCTGAAGCAAACCTTGGAAAATAGCGTCTTCCGGATTTCCCCTATGTAAATCCTAAACCCCTGGAGGTTTAGGGTTCTATAGTAAACTAGTAAACAACTAGAGAACTCATAGTACCTGGTTTAGGACTCCTCATATGCAGGACTCCTGTACTTGATGAGGGGGGTTCTAGATTGGCTCGCGACTCGGACTCTTCAGGCGAGACTGCTCGGGTTCGCTAAGATCGATGAGGTTGCACCTCCTCTGGGGGTTTAATTTCAGGGTTTGGGTTTAGGGTGTAGGGTTCCGGATTTAGGGTTTAGGGTTTTGGGTTCTGGGGTTTAGGTCTAGTTTTTAGCTCGCGAGACACGGACTTCACCAGGCCGAGTTCACATTCATGGATGCCAATCTCACATCTACGGTTCAGGGTTTGTGCTCTCGCAACTCGGACTCTGCAGGACGAGGTCTCGTGGCTCAGAAGTGCTTTGACTGGTATTTAGGGCTTATAAGGCCTAAAGAGCATTGCCGACTCGCCAGTCCTTGTCACGAGCACAATGAAACGACTACAGCCAAAGTGGACGTCTCGCGGAAGCCACAAGACGGCCCCTTCATTTCAGAAACTTTCGAACGAGACTGTATTCTGGTAACTACTACTCAAGACACGAAAACTCAAACATACATAACACGATTAATTACCTAAGTTTCTGTTTAAAAAGGCATGAGTTCGAGGCCTGCCTCGAGGGGCAAAGGGATCGCATGTGGACCCTAGGGTTGTAGGAGACCCCTACACCAGACCTTTTGGAACCCCCAAAACCAGGAAAACCCTGAAGTTTCGGAGATCGAAGCCCAAACTCCAAGCGGCCCCACCCGAAGGAATTAAAGCCTGACCCGACATCCGCCTCGCTCGTTGAAGAAGACGTGGCGTTCACCGGCTGCTTACTTCGCGCTAAGCAGACGAAGACGGACTCCTGAGATTCCAGCGATTCCGGTGTCGGGTTTGGGCTTTTCTGACACTCACACTCGGCAATACCAGGCGAGGTCTGTAGAGAGACTTAGGTACTTCGATTCTTCCAACTACATTGTGCGGGTTTGGGTTTAGGGGTTTGGGGTTTAGGGTTGAGGTATGTTTTAAGTCTTCAGATTTAGGGTCAGCTTATGGTTAATAGACTTAGTTTCGTACGGCTTCTTCAGAGTGTGTCAATTCCCTTATTATCAGCGGCGACGCCAGTCTCAAAAGGATCCTACGATTTTGCTGGTTTGTAAGGTTTTGCGCGACAGGTGGGTTCGTGAAGGAGGATTGAGCCAAGGATATGATTAAAGTCGTATGTTGTCAAAGCGAACTGCTTAGGCCCGCGGCCCCACCTACACACTATGCTGCCTGGGTCTTCACCCGTGGAGCACATGAAACAAACCTGACAAGTCGCATGCACCGGGACGATGTTGTTCTTGGCACCAACAGTCACTGGCTCGTCCTTCGAAATACCTGGAAGAACCGACTGACGTGGGGTTCCGGCATGGTCATGATCCCAGGGACCCAAGCTTCAAGCGCATGAATGAGGCTTTAACTAAGGTCGGGGGATTATCGGCTTGGGGTTGAAGGGTATAGGATTAGGGATGTAAGGCTTAAGAGTTCAAGGGTCTAGGGTTTGGCATGTGCCGTGGAGAAAGTGGTATGATGCTTAGGGGGTCGCACGTTTGGCCGCGTGGCGCCGCGACATCTCTGTTTTGGGCATGCTTTCGAAAGGCCCGCTTACGCAATTGGCAACGCCAAGCCATACCTGGTTCAACCCTGAAGCCTCCTGCCGCACTCACCGTCACAGGGGCAAGTGTATAGGGATTAGGGTTCCAGGGACTGAATCAAAGCGGATGCTATCATCCCCCCTCCCCATCCCCCTGCCCCCAGATATGTATCCACCCTTTGTGGAAGGATCTGGGTACAGTAAGGCCCGATGGACCTAATGACTTGCCCTTGCACGGACATCAGGCTGTTTTGAGAGAGCTATGGTGTCTTGAAGCACTTGAGAGACAATGAGTAACGGCTTATATAACCTATATACATTTCAGTATGCCACCATGCCATTGCTGTAAGTACCTGTGAACAATGCATCATACCGCCTGAGGGCGTACATTATTTTAGGTTTCAACCCCCCCCTGTGTGTCCTGACGGACTTATCAAAGAAGTTAGCAAAATCTTAGGAAAAGCACATGGCCAGATACGAGCGTGTGTGGGCTTAGGGCCTTCCGGTAGGAATCAATGACAAATGTTGGCAACAAGTGTTTCAAAGCATGATTCCTGGCGATTTTATGGATGCCAGAAACCCAACGAGACATGCTGGAACAGTAAGAGGCGGCCTCTAACCGAAACGATAGTAGCCCCGGGCTCCATTTCAAGCCTATAGCTTCTCAAAAACAGTTCTCTGAGCGCACAGCCTCTGCTTGGAACTTAAACCTAAACCAGCCTTAAACCCTGAACGGTAGTCTAGCATCCTAAACCCTAAAACTGTCTTCACTTGAGCCTTCGTTGCGAGCGCACTTGACTGCACACTGACTGGGTTGTTTTTCCTTAGGAAACCCAGTGTTCTGAGGCCTTCGTTAAGTGCAGCCTGTAAGGTTTTTGAGTCTAGAACCGTGCTTTGCGAGTTTAAGGTGTAAAATCTGAAGCATGAGAATTCAAGAAGCTCGCAATCAGAAGTGCGGGAGAAGGGCCCTCCAAGCCCAGGATGCACTCGCTCTTCAGCGCCGTATTCTCTGCATACCTCGCACATGTCGAAACTTGCAAAGCCGATTCTTGCACAAACTTGCAAGCCCCTCCTTGCACCAAGCTATAACAACATACTCTGCATGCAGTTACGCGGGGGAAGCTCTGGAACTAAAACCAACCCACCCTGAAGTTAGACCTCGAAACAGCATTCCTAAAAACTCACGAGGCCAACGTATCAAAGGTCCGCAGATAGAGGTTCGGAGCCTGGAGCTTTTGCCCGTCCAACCCCCCCGGTGTACATCACCATGGGACCCGCAACCTGAAGTCCTAAACCCAATGAGAACAAACTTCAGATCCATAAACAAGCCTGCGATAATTGCGGGCATTCCACATCGATACACATCGATGAAAAGCAGAGAGGCTCTTGCACAAATAGTAAAAACACGACACGAAGTCTCAGAATTGCCAGTGATGGGCCTTGCACCATGCTAGAGCAGAGTTCCGCAGGTCTTCGGCAAGGGGAGGAGGCCAGGCAAAAGGCCGCGGAGGAGGCCAGGCAGAGGGCCGCGGAGGAGGCCAGGCAAAAGGCCGCGGAGGAGGCCAGGCAGAGGGCCGCGGAGGAGGCCGAGCAGGCTGCGAGGGACCGTGATCTCCGAACAGCGAGGCACTACCACCGAGATGTACCATCCCACGCCATGAGACACCATATTCGCAAATTCCAAACCATAGATCCTGAGCCTCAACACCCCACAATATTCCACATCACCCGAGACAGCTCCGGATCCAGGTGCTGGATATCCATGATCGAGGAGGTCATGTAGTAGATCGGTGATGCAAAGACGACCAATGCCTGCAAGGAACAATGGGGTTTCGTCAGGCGGGGACGACAATTCTGTTGCCTGAGGCTTGTGAGGAGGAATTTCGAGCTGGGTTGGTTCGTCCCAACAAAGCTCCTTGCACAGTCTGCATTTGGTTCACCACCGTCCCCTCGCTTCCAAAACAAGCAAAATCTGCAATTCGGTACCGAAAGAAGCATGGCCTGATACCCAAAAGCCGCGAAAAACTGAGCTGACCTCAGCCCTTACAGAGCCCCATAAAGAATGACCTGAAACACAGATATAACACCCCATGAAAAACGGCGTAAGGCCCGGAATGCACCTGGTAGGGCCTGGAACCTTAAACCTCAAACCCTGAACTCTAGAACCCTCTCTCTCTCACACGGACTCGAGTCGATCATGCCGCGAAGAAGCAAGCCGTTACTCTAGAACCCTAGAACCCGAGACCGGGATTCGCCTGCACGTCCATCAGGAAGGTGCTCTGCTCGTACCATACCACCTCCGGAGCATTACGGCAGTAATTAATTATGTCATACCTTGAAGCCCTTACCCACATAACCCCGGAAGCTTAGTTCCTAACCCTAAACCCCGAAATCCTAAACCGTAGAACCGCTCACCCTGAAGTTTGCACATTTACGGTTCAGGGAATAGCTTTTAGGAAGATTAGACTTGTTCGAACTGAACTTACGTAAGCGTTTAGGCTCTAGGGTTACGATCAGGTCCGTCTTTAGCATGTAGGGCCCGGCCATATGGTTCGGGCGTTTCCATAGGCTTTGGTACCCGGCTTTTAGGGCATCGAGGCATGCCCCATGTCAGTTTTCGGCCGAACCCCGGTCCAAGCCCCTCAAGGCCTAAACCCTGAATACGATAACCCCCTGCTTGTGGCCTAGACTCGGCTTGACAGGATTAGCGGGAGCCACACTCTGGACTTGTGCATGTGTGCCTGGTTTTGAGTGCCACCTGTCTACTAATGACTCATCAAAACCGCTGACACAAGGTTCCCAGCTAACCCCATGCTATTGAATCTAGGCAGACTTATGCCTTGCTTGAGCTGCCACGAGTTCGGGCCAATTTCTGTCTCTTCGCTGTCCCTGAACCAGACGCACTGAATTTAAATGCAAAGTCCCAAGACAAAGCTAACTACACCCAAAAGCCTTGAGCCTTAACTCCCAACGTCAAAGCTTAAACGTTGTAAACCCTTGGCTGAGACGCAGACCCTTATGCCCTAACCCCTGAAATCGAAAGCCAAAGCCCTACATTACATCCGAAATCCCAATGCTCCAAGACAAAGCCGACGCCTTCAAAGCAGCACCAAGGGTAATGATGATACCCAGCCAGAACCACAGCACCAAGGGGTCGAACCGACTGCTGCTAACCTTGCAAGGGTTTAGGGTATTTTGGGGTTCCGGGCCGAGAATACTTTCATAATAAAGATCTTTGAAACTGTTTGCAGGTTGGTGGACATTGAGGGCCGGAGCGCACTAGACTGAACCTACAATGTTGCGATTCAAGCTCGAGGGAATAAGCCCTGAGCCTTCTTTCTTCTAGTGCTTTGGGCCAGCTGTTTTGGGGAAGAATTGGTTGCTAGACCTCTGACGACACGGCGTTTATAGTCTTCGAGTGCGGCTCAACACACAGAGTTCTTCTACTGGCCCCTGAAACCTCTGCACACAAAATTAAACAAGGCCGGGCAGACTGCCACCATCTTGGGGCGCCGAAAACTACAGCCAGCCCCTTACCAAGGATCCTAAGTACCGGTACGGGTGTACTGACCCAGACCATATGGGTATTCCCGGGTATAAGAACCCTCGTTATGCTATGCAGGTACTCGGGACGCTTTGGGCTTTGGCCATTCTGAAGCACTCCCCAAACCCCAGAACCCAAGCCCCTAAACAGTAAACACAAAACCCAAACCATTTGAACCCTCAAAGACCAGGGAGCATGGAACTTCAGGAGCAATCCATTGCGGAGTGACTCGTAATACCTGGAGGGAACAACCGGGGTCCGGGGAGATTGTGGGCCGGACGACGCGCCTCAGCCCTGTACAAAAGAAAGTCTGGCGTTGCGACAACCTGTCGGTTGTTTACTCAAGGTAGCGCGCAGCCCCTCTTCTTGCCCTTACACACCTCTGGTGAGTTTGACCGTGTCTCTGGAACAATCATTACAAGCAATCATCTAGGAGCTCTTAAAGAGGGGTCCCTGTTATAGCACGGCACCTAATATTTAGGGCACTCAAAAAGGGAGTCTAATTTTGACAACCACCCATATATATATATATATATATATATATACGCACATACATACCCGAACACCATGTGCTGAAGACCCGAAACCGTCTGCTGCTCCAGGGCTGCCTGCTGAGCGTTTCGAGTGTCGGGCTTGGGCTGAAGTTACGGCACGGACTGGTACTCTTTGGTCTAAACTGCTTAGCATGGATGCTGCATGAAGCCACTTCGGTGACTCCAAGATACGAACTACACCAGTCTCCCTAACGATGGCGGCATTGCACGAGGCCCCGAACAGGGCTAGCATTCATTTGAAGCAAACCCTATACTCCCAAACGACGCTATGCCGCTATGCCCTCGAGGCACTAAGCCCGGAAATCCCTGTGGATCCGGATCCTGCCGAGGCACAGATGGCACCGGGCCGTCGCAAGGAAAATCCTCACAAACTGACTGTTGCAATCCAGCAGCACAAAAGTGGTTTCCTGCCGTAAGCCCTTATAAACTCTGATGCGCATTGAACCTGTTGCCAGAGTGTTCTGCAGGAGGTGCCATCGAGATTTATCCTATTCCGACTCAGATCACAGGTTCGATAGGCTTCAAGGGGTTCAGGGGTTAGGGTTTAGATTTGGGGTCTACGCTTTGGGGTTTAGGGTTTGGGGTATGCGCACAGAATCAGAATAGAATGGGGCTTGCGTTTCTATCGCGCGCAGACAATCTTCGTAAGTTTGAGGCTGTGTAAAGTAGTACCTGGCGCTTACAGTTTGAACTCTGCCAGCCTGCGAAGGTACACTGGCTTGCACAAGCATGATACACAGATACATACAGACATACATACAGACATACATACATACACCATCGAGACATACATACATTACATAAGTACTTGAACACCTTGACGGGCGCACAGTCCGTCCGTAAGGTTTGAGTTTAAGATAGCTTTTATTGTGCACGCCTGGTAACCCAGGCGGAGGGATCTTTATGACTTCTGACTTATGACTTATGGCTTCAGAATCAGGGTATTTACGAAATTCAGGCCCTCGCTGCCATGCATCAACGGCTGAAATTCCGTGAGACCACCTTGCGAAACCATCTTGTTTGGAATCAACCTTAAGCCGTCGCATACACCCCAAACTTCACGGCTTTCTCGCGATGGCTGCTATGAACTAGACCTCCGTCGATTTCAGCTTGCCGAGACACCGCAGTACGGCAAAGCAGCCGAACAGCAGGGGAAAGCAAAGCCTTGCTTCAGGATTTTGGGAGTCTCGAGTTTGGAGTTTGGGAGTCTAGGGTTTAGGCTTCGGGGAGGTCATGGGCTTTCGTTTTGTGTTGGGCGTTGCATTTTGAGTTCTGCAGAGTTTCCAAGCACGTCGATTTTCTGACACTCTCCCGTGGACGAATTTATCCAAGGCGTGTGGTTTGTGACGCCTACATAAACTTAAGACAGAGTCTTCGGGTAACCAGTTTGGTGTTGCGAGTTGCGGGGTCCATGGGCTTAGCAACGGAAAGGGGTTCGGGACAGGAGGGAGAGAGAGAGAGAGAGAGAGCGAGACGTAGACATACGTTGACATCTTGCTGGGACAATGCATAATTAGGTTAGAAAGCCGCTTGCATCCCATTCAATGACCCTTAACTGTAGAACTCAGGGTGGGGCGAAACTCTCCTAGCCGCTCTTGCATGCTTCAATATCTCGGGCAAATATGAAACCAAGGCCTTAAAGCCTTGAGCCCTAGGCCAAAACTGGAAGGCTCCAAGCTCCTGGGACGCTCGGTACAGAAAGAACTGGAACCACAAGGGCATGCAAAACATGTGGTCGTGCAGTCGGCGATGACAGTAGTGCAATGGGGCGTCAAGGCAGCTCACACTCAGCCCGGCAACTCTGCATCTGAAAATGCGGATCAAACACCGTTGGGCCCCACACCTGTTACAACCAAGGCACACCAGAATGTAGCCCACGCCGGACGGATCATGATATGTTCGAAAGAGTCGTTCGCCTCCGCCCGGTGCTTTCCGCTCCATCCCACAACAGTGGGGATTCGCCTAATGGGCTATCGAAAACAGCAAACCCAAGCCCCTGGCAAGCTTGGATGCATAGAACCTCTGGCATCTGGTCAAGTTCGAGTTCATGGTTCATTTGTTGCTGCTATAACTTTTAACTTTTCAGGGTGCAAAGCTCGATACAAATAAGAATGGCTCGCTCTTTGGGCATGCACCTGGTAGCTAGGCCAGGTCTTTCAACCCAAGAGCCCGCATTCACAGAGATCCTTGCGTCCTAGCTGCGAATTCATACATCCTTAATCCCATCCTCCGAATATAGAACCGGAGGCTGGAATAGAAACTCGAGCCGTGCGCTTACTATTTGGAGAGAGGCCTTTTATCTCCACTGTAATTTCTTTGGATCCTGCTCCTTCTCTTTCTCTTGCTCCTGCTCGCGCACAGGGTGAGAACCACATGATCCAACATAAAACTGCG
Source organism: Symbiodinium sp. CCMP2592 (assembly GCA_905221615.1). Taxonomy (NCBI): domain Eukaryota; class Dinophyceae; order Suessiales; family Symbiodiniaceae; genus Symbiodinium; species Symbiodinium sp. CCMP2592. Next base: position 611,579 of record CAJNDT010002124.1, read on the forward strand.
AGGACGCTTCCGAAAAGAGCTGCTTTGAGGTTTTTCATGAAAAAGTGGTATTATGCTCAAACGAAATATTTCATTGGCCCTTAGTTAGCTTAACCTGAAATGCAGGGCAGAAGGCCGCGAAAGAATGAAGCCGTGCACTTCCGCCACGTCAGAAACATTGAACTGAGCTCCGGTTATACAGGACTATTACATGAAGACTACGGGATATGTACTAGCAACCCCTTATTTCTGAAAGACTTCCACATCCCTCAGGGAGCTGTTTCGGCCTTCGAGGGCGAACAGACCGCAGCCGATCACAAAAAACAGAACGTCGATAAGGCCCTGGGAGATAATATCCTCAGTTGATTTGGGATTGAGGGCTGAGGGCAAAGCTCAAGATTGAAGCCATGACTGAGGCATTCACTGGGAGGGAGTTGGCGGCTGAGAAAGTCTGGGTCTGAATTGATTTAAGATTGTGTGGGTCTCTGGCTCTGCGACACGATGCACTGTCCAATGCGTTCTGCAGGCTTGGTGTCGAAAAAGCGCTCTGGCAACGTCTCAGGCTTGTGTACTGAGGAGGCTTTTGTACTGAGGGCTTCCATGGAGATATCGTAGTGGCCCATGCAGCGGAGAATGGAAACCGCATTGCACTGGGCCGCTCTCCCATATACTGCCATCCTCAACACCGGACCACAACCCTAAACTGACGACCCTGACAGCGTTTCCAACCCGACCGTACCCAAACTTACAACCCTCACATCCGAAATCCGAGTTTGCTATCTTAACTCAACTCATACTAAGCCCAAAACCCCAAAACGGATCACCCGCTGTCGCATTCTCAGCCCCTGGCTGAAGGCTTTGGGAGCCGAAGATGACCTAGGGCTGCGGACTGACTCGAGTTGCTCCGTGGCTTCCTACAAGGGTTGCCATAGGGGCCCCTTTTTGCAGCAGGCCTCGTTGTCCAGCAGCCCGATTACAGCAAGAGCCCCCCTTTCCCGCGCAATCATAAGGGCCCCTAAAAGGGACTCCAAAGAGCTTGAGAGGGTTTACAGGCAATTCAATGCTTTGGGGTTCAGGGCGCAAGGTCGTAGTTTAGCTTGAGAGCCTATATAACTCTCTAGTCACACGCAATGGATGCTACCACAGAATTACCGTGCTAGGTACCTACAGTGCAGGGTGTATCGAGTCCAGGGTGAATGGATAAGGTCGACTTATGGACCCTACCCGAAGCCCGCAGCATCAGACTGAAGCCTCAAAAGAACTTACCTTTGGTTAGTAGGGAATGGAAGAATGGTATTAATAGTAGTTATAATTGTACCCCATTCCTCCATTCCCTACTAACCAAAGGTAAGAAAACTGGGCAGCTGAGGCCAAAGGCGGTCGCTAAGATCCTCGGTCTCCGTCAAGCCCCAGGCTTGCTCCGCCTGTCGGAGTGCAGGATTCAGGCCTATAAACCCTTTTTTGCAGCAGGCCTCGTTGTCCAGCAGCCCGGTTACAGCAAGAGTCCCCCTTTCCCCCGGCTTCTTCAGTCTTCAAAGCAAGGAGAGGAGTCGAGGCCTACAAACCCTAAGCACTCAACCGTTTCGGGAATGCAGGATTTAGGGTAGGAAAGGGTCCGACAGTCTAGGGTCAGGGTATGGAAGGATAGAGGAAATTTCGAAGTTGAATTCAGCACTCAAAGGTTTGCGGGGCTAGAGGTTGCAAGTCACGTTCAAGTTCAGGTTCCAGGTCCCAGAGCTAGGGTCCAAGATTGCAGGCTTGGATTAGGAGTCCGGGGTGTAGGGTTTAGGTGTTGGAACTTCATGTTTCGGCGCCCACGCTCGGACATCCAGGCGCGATGTATGGTTCGAGGACGGGGTTTCGGGCTTTGGGATTTAGGTTCAGGGTTCGCTTTTGGATGAGTAATTCAGGCTTTAGTAAATCACACCAACTCATGTTCAAACCGTCCTAAAGAGGTCAATGAAACCTTACAACTTAAACCCCTAGGACGGCATGCTGCTTCTTCTTCTTCGGCCTGATGTCTCGCAAATCATGAAGACTCAGATCTTAAACTGAAACCCCAGCTCTTAACCGCTCAAAGCCTGTAAGCCCTCAACCCAAAAATAGCCGAGCTGGTCGTAGGTCAGCCTTCAAGGCTGAGTGGGCAAGATACACGAACCAAATCACCTTGGCCAACGGCGCATGCTAGAGTTTCTAGAGTTTGACTAGCAAGTCATAGTTATAGCCGATCGCATCGAGGGTTCCAGGCTCCCGAAACCAAGGAACGGGCAAGTGTGGAAAGCTTCCTTGGGCCAGGATGAATTGGAGGAACCTTGTGCTCAACCCTAAACCCTAGGCCCTAATCCCCAGACCCTGAACCACTGAACCCTCTTTTTTTACACCTGGACTTGATGAACCACTGAACCCTTTTGCATCCGGACTTGGGAAGTCGGTCGGGAAAGGTGACCACTGAAGCCCAAACCCCAAACGCAAGGGGCACCAGAGCTTCTGCTGCTATGCTACCGAGTCACAAACTCCTACTTTGACCACAAACTTTTTGGGTTTAGGGTTTAGGGTTAGGGTTTAGGGTTTATAGGGTCGGCGGTTTAGCGAGGAGTAGGGTTCAGGGCTTGAAGCCTTAAGTCCTTCAGGTCATGGTATATCGGCGTGAGTCTCAGGTTGGAAGGTGCAGTGGGTAACAACTGCCTGTGCAAGCTCAATCGGAGCTTCAGAGGGCATTCGATTACCCAAACTATATACAAGGTGGCTCCGAAAAGTGTTCCTCGCGGAGGTGTCTTACAGCATGGCTCCTAATTCTATTGACCGGGTTTTCGTTCTACCGGCGCTGAATATTCCGAGACCCTCCTGTCGCTGCTTCGCCGGGGCACCGTGAAAACCACAACGATGAGTGCAGCGGCGAGTAGAACTTCCTTGAGAAGTGGCAACGACACGGTGAAACTGCCAGGAAATCCTACTATAGGTGCCTTAACAATTACCTATACAATTTTGGGGCTTCCATATTGGTTTAATGTCCTATAGTAGACACAAATTTAGGAACCCTAGATGGTTCGTGCATCACCATTTATGGCTTTATGGCCTAAACCCAAATAAGACCTTAACCCCTGAGCCGATGCCGGCAAATCCAAATTTTCGGATGACCTTTCGCGGCCCACGGGCTGGCTCGGGCACGAAAACCGAAACCCAAGCTTCATGTAGGGGCTGGCATCATGAGAGGCTCTACGGTTTAGGGTTTAGGGGTTTAGATTTTACCGTTTAGGGTTTAGGGCAAAAGCTGTATTTCCCGCGCAACAGCAACCGGGTAGCTGATCTTTGGGGTGGGGTGACACTTTCAGAAATTGTGACGGCGAAGAAAAGGAAAGAGGTCGCATGCTCAAGGTGCCTTTACAGTCCTGAGCCCTCGAAGTCCAGTCAGTAACCATCATCCACGGTGCCGAAAGTCAAGTGTTCCTGATTTTGGGTAGCGGTTATAGGGTTTAGGCTTAGGGTTGATCTTGGTTCTTGCCTGCCAAGGTGCAAACAAGGCAGCAAGGCTCGGCTGCATTGAATGAAAGGCTCGCAAGGTTTTGCTGTGCAAGACCTCGCCGTCTGGACCGATGTTTCGTGCATAGCAGTTGTGATGGAAACTGCATGTCAGCAGGTTAGTGGCATAATGTAGGAACCCGGCTAAGAAACCTTAGGCCTTTAGGGTTCCTTATATGAATTTTGGGGTTATAAGCCCAAAGTTTCTTAATCAGGTTCCTACTTTAGCCTGTGGGCTACAATGAAACGGAAGCTGTCGGAGCTAACTGGCAAAACATGGCCATCTACTGGGAATCGTATACGAGATCCTGTACTACATTGCAGCCACAGAAGAATGTCTCAGCCCATGAAACGACTCCCAAAGACCCTGCGACTTCACAGTGGTCCCAGACCCTGAAATGATGGAACCGCAAAGATCTAGGTGTTTTTGGGTGTTGCATACAGGGTTTATGCTGTGAGATTTCTGAAAAGGTACAACTGGTGGGTAACAGGTACGGCTTGGGGTCGACGCGTTAGAGAAGTTGTTTTTCATCCTCAACGCAGGGTTCGTAATTGCGAAGGGGTTTCAGCAATACATTGGCCCGTGTAGGGTGTCTGCTACACTTTCACAGGCTTCTCGACTTCTTAGCTTAGAAACAAGTAGTGCTCTTGCAGGACAAGATTCTCGCAACTTTCGAGTGTCATGCTGGCTTAGGGCTCACGTGCGCAGGCTAACCCCTTATTTTCAAACTTAGCTATGCGTCCGCAAAGTCAACAAGAGGCACTCCGAAAGCTATTTTGAACCTAAGTCCTGTAAGGCCAGACATGCAAACACGCGGCTGCAACAAAAGACTCGCCTACGCCACCCTACAACCCAGGCCTTTCAATCCTCTATGCAGCAAGTGGGGCTTATCTTCTCAGGGTTCAAGTCTTCGGGCTTAGGGGAATGGTGGTTTGTCATACTTTCGAAGTTCAGGAGTCCCATATAGTTTGCTGTCAGGGAGCACCGCTGAATAAATCAACTAGCATCTTGCGCCCTGTTGGGAGACCTCAGTGGTTCGAAAAGCAACGAAAGCAGGAAAAAAGCAAATCAGGGTCTTCACAAGTAGAACACGGTTCAACAGCATACTAGCCTGTGGCAAGGAGTTACTAGCTCAATTCAACGTTTAGTCTTTTTCGGTTTGGGGCTGAAGACTACAGCAACTACTAAGTGCCGGTAACGAGGAAATAAGACCCTTCTAAGGCCTGTGGGAGCAAAGGCTCTGAAGCCGTAGAGTCTTTGGGGGTTCCAAATTTGGGCCTTTTGGCAGCCGACCCGGAGCCCTCAACATTAACATGAATGAAGCCCCACGACCTAACGGACTAACTACATGCTGAGAAGGTAATGCTCTATAGATTTGACAGAGACGTAACGGGCAATGCCGTCAACATCTACCTGCCTAGACACTAGACACGTCTTCAGCCCAGAAACACCCAACACTAGACTCACTTTATAACCTGAAGAACTGGGCTGTTTATAGTTTTGGGGTCTTTGAAATTATCTATGAAAAGGCACTGCTATAGGAACCATAAGGGAAATCTTAAAGCTAAAGCTTCCGCAAGTGCCACCTACAGAAGCATGCAAGCACCAGCTTCAAACAGGCGCTGAAAGACGTCGGTTTTGGCACACACTCTGCTCCAACGGTGTACCGGCGTTTACGAAAGCAGAGCAAGAATGGCTGAAACTCTCACCTCTGAGCCGAAACTCTAAGCCCCAAACTCTTTGCGAACCCCATCGAGAAAAACATCAGAAGCCATTTTGCAGCCCGGCGGCGGAGCTCCGCAACACAACGTCCAGTGTGACTGGAGGCGCAAACACTTAGCGTATCGCCGGCGTCGAGGGTGTCCTGACTTCCGAAAACACAAAGTCACCGCATTAAGCTAGAGTTATTCCGCAGGTTCTGAAATTTCCTTATTGTGTGCCTGAAGTTCAGGTGCTGGGGTTTTGGATGGCTTTGAGTTCTTATGCCACCTTGATTCCAAACCCTAAACTCCAGCGATAGATGGAACAGCAGACAGATTAGCTGGTTGGGTTGGAGGTCATATAGATAGATCGGCCAGCTTTCCAAAGTTCGTCATTATGGCCACGTAATGTCCGTAACAAGCGCCTTGTAGTCAGCTGCTCACTGTGCAGGTGCAGGTGCAGGGCTCAGGGTGCAAGGATTAGGCGCTGAACCCTAGGTCCTAGGAAAGTTCGGATTCCTATGTCAAGATATGAAAGCATCGCCCGATAGAAGCACTTGGACTCCTCTGGGCTAGTTCGCATTATTTCGTTATACAGCAAGCCAGGAGCGCTAGTCTCAGGAAGTGTACATGGTGCGTTGAATCCGACTCACTCTCAACGACCCTGGGCATAGCTAGAGCAACAAAGCAATGCCCTGCAGAAGAAAGCAACCACGAACTATGCTCAGCCTTACTTGTACGGTATGCTGGCTGTGCGGTGCCCTTCGCCCTCTACATCAAACCACAATGCGCAACCTAAATCCGAACCCTACACACACTCTCATGCCCTACAGCTCCGAAACAGTAAACCACAGCACATGTCAACCCTGAGTCCCGGAGGCAATCCCTGAACCCTAAACGACTCTTAACCCTCTTCAGCCCAAACTCTCTAAAGTCTTAAACAAAATCGAAACGGACTCCCAGGCCAACTCCCTCCAGGCATCGTTAATGGTGATAGTGACGCTGGAGTTGTTTGCGGGGTCGGCAGCATCCTCGATTTAGGGCTATTTCCTCCCGCTTGGGTCCAGTGCTCTGAGGTTTAGGGTTTTGGACCTTGCCATGGCATCGAATTCAAATCTAGAAGCAGGACGTGCTCTTCCACACAGTCCATCGCTCAGCTTGAAAAGTGAGTGTGTGTGTGTGTGTGTGTGCGCGGGTGTGTGTGTGTGTGTGTGTGGAATTCCTGTTTCTAAGGAAGAGACTTTCTGAAGACTTTTCATCTTTGAAGACCATCGGAGATAACGAGTAATGTTGAATGCAGGGGGGCAATCTGCCCAGTCAGAGTGATTGCCCAACGAAGAGGCTCTGACTAGGCACTGAAATCAGTCTGTGACGCTGGACTGACGTACCTGCAGTGATGTCCAAAAAGAAGACATCTGTGTGAGCATGTAGTCTTGAGACTACATACAGACTTGCGTCACCCACTTCTACCTTCTGTTCTACTTGTTTTTGTGAGTACTTCGTCCTATGTAGTTGGCTGGTAGAAGAAGTTGTAGAGCATCGGAAGACATTCCAATAATCTTGCAGCTCTGAAGACCACTTTTGTCGAAGCGGTACAGAAAGAGTGCACAATTCGAAGCGTGAAGAGAAAGATGACGATTCGAGACAACCAGCTCAGACTGGGTATGTGTGTGATTCCCGGTAGTAATTCTGCCAAAGCGCTGCCGGACCCTCGGTCTGCGGGGGGCATGATGAATAATCCCTGAGTCCCTGTCTTCCTCCTGAATAGTGGACTTCAGTCTACATCTAACGCTAAAGATTACCGAACGATGAGATGTGAACGCTCCCAGCTGATGAAAACATCCAGACGCAGAAAACATATGAAGTACACTGGCAGATGAACATCGTACGCGCAAGATGAATGCCTCCTGAGAATGATTGCGCTCCTAGCTGTCTACGGATTAATCTGAAGTCCACCTCTACGAATTCCCACAGTCCCGAACCTGTGCGGCCTGGTAATGTAACTACTGCAGAGGCGGTGTGTCAAGATTCGGGATCAGGTCGCCCGAAAAACTCTGACACACATGTAGGATGATGTCGCCGATGTTATATCTATTGAGCGCTTTAGTTGGTGATGTTCTTATTAATGCGTCCTCTATGTGTTCTTAGACGACGCAAAAGATGGTGTGCTGGGTGACTTTTGACCGCTGCAAACATTCAAGATGATATCGTAGTCGTACATCTTTTGAACACACCTTCTGAAGACCATTCTGAAGACCTCCTGAGTCACACGCTGAATACATCCAAAGAGCTAGATTGTAGTGATCCCATGGGGATCCCATTGTGAAGGCAGCGGATCCATGTTGTGTCCGCAGCTGCGTTATCTAATTTCGCTCTGTAGTGCGTCAATATGCCGTCTGCTCGCGATAGAAGTCGTACTCCGCCGGCATCATCCGTGGTTTGGCGTTGGTGTTGGAAGAAGACTGAGAACAACGAAGTTTGGTACTGGGAATGGTTTCCAGTAACATTGGCTTGGCTGCAAGACCGTGCCTGTTCCCAAACAACAACTTCTACTGAGACTCCTGTGAGTCCTTCTGCAAGTGAGAATGCTTCACCAGTTCGCAAGCGCAAACGCAGTCGCACTCCGTAGAGTATGTTGCAGCTAATTCGTCTTTGCTGAGTTTTAGCTAATCGCTCTCAGCCTGCAGGGATCAGAGTAGCTTTGCCGCAACGACAAAATATATAGCTCGAACGCAAGTTTTTCTTGGGAGACACATGCTTTGATTGCCTCATTGCACACAGCTTTTCCGTCTGTGAAGCATGGGCTCGTCAACAAGGTCATATTTTCATCTACCTAGTCCCATCACCACTTACCTCATGGTTTCATCAACATCTACCTCACTGCTGCACTGTTTCATGCGTTACACATATATTATCATTTGGTTTTTAGTGCTGAGTGCCATGGCTCCTGTGTTCAACTTTCATTTTTACGAGACGGCAGCTGCTGGTCACAATGTTCGTACCACGGAACATCTTCGAGCTTTGTCTGATCAACCGAGACGCCGTGAACGCCGTTCACGGAGTAGACGTCATCGAAGCAGGTCCTTTGAGGAGCCACCGGGACGCTGGATTGGTCCCAAGGCTGTAGAAAGATGTTCAGAGTCTGTTTCGCGGCCTTCACGTGAAGCGTACAACATTCAGCAGAGCTACCCGCCTTCTCAGTGGATTGGTGCAAACTTTCGCACCCCGGGACCCCAGAATGCAGAGCCAAGTGTAACTCTGGCATTACAAGATTTACCACCGGGAGATCTACGAGCAGATAGCCCTCAGCCGCCACTTCACCACACCAGTCATCCACCCACCATCGACTTCACAAGTCTTACATCTCCATTGCCACCTCCATCGTTTCCACCACCTCCACCACCACCGCCACCACCACCACCACCACCACCACCACCACCAACACCAACCATTGCCACCACCACAAACACCACATTCTGCGGTAGTGCTGGACATATGCCTCGAGTGATTGCACCGACGTCTTCGCCTTTTCATTCTTCAGCTGGCAATATCACAGGTTTTCTGCAGAGAGCTTTGAATGTTAGTATACCACCGCCTAGCTCTTTGAGTACTGCGTCGTCGTCTTGGGTACTGGATGACACTATAAACAACAAGAAGGGAGCGCCCAAATCCTATCCGGCGCAAAATCCGGATGAGGACGACTTGTCCTACTCCATTCGGCTTGCCAGTATGATACCGCTGAACTACGATTGGCCGGCATTGGGACAACTCCCAGCCACACAGGTTCCCAAAGGCCTCTTTTATCCTTTCGAGTTTGCAAAGCTTCGTACTATGGATCAACGCAAGCAGTTTACTCAGCAAGAGTTTGAGCGCATGCAGCAGTTTACGGAGAGTGAGTTGACACGATGGCCCCGCTGGCTTCATGAGTTACTTTCAACGTATGGCCAAGTTCATGAACATCGTGACAAAGTGGTGGATACTTTTTCTCGTTTTATGCATACGTTGGGGTACCAACCTGCTAGCCTCGTTTCATCCGGCCGCTCTTTTACGACTGCAAGCGGCAGAGTTATCTGGGCACTACGTACCAGAAACTTCCCTGGCCCTAACACCCAACGTGCTACAGGTGAAACATATTATCAGTTTTACCACATGACGAGTCCGCAGGGACTATTGGGCATACTCAAAACAGGAGTTATATTGCCCAGTGCAACTGACCGTATGGGCTTACCGCTGGACTACCCGGTCTCCGCTTTCTTTTCGTTGTTGAAGCATACGGACCAACAACAGACCGTTGAGGAGATCGTCTTGCAGTGTTCAGCTCTTTTCAACCATGCGAAGCAACAGTCTGGAGTGATGCTGAGTGGATGCATAGTCGGTGGCCACACCAGGTACCCTTGGTCTTCCACCTGGGTAGAGCTGAACTTAGCTACTCGCGCTGGCTTAGTGCGTAGCAAAGCTACCGACAAACGTTGGGCAATTCGAGTAGATCTTGCCAAGATTGAGTGGATTGTTCTTATGTCCTGAGAGCCAGAAAAGACCTTTGAGCCTCCGGAGTAGTTTCTTGTATATCTTGTAAGCAGGTTTGCCAGAATCCAAAATGCTTTTGTTTCCTTCCTTGTCCCTTTTTTCTTGTTGTGTTTTTGCAGTGATCTCAAGCATCGGGCCCCAGTCCTCCCTTTTCAACTGCGCGTCGTTGCTTAGCATGTCGTGGAAAACTTGGCAATCAACGTCATGGGCATCCAATTCGCATTCTTCCAACAACAACAGCTGGAGCTCTTCGGGATGGCAAACTCCTGAGAAGAGGAAGAGTGAATGGAGTGAGCAACAACAGTGGGACTACGGATCCCCAACTGGAGTGCCCTTTGTTGAAGGGTTGCCGGATGAGTTTAAGCCAAACAAAACTCATCTAGACACCAAGGAGATCTATGGTAAGACCATGTTGAGACGCGTAGCGGCTACAAGCTGGGCAACAAAATATCGCCTGGCAGGCCGTGAGCTTGCTGATTTGCGTGTCACTGACTTATTATGGAAGGGATGGAGAAACAACCATCTCCGCGCGTTAAGCCATGGACAATATGTTTCAGTCGTCATCGCACGTCGTGTTAGCGAGTCCGTACTCACGTCACAGTTTCTCAGTTCTGTGAGAGAAAGCCGATGGGACCTCGATGAGGTTTCTGCTGAATACTGTAGACAGAATCCAGACAAAGTCTCCATCAAGAGCTCTATGAGCTCGGACGAGGTAAAGGCAGCTAGAACTCTTGCGTTGTCCAATCACATCATGGATACGCTTCGTCCTTTTGCTGGGGTTCATCGTCTTTTGCAGATCAGAGTCAGCGAATTGCAGACCTTCAGGCCCAATTGGAAGCTGAAAAGGCTAAGAACTCTACTTCTAACCCTGCAGCCATGAATCAGCCTCCTGCCAAGCGCATGCGATTATGCAGTAAAACTGCTGCAATCAATGCATTGCCGATTCAAGCCCCAGTGGCAGATCCTACGCAAGAGCTTGTGGATAAGGCTTTGGATCCTGATGCCATTATCAATTCCCGAGTTTTCCATGAAATTCCTACTCAAGGGGTGGCCAAGTCGAACATCTCCAAGTGGCTGAAGAATGTTAAGTCCAAAGTGGGCCCGGAAAAGGCCCAAACCATTGAGAAAGCCTTGGAGCTATCTCAGCAGCTTCATGCACAACTGGATCCTATGGTTGTGCAACGGCTTCGTGACAAGTGTGCTCAGATCGGATTGCCGGTACAGTGGGCAACCAAGATCAAAGAGCCCGAGATTTATCAAGTTCGTATCGCAGCCACTTGTGTAGCTGACTGACTAGGCCCCATTGGCTCATGCAGTATGCCCTTTGACTGGCTTCATTCTCGCATTTATCTTGCTGCTTTAATGGCCCTTCTTCATGCTGTACAATGCTTTACTGAGCTTTTCAGCCTTCGAAGGCCCCTTCGGGTACTTAGTGCCTTCATTTGGCTACATGCAATACAGCATTCATCATCCTCTACCATTAGCATGGCCACCTGGAAAAGACGAACCAGTCGTTTTGTGGGCACCACACTGCTTCAACTCGCCAGGCTTTTTGAAGAACCGTTCGCCACCTACATCATCGTCATCCCTGCGCTGCACAAAAGACAATGGGACATGCTAGGTGTGTTGCTGGACCCCCAGAAAGTCTATGTGGGTTCTACCACTATTTCCGTCCATTCACGACAAGACGCTCGAATTCGCAAACTTCTCCTATTACAAGAGGGCAAGTTCACCAACACCGAAGTTATGGTACATTATTTCCATACTCATTCGGATTTCTTTTCTAGTCTTATTGTTCCTTTTAGTGCTTTTAACTCTAAAACCGATGTTCGCACTGCGGAATGTATGCTGATTCATGTATGGAAACCACAACTGAACATGCCGTGGATTGCCAAGCTGAATCCTACGTCGGCTACGCGCCGTTCTGTGCCACAACTGGGAACTACAACTTATTCAGCTCCAGGTCGTAGGCTTTGGCTTCGTGTGCGTCGTCGACTACGTACCCTGGGCATTTTTCGACTCTACAAGACTCAATGCCTTTCCCATAATGAGGGCTGGTCTTTTCTGGTATCTTTATCTCAGGGAGGCATGCAGTGCTACAACGCTGAGCGCGTATTGCGGAGTGCTCAGGTGAGCGATCTTCATTGTTTTGCTCTTTTTCGTATGACAGCATTACTTGATGATCCCACGCGTACTGCAGTTCGTGCTATCCTGAAGAGGTGTTTACGGTTTCGTAACCTGCCTATCCCCCGCTGTTGCAAGCCTTTATGTTTGCCACTTTTGGCGCATTCTACGTATGCTGCCCATGTTAAAGATTGGATCCGTCGCAACACCCTGCGGTATAAAGACTACCTGATTCCATTTCATCTACCCAGCAAGACGGTTGTAGCAGGAAAGCACTGTTCTTTTCGTTCTGTATTATACAACAACCTTGCAACTGCTTCATCCTGGACTTGGGACCAACCTCCTATTTGTTCTTGCAGACGGTGGAAGCTTGAACACCCAGACCTGGAGACAGTGGATGGTCATATAGCGAGCCCAGCGTCGTTACTCAATGTTTCTGCACGTTTGAAGCGCTACCTGCAGTACTCTGCCGATTCACAAGTCTACCCCAAGAAAGCCAGTTATCTACAGGATACATGGAAAGCAGTTCAACAGTGGTGCAATCATTATGGCTTGTTCGATGTCACCTTTCAGATGTGGGCAGATTTTGTGGAGCAAGAATGGTCTCAACATCTTCAAGAGTCTTTTGCTGCGTTGAAGTATAAAGATGTTCTTTACCTTCGCAACATTCTTGACGGATTCTTTGTCCATGGTCGAGATCATGCCATCACACATACACATATCTGTTGTCCGTACTTTGCCTGGACCGTGTACAAGTCCACCTTTGGCGATACACAGGTCTATGAGCAGCTGAACATGTATGTATCCCAAGCTAGCGTCTTCCTTCAAGAGTCAACCAAGAGATCTTTTCTCAACAAGTACAAATGGGGAATCAATCTTCGTACTAGCAGTCTTCCCATTGCGTATCTTTTATTCAAGCGCAAGAAGCTGTATCGCGTGGCTCGCCCCATTATCAGCTACAGCTTCTTTGTGTATGCTCGCTTGTTTCGAGCCACATCTATTGTCTTGGACCTACTCATTCGAGATGTATGTCCCTTGTCGTTTGGACTCGCAACATTGCCGCAAATGTTAGGACAGCTGACAGCCTTTATGCAACAGCTACCTGATGACTTTTCTGCTGAGGTTCATAATCAAGACCTTATTGGTTTCTTTACGTCCATACCTGTACAACGAATACTGGACAGTGTTGGTGAGGTGGTTCAACGCTATGTTCGCAAACATCGTGCTGACATTACCCAGGATGTGTTCTCAGTTCGATTGGATTTGCAAGATTCCAAGCTACGGGTATGGAAAGGTCGTCCACGCAAAGGCGCCCAGAAGACGTATTTGGTGTATCTACAAGACGTTGTGGCGATCTGTCGTCTTAGTTGCGAATGCAGCGTTTTCACAGTTATGGGCAAAGTTTTTCGACAACAGCGGGGAGCAACTATAGGCAATCAAATCTCTCCTATGCTTGCGAACCTTACTGTATCGCTATTAGAACAACGTTACATGGAGGAGCACCAGCATGTCTTTTGGCGAGTGCCGCATTTCTATTGCGTGCGGTATGTGGACAATAGGTTGCTTATCTGTAGTGCCGATCACTCGCATTATTCAGCCTTGCAGCACTTATTCTCGGATATGTTTTACGAGTCGCCAGTTGAGCTTGAGCAAGTCATCTCTAACGACGCCGACCAGGAATTCCTAGGCTCCGACTGCATCTCTGTTGAATCTAGACTTCACCTACTGATCAGAGACGAGCCCTGGAAAATCAGACTTCCACAAAGTGCAGGACCCCTACATCAAAAGCTTGCTGCTTTCACTTCGAAGAAACTGAGCATCCTTCGTCATGTTTGGCCTCCTGAAGATCGTGTAGATCAGCTTAGACTTCTCACACAGTTGTTTTTGAAGGCGGGCTTTGACCCAGCGTTACTTCGCTAGCAAAATCTAGTGTGTGCTCCTCTTGTGATGCCTTTCTGTTACCTTTGTAGTTTCGTAGTATTTGGTTCAGCATCATGTCGCTAGATCTGCACTTACCTGATGGCAGAGTGTTGCGACTTCCTTGGTATCCTAATGCCATAATTCCGGAGCCTACAGCATTCAGCCCTCCGTCGGCATCTATGGGAACTGCAACCACGCACAACACCATCCTCGACATTTCTAGCGAGGGGGATCTTGAAGCAAGCAGCTTCTTTGATGTTTCATCAATACGGAATCTCTTGTCAACGCAGCTGACCCTACCTGAGCCGACCATCTCGACTGACCTCGTTGCCAGAGAAGTACTCCTACAAGATCGCGTTACTTTTGCGGATTTCGATCGTGTACTGGATACGCTACCATCGTCAGTGCTTTCGGATCGGTCCATCTTCCAACCGGATGACATCGCCTGTGGTTCGGTGCCTTCTACATCTCTTCTCTCCGGCGCTTACATACATGGTCCTCATGCTGGTCTTCATTCTGCGTTGAGGGTTTATCCCTGGCTCACCCGGTTACTAGTTTGTGTCGCTCGGACGCAAGTCCCGAATCCCATTTTTTCATCGGTGTCCATCAATCGCAACTGTGTTGCTCGTATGCATCGTGATTCTCACAATCATGCCTTATTCAACAACCATATCATTCCTTTGTCTGTCTTTGAAGATGGACACCTTTGGATTGAGCATCCACAAGGCACCATTACCCTTAATGATGTACCGGGAATTGCTGTACCAGTTCAGCTACCTTTCCTTGCTTTTGATCCTAGGTTACGACACGCTACCTTACCCTGGCAAGGAACCCGAACAATCCTCATTGCGTTTCACATTCGTTCCGCTTGGAGACTCTCTGAAGCCGATTTAGCTTCTCTCCGAAGCTATGGATTTACGCCTCATATTAGCGACGTGCGCGAAGATCCATACCTGTAAAGAGACGGACAAAAGACGAACTGTCTGCTTCTGCCTGCTGCCTGTTGCTTATACGTGTACAAGTCTGTTTGTAGCTCTTGCTCAAGTGTCTTGTGGCTTTTGTTTCGACTTGCCATGCAACGTGCCGATATTCTCGGGTCGGCACTGGATCCGCTTTTGCCTCTTCAGCGCTGGATACAGTACACTCAAGGCGAGTTGCAGTCTCTTCGAGCAGACTGCCGACATCAGTTTGAGCAGATCACTTCAACTGAGCGTATTCAGCAGAGTCAGCTTGACTCGTTGCAGTCTCAAATCAGAGAGCTTGCTCAACAGCAAGCCCAGTTTTCAGCTGAAATGACAGAGATTGCCAATACAGTGACAGATCTTTGCAATAAGATACAGGAAACCCAGACCACGCTTAGAGGTCTTGTACAGGAGGTTCTCACGCACTTCTCAACGCAGCAGCAATCAGCACTGCCGGCTACACAGTTAGCCATCACGCAGCCGGATGTGCCGTAAAGAGTTTACGAAATCTACGGCTCACCTGTTCAGTAGTGTTTGTTGTGACCAACGTTTGTTGTTTTGACTGCGGTTTCGGAATTGCAGCCGTTTGTTTTTGATCCAGTTTAGACAGCTGCCTCTTGCGTCCATTTACCATGAGCGATCGACAGCAAGATGTTCCCGAACAAGCAGCGTCTCCTCGTGCGTCGTCGTCGGCACAGTCCCCTCAAGACGCCGCAGCACGTCGTGAATGGTTGGCCCAGGCCCTTCTCGAAGTTTTGGAACAATCGGGCACCGACTCACCAGCATCTTCGATGACTCTTGACAGTAACTTCCGAGAGATGCTTGCACAGTTCATCGAGACGACCACCAACGAAATTAACAATCTGAAGCAGCGGGTAACAGCGCTAGAACTCCTCCATACGTAGATTGCTACTTGCGCCCTGCATCAAAATCAAAATCAGGTGTACCATAGTACTACTCTTCGATTTCTTAGTTAACCGGCACAGACCGGGTAGGTGCGTGTGGAATTCCTGTTTCTAAGGAAGAGACTTTCTGAAGACTTTTCATCTTTGAAGACCATCGGAGATAACGAGTAATGTTGAATGCAGGGGGGCAATCTGCCCAGTCAGAGTGATTGCCCAACGAAGAGGCTCTGACTAGGCACTGAAATCAGTCTGGGACGCTGGACTGACGTACCTGCAGTGATGTCCAAAAAGAAGACATCTGTGTGAGCATGTAGTCTTGAGACTACATACAGACTTGCGTCACCCACTTCTACCTTCTGTTCTACTTGTTTTTGTGAGTACTTCGTCCTATGTAGTTGGCTGGTAGAAGAAGTTGTAGAGCATCGGAAGACATTCCAATAATCTTGCAGCTCTGAAGACCACTTTTGTCGAAGCGGTACAGAAAGAGTGCACAATTCGAAGCGTGAAGAGAAAGATGACGATTCGAGACAACCAGCTCAGACTGGGTATGTGTGTGTGTGTGTGTGTGTGCGTGTGTGTGTGTGTGTGTGTGCAAAAACAGAGCATGAACCCCAAACACGGAACGTGCATGCAAATCTTACAACTTGACCTATTGAACCTAAACTTGTGTAAAGCATCTTCAACCCAACGAAACCGTCAGCCCCAAACTCTACTCCCTCTGCAGCCCAAGCCCTACCCATTTGGGATCTAAGTCTTGCCCAAAAACCCTACACCCTCAACTGCCCCCCGACGCCATACTCAAGGTGTCTGACTTCCGCAAGCCTCCATCCCCACTTCTAGTAACAAGTCCCCACGAGCCTCTGAACCCAGCAAGGAACCCTCAAAAAGGTCGTAAAGGACCTCTTATGTAACACCCTTCGAGGAGCTCTTGCGGCCAATACCCGCCTTCAAGGAAGCCTTATGGCACCTGTGAAGGAAACCCTATGCTAACCCTCAGAAGAACTCGTCGAGTAGCGCTACAACCTTACAAATCCCTGAACTCCAATCTTTGTCCGAGGATCGATTTCGGGAGTGAGGACGGCGATTCCAACCTGGTCGGGTGACTTGTTTTTTCATGTTTGCTTTCTTTGGCAGAGATTTCTGGACTTTGGAGTTTAGGGGAGTTTAGATGTTTTGTTTGCCTTTCTTGGGGGTCTAGGGCTTGAGGGCTTCGGGGTTCAAAGCGCTTAGGGTTATCAGATCTCAAGGTTGAGGGTTACTTGTTCCCGAAGGTGTGGGGCTTAAGTGGATTCGAAATCGCCGCTGTGCAGCGAAACTTTCGGATAATGTGGCGCTTGTTCGTGCTGATCTTCTTAAGCTGCTCGACGCCCAGGATAAAATTGCCGAGACTCCAAATGGTAAGCAAAGCCTTGCAGCTCCGAAGTGCATGTTACTGCTGCAGTGTAAGGACCTCATCTTATCACGAAGTAAGCTTTCATGTTTGTCAGATTCGGGCCCAACAAACCCTACCGCAACCAGCTAAGCCGAAAGCCCGAATTCCATTCCTGGAACCCCACCCATAAAGGCCCAGATGAAACCTTACTGTTGATGGACAAAATCCTGCATTACCCTTTATAAGGAATATACCATAGTTCCCATAGTTTAAAGTCCTTAGGGTCATGCAAGATTTTGCCCATCAGCAGTATGAATCAGTTTTAGGTTCAAAAGCCTTCACATGGGAATTTCGGAAACTACTCGGCCCAATATACACCCTAGATGGTCGAGACTTTGTTGCTGTGTTGTACGAACCCCGAAAAGAAGTCCCCTGCCTCAAACCAGGTGGCAGTGGGTTGAACCCTAATCCCCCAAAGCCCTATGCTCTAAACCCCCTACGCCCACAACCCAAAACCCCTAAACCTCTAAACCCCCAAACCCCCTAAATCCCTAAACCCCTAAACCCCTAAATCCCTAAACCCCAAACCCCTAAACCCTAGACCCTAACCCCAAAACCCCATCCCCCCCCTCCCCCCAAATCCGCTGCCAATGGGCCGAAGGCCCTTCACATCCTGAACCGGCCCGGAGTGTCCACTCCTGCCACAAGCCCAGATCCTGCTGGATGCTTAGGGATTAGGGCTTTAGGTTTGCTAGGGGTTGAAGGTTACAACTTAGGGTTTAGGGTTTGTGTTGAAGGTTTGTGCATTGAGGTTTATGGCCGGTCTAGGTCTAGTCTTGGGCTTACAGTTTAGGACTCTAGGACTCCAGGGCTTGAGTTTTGTATGCAAGCTACTTCCGGTACATCTTTGGATTTACGGCTTAAAGCTTCGGGGTCCCGGTTCGGAAATGGACATAGGGGACCCAAATATAGTACCCTAAATAGAACCCTATTACAAGGACCCCCAAATAAGGTACCTCGATAAACTCCGGTTTCCTGTTCCGGCGTCGGCGTGGGGTCTTGAGGCTCAGGGCTGAGGATTCAGCTCGAGGGTTCCTTACCTGGTGCTGTGCATTCATGCCTGGGGCTTTTCAGGGTTGACGCGATCCGATATACATAATCGTCTTCTTTGCACAGCACAGATATCGTCATCATCGCCATCCTCCTCCTGATCACCATCATCACCGCCATCAGTGATGTTCATCCTGAGTATCAGAACAGAATTTGCTTGGCTTCGGAGATCTCGGCGTCCTGAAAGTACGCGGCATTGATGACGAAGGTGTGTCTGCTGTCCTGATGAGTTGAAGCTGTGGGGGGGTGGGTGGTGGGGGGGGTGGGGTTTGGGGGGGCAACCCAGGTCTCAACGACATCGAAATCCGCAGAGGGAATTACCTTGAAGCCGACATGGTGGCTCTGAAGTTCCAGCTTACAGTCTTACAGTATTACAGAGATTAGATAGGTAGATAGGTAGATGCGTAGGTGGAGGGAGGGAGAAAAAGAGAAGGAGATTCAGAGAGAAAAATGTGACAGAGAGAGAGAGAGAGAGAGAGAGAGAGAGAGAGAGGGAGGGAGCGGGGAGGGAGGGGAAGGGGTGGAGGGAGGAAGAAACAGGGGAGGGGAGGGGAGGGGAGGGTAAGGGTGGGAGATAACTCAAACGCCGATACCTCTAAGTACAAATGCAGGTTGATTTAGAGTTATACATCTAGATAAATACATATGCCTATATAGATGCAGGTATAGATGTAGATCTGGATATACACTTAGTTTTAGGATTTTCGCTCCTCATTGGGAGCAGCGACCGGGCAGGACGTTTCGGTAGTCGTGCGGGTGGTCTCCTTGCAGGCATTCCCCATGCCCTACATCATGAACCCCATGTAAACCCTTGTAAGACCTACTATGCTGTAGGGGCCTTAATAATTAGCATAGGGTTTGGGGGCCAATCCTACTATAATTATAATGCGGAACCCCCAAAATAGGATAGGTAATGATTAAGGCGCCCATATTACATCTCAAACCGCGCACCTGAATCCCAAAGCCCGAGGCCCGGAAACTCACAGCTTCGATACGCAACAATCAACCAGTGTTTGAGGTTTAGGGCTTTCGGGCTAAGGTGTTGGGGGTTTTTGAAGTTCAGGGAGTGTTGCAGATTTAGGCTCTAAGGGTGTGTAAGTTCGTCATGAAGGCAAGTCCGCAAAAGGGCCAATCAGGCTTCCCCGAATTCCAAACCGCGACCCTGCAAACTCATACCTTTTTGCTGAAACAAAGCTACTTGCAAGTGAAAACAGGGTTAAAACATCATCATGCTCCATACAACCCCTATAAGCCCCAACACCATCCTAGACTCCGGGCTACCCTGTATTATAACCCAAGTAACCGCTGCAAGGACCATAAGGGCTCTAATAGGCAGCTCTTTTGGGGGGTCCTGGTCGTTCCTAAACCCCAAACTTTTCGGGCGCCTCGGGCTCCAAATCCCGGCCCTCCTCCGCAGAGCGGATGCCCTGCACGGGTCCGGATCCTGTCTGCAAGGCTTCGGGATGTAATGCCAGGGCCTTAAGGAGGTTCCTTATTGTAGTTATCGTATAATGGGCACCAAAACCCTATACTATTATTTATTAAGACCCCTATATCACGGTCGCAAGGCTTAGGCCAGAGGTTGTTTGAAGTTTGTAGAGTTTTCAGGGCTTGTTGTTAGGGTGGTGTAGAGTTTGGCGGGCTTGGACGGGGTTTCAGGCCGGTAGAGTGTAGCTTTTGCGCTTTTTGTAGGATTTGCCGGTTTGCACAAGATGTCTGTGCTTTAAGTGGTGCTTACTGCCAGGGACCAAACTTGCGGTTCTCGGGTTGGGTTCAGGGTTTTGGGGCTTGGTGGTTCGTGTAAGTTCGTGTGTAGGCTTCGGATGAACTGGAAATGATGTGAACAGAATTTCAATCACCGCGCCCAGAAATCCTGACGACCACTACCCGGTGCCTGAGAGAGTCAGGCAGAGGATGAGGGCATAAATGCCACCTTGGTGTCGTAGCGGCCGTTCCTAAGCCCTAAACTTGACGGCTAGAGCCATAAAGCTAAATCGTCAATCCCAAAGACCGAAACTCCTTGATCAGCCGAATCCTTTATAAGTATACTCAGCCTTACCGAAGCCCTGAACTTAAACCCTGCCTGAATTCTACAAACTAAAACCACTAACTATCTCTCGGGTGACTTGTCATGGTTTCCTTCTATAAATGATACATCCCCACCCCCGAAAAAAGCGGGTGTTTCGGGTAAGCCCTCGAGCTCAAAACCTGAAGTCTCAGCCTGCTCTGTAGCCATGGACCCCCCGACCGCCCAATTATTGAGCTTCAAGGCTCTTGGGCTATTGCTTGACCTACTCTTGGTGGTGGTTCGGGAAAGGTCGGAGGTTTAGGGTGTGTATAGGTTTTGAGGTTATATGGGTTCGAGGTTCAGGGTCTAGGGCTCAGAGCTTAAAGATTAGGCACGGTCGAGCTGTAAAAGCTTAACTGTTCATAGCCGCCTCTGGGTGATTGGGGCCACATGCGAAACACGACGGCAAGGTTACCCACCCATATGACACGTATGTTGCCCCTGTTCCATGTCGGAGACGTTCGGAGACTCTTCGGTTTTCAAGGATGTTCTCCGCCCGTCGTCCTTGGATTTGGGGCCCTGGACTCTGTCTCATCGGGCCAAGCAGCCTGCAAGCATGGAGGACAAGGCATTTGGCACAAAACGAGAGACAAGACTACCTGGAGCCACGTGGGCTGCGATCTCGGAGGTACAGAACTAAACCCTGCAAAACACAAGCCCTTGTAAGTATCCGTAGGCCGGCACGCATCCCTGCTACACCCTACGCCGACTAAACGCAAACCAGAAACTCAGTGCCACGGGATGCCAGGATCCAGGAAGAACTTATAGGGGGCGAAATAACTTTCAACTCTTAACATTGTGGAAGCTGTTGAATATTGGGGCTCCTCCATCTGCACAGATGTGCAGACATGGTGCAGCAGGCTCTATTTCGGGTCTGATGTGATCGGAAGCTGCCTTGTGGCGGTTGAGCGGCTTTTGGGCCCCGGATTCGGCAGTGGCTTGGGTTCACCTTTCGCTGTGAGGGTTCATGGGATTCAATGCTGCAGGTTGGAGTTCTATGGAGTTATATGCCATACCATTTTATGCGTCTGATAAGGAACCCACACCAACAAAGAAACAGTATAGGTAATCATGAAAGCCGCTTTACTACAAGACTTTGACAGTCTTCGAATTTGCTATGTCGGAGTGATGGCTGGAAGCCACTTTTGTAGCGGCCCCTGCTTGCAGCAGAGCGGGGGTCCGTGAGATGAATTGCGAAAATCTCTAAGCCCTAGCCGCCAAAGACATTACCCTTTTTTTTGAACCCAGGCTCTGATCCTCAAAGACGTTACCCAAAGCCCCTCTTAGCCCAGTAAATCCATTTCTTCAACCCAAACTCTTTGGTTCATCCCTGAAGCTCCGAACCCTACAGAAGCGTCCTTGAGGCTGCACTGAGACAGATTGTGCTCGCGGACCCCGCGCGGGAGTCCGGAATAGTCCGGAAAGCTCCCGATGTAAACAGTTGGGAGTTGTTCTAAACCCTATAGGGTTGAGCTCTAAAACCCTAACTGGGTCAGGATCTCTCGTGATCCTTGTGCATGGACGTTACAGTTCAAGAACCTACACTGGGCCTAGCAAACTTGGATTTGGAACGTCCCCCGAGTCTCCCACAGGGAGAAGCAGGAAATGGCAAGGCAACGCGATTTCGCCCATCTCAGGACGGCAAAGGTCCCTTCTCATCGCGAGGAGCTGAAAGGCCGAAGGCTTATAGGATTTGAGATGCAGAAGCTTAAAACAGAGGCCGAAGTCAACAACACACAATGCATAAGCATTTCGTGACTTCGGATTTGTTGGTTGCATTCTTTGGGGGATGTTGGAGGGCTTGTCGTTTAATGAAATAAGCCTTCTGAACACCTATGAAAGGGCTGCTGTTCTTTCAACCCAAACTCCACGGAAAGCAAGGACCTCGCATAAGCACGCTGGCAAAGGCTTGGGGCAGGGCTCAGCCCGTGCATGAATTACGGCTCAGGGCCGAGCGAGGTTTGGGGTTTACGGCTTTTAGGCTTTAGGGTGTTGAAGGTGGAAAAACGGCACTACTTAAGATGGGACTCCACCGTGCAGCATGAGATGTGCAGCGGCGCAACTTCTTCAATACCCTTTGATCGGATGCTTGTGAACCCTGAACAAATGCATCCTACAAAAGGATGCCTGTGTTCTCAACCATTGCCGTTCTTCCGTAGGCTTACACCGTTTAGTTTAGAAGCCCTAGACCTCAAATAGAAAGGTTGTGCTTTTACCGTCTCGACCACTCTGAACTCCAACCCTGTGGCCCTGAGCCACAGTGCTTGGAGCAGCCTCAAATGAGACGCGGCGTGTCCGGGCAAAGCTTCCAGCCGGTGTCCTCACATGGGAAGTTTTGGGGTTTGGGCCTCACCCAGACCCCCCCACGACCTTCGCTTATACCGCAAATAACTACTATTAAGGATCATAAGGGCTCTAGTAGAGGGCCCTTTGGGAGGTCCTGGCAGGGGCTTCAAGGTGACACGTGAATCGAACGCTTGGAGACTCCCTTCCAGGGATCGTATTTGCAGCATCCCCCAAATCGACGAAAAGCGGACGAAACCCTGCCAAGAAATGCCCTTGCTAGGCACAACAAACGACACTGATGGGTGGGATCCTCTGCAGTGTCTCATGTATGTTAGAGCCCTTTCTGACCTTAGTTGTCACACCGCAGGGAAGCCGAGGCCCTGCGACTCCTGCAGAGACCCGTCGGAGAGCCAAAAGATATCCTTGACGAAGCTTTAGGGTTGAGGGGTTTAGGGTTTTACGATTTTCGTTTAGGGTTTGGGGGTTTAGGGTTTAGGCTTTAGGGTTTCGGGTCCACAAGCCCGAAACCCTATGACTTGAGGAGGCTGGTTTCGTCTGCTTTTCTGTCCCACCCGCCCCGGTAACAAAGTCGCACAGCTAGCCCTCGGCACCCTATTCTGATTATTTTTGCTAGGCACCTACATTAGCGCTTTTTGTGCTTTTGTGTCGTCGCGGCAGGCCGCTTTCGGGCTTCGACGCTCCAGGGATCTTCCGGGTCTCGGGCTTAGAGGACTTGGGTTCAATAATTGTGCAGGTTAAATAAGGCTTACAGAGCGTTTTCCGGCTTCCAACATACTATCAATCCCTAGTAGTTCCTAGTAGGCTTGTGCTGTCGAGGTAGACCATCTTCTTCGGCACAGCAAATGGGACAGGATCGCTGCCAAACCCGTACCATGAGCCAAACACCCTGCTAAAGGCAGCTATAGGTACGGTGAGACTGCACGACATGCATAATCTAGCCACATGCTGCTGTCCTGACAGGACTCGATGGCGTACTGACCCCTAGCCCCTGACCTTTGAAGCAAAAGCCTTTCGGGTCAGGCGGCTGCGTTCGGCACGATGCCATGTGGCCCTTGCCTCTGCCAAAAAAATGACCCAACGTCGAAGGCTCACGGGTTTCAGTCAGGGCTTTACGGATTTGGGGTTTTGCTGTAAAATGAGGAGCACAAATGCTGCGTGAACGAGTTCATACAGAAGACGAGAGTGGCGTCGCAAGGATCCAGAACAGGCGAGGTCGATCCAAAGCGTAAACTGCTTGTTTCGAAGTATTACGTGTGAATATGGGCATCGTCTAGTACATTCGCATCTATATATATATATATATATATGTATATATGTATATATGTATGTATGTATATATATATATATATATAAATATGTGTATATATATATATATATATATATATATTATTATATTATATTATATTATATTATATTATATTATATTATATTATATTATATTATATTATATTATATTATATTTTATTATATTATATTATATTATATTATATTATATTATATTATATTATATTATATTATATTATATTATATTATATTATATTATATTATATTATATATATGTATATATGCCAAAAATTGGAAGCAATCGCTGGTCCTGCCTCGACTAGCAGACTTGCTATGATCCGACCCTCGAAGGCAGGCTAATGGCTTGAATGCCCCATGGAAGCCAAGAGTGAAACCCAGACCGGACAGTACCACCAGCGAAGCCAAGACTTTGATCAGCTGAGACTACAGTAGAAGCCAGAAAGTTGGAATACCATGATCGTAACGAGGTAAATTATAGGGGATCCTACCATTAATCCATATTCCAACTTTCTGGGGTTCCCTTTTAGGAGATCTCAAGTGAGAAGGTCCGCGCCACAGACACATGACATTCCAAGAACAACGACGAAACAAATCCTGAAACAGCTGTGTGCCTCTAGCCTTTAACGACCACGCCGAGCCACCTGCCGGAGTAAGGAACGCAATTGACCTGGCTCGATTTACGCGACACAACTTAGAGCTGCTGCTGCTGCTGTTGCTTAAACTGTTCCCTGGCAGTCGGCGTAAGCCTACATCTTCAAGCTTCCGCGTGCGCGATTTCTCCTAACTCTACTACTGCTCCTCCCCGGCTCGACGATGACAGGAAGATACAGGAAGTACCACGATGACGCGATGACGGCGACGACGACCACCAAAACCCCGAGACTGACCATGAGGACGACGACGATTACCGTTAGTACGACCGCCCGTGCTGCACCACCTGGGCTACGCGATTGCAAGACGATTGCCGCTACTGACCCTTGAATGTGCCGTGTCTTTGCCACATCGCAACATCTCCCCGTCTGTGGTCGTATGCTTCTTGGTATACATTCACAGACGATGGGGACGACGGTATGTTCGGAGCCTGACCCTCGAGTCGAGTGATAGAGCTGCTGAACTGTCATCTGTCATCATGGTTCTGTTCTTTGCTTGAAACTGCCTCGAGCAGGGTCACGAAATTCTTGATGCCCGCGTGAAGACAGAATGCCGGTGTACCCGGTGTGATATACTGCACGAGCAGCCAGCACTGAGTCTGCAAACCGCTGATGACTCGCTGCCTAGACAACCTTGCGTCTGTCAAACCCGCCTGAAATCTTGAAATGCATGTGGCAAAGTTTGTATGCTACCTCTAAACCGGACATGCAACAAAAAGCAAAATACTAATCATGATACCACCGCCACCACCACGACGACTGCTACCACTACCACTACCACTACCACTACTGCTACTACTACTACGACTACTACGACTGCTACTACGACTACTGACTAATAAAACTACTAGTAAAATTGGAAGACTAATACCACTAATAAATAGGACTAACAACGATAACATTAGTGTAGTACTCTGGCAGATAACAATGTCATGATCATTTTAGTACGAAGAGACCAGGATAATCCAAGTGCATCCCCTGACCTCCAGATGGTCATAGGGCCCTTCAGTTGCGAATGCTTGCACACGAATGGGCAGAGCCGCAGAGACGTTCACGGCAATCCTGCCGGCTTTCAGAGTTTGATAAGGGAGTTTCCGAAAACTCGGGATATCTTTTTTGGGGGGTTCCTATAATAAGGATCCTACTATTTAGGGTACTATATCAGGGTCCCCTATTTGCGGAAACTCCCAATAAGGGCTTTGTAAGCCGGGTTCGAAAAGTTTGGGCTTCTAGACGGCAAAGCAAAGCAGGCCCAGGAGGCCCAATCCTTAAAAAGCATGCCAAGCACTAAGCCCCGAACCCTCAGCCTGGGTCTGGGGTTTAGGGTTTCGGGTTTACGCTCTCGCAACTCGGACTTGCCAGACGAGGTTCGCGATGCGTGTCGGCACTTAAGGGTTTAGGGGCTTATGGTTTAGGGTATGGCTGCATGGATTCGTGATCAGTAGTTCCTGCAGCCCTATGCAGCTCTAGACCCTGAACAGCTGCAAGCCTAGATAGTTCACCGGAAAGTCTACACCCCAACATCTTTGCAACTCTTGCAACCTTCTGCAAACCCAAACCTGAGCTCTTGCAACCCGAGCCTGAAGTGCTCAGGATATCCCCAGGCCCTCGAGGCCTAAGTAGCCAGTGTGGATTGTAGTCCCTAAGACGCTTATGGCGGAAGATAGCCCAAAGCCCATCCTAATTGTACACGCCCGACCCTACACCTTGATCATGAAACCCTCGCAGCATAGGAGCTGTCAAATCTCAATCATTGTAGCCTCTCTATGAGCCTACCGGGCTCCTGCATTTCTCCAAGCTGTGGTATTGGCTCGGGAAGCTGGAGCTGTGGATGCAGCCGTCCTGGCGGGTTTAGGGTAGGTTTACGGGTGTGGGGCGTCTTGCGGCTGTGGGGTCTGTTGAGTGAGACGGGTGGAGGATGGGGGTCTTTGGGTTGAGCTGCAAGACAAAGTAAAGTCTTTGAGTTTTCAGGAATTCGCTGCGAGTGTTGATTAACAGCATGTTGCCTACATAGTATATAAGCTACTTACCATATGTGATGTACCTCAGTAACACATCTTTTAGGCAACTGAGCCCTAGGGTAGGGTAAGGCTTCGACGTTTAGGTTCAGAGTCAGCTCGCGGGTGGAATAATGTAGGGGCCTTCATAAGTAGAATAAGGTGTTGGGGTAAATTAAATAATTAGAGAATAATTTCCCCTACACTCTGAAACCCCAACATAGTATAGGTAATTATTAAGGGTTTTAGGGACCTAGGCTCTCCTGGTCCATGCCGCAGGGGCCAGCCACCACAGCCCACATGCGCCCTGACCACGAGGCAGTTTCACGGGCTTCGGGCTTTAGGGATTTAGGGGTTTAGTGGTTTCGGGCTTTAGGGCTTTAGGGGTTTAGTGGTTTAGGCTTTTAGGGTCTTAGATGGTTTTAGGGATTTAAGGCTTTGGGGTTTAGGGGATCAGGGCTTTAGGCGTAGAAGCGAAGGGTTAAGGGGGTTGAGAACTTGCATGGGGGGTTGAGACACGAACCCTCGAGGTCCTTACAACACTTTGCAGAATGCTCGCGGGTTCATTGTCAATAGATCCTGTGGAACTACATACAGGGCTCTCGGACCCTAAGACCCTATACTTTGCCTAAACCCTGAACTCTTGAAGTTCTAAGCCTGTGAGGATTTAAACCTGTTAAACACTCGCGGAGCCTGCCCGTACACCTCCAACGTTTCCAAGGAGATAATTAAAAACATATATATGTGAATATATGTGTATATACATCTATATATATATATACGTATATATATATAGATATATATACGAATATATAACTAGTTTCAGCGGAGCCAAGTTTGCTGGCTTCATGACCCGATAACAAGTCAGACCTCGGCAACAGTAGCCTAACCCTTCTTCATGATGATGTTGTATAACGGGATACTGAAGAGGTGAACGTTCTGGCTACGGCCGTCGATATACAAGGCCGCCTGCACATGCGGAAGACGTAAACATGGTGCACGTAGCAGTCACACTAACCTGAGCAAGATGATCACAGAGTAGAATTCGTCTTGGACCCTTTGGCGGCAGGCTTGCGTAGTCTCGCCTGGACACACTAAACCGCTCGTGTCCCCAAACCTCAAACCCTATATTGACTTAAAGGGACTCTTAAAAGGACCCTTGCGGAAACCCCGCACGGATGCCCTAAATCCTAGCGGCCTTTGAAGTCGACTTGGGGTCGGCCCCTATCAGGACTCCTCAGTCGGCCCGCCAGAACGTCGCGGATCCAGTCCTAGGGCTCCGATGGGTTTAGGGTTTAGGGGTTTAGGGTTTAGGGTGTTAAGGTTACTTCAAGAGCTCGACAAGGGCTCTATATAAGGTTTTGAAGTTCCTCCAAGGGCACCGAACAGGTTTGGGTTCCTGTAGGGCTTTGGGCGTAATATTTAAGTATACGGGTACCTTTCAGGGCTGCGTCGCAGTTCTAGTAAGGGATCCATGTGAGGCTTCAGATGAGTTTGTTGCGGCTGCTCTCTACGAGCTGTTTACTGAGGGCGTATATCGGCTTTAAAAGTGTTTTTGGCCGAGACTTGGGCTTGGAAGGACTTTAGGGCTTGGAGTGGGTCCATAGTCTACCCTAAGGGTCCATGTACCCAAATAGTATATACTTCGGGCCCAATGTACCTATATAGGGACTACATTCAGGCCAATGTATATACTATTTGGGTACATGGACGCTTAGGGCTATATTGGATTGAAGGTTGCGGGTGGGCGTTTCACAGTTCGGGGCAGAACTGTAACTGCAGAGGCAGCACGGGCCCCGAGTCAACAACTGAAGCGTTGGGATTGTAAGTTCCACAGACGCTTGGCCACCCTGTATAATCCCTACACCGGACCATCGTAGCAACATGAAAGCCTGTGTCTCAGGGATTTTTAGTAACTTTTAGGAGATAGGGCGTCAAGGGGTTAGGGCTTAAGAGTTGAAGGTTTACTATCTGTGTGCCAGCCGATACTATGACTGTCAGATTACTGAATCTAAACCTGAACCCCAGTAAAGCCGCAAAACCCCAAGACCCGTAACAAGATCAACGCCCAGCACCCTGCCTAACGCCCGAAATTCTGAGCACCGGAAACGAAGCCAAGATGCCAAGCCGGCCGTCACCCGAGAGTAAACCCCTGGGTAGTGGGCATCACCGCAGCCGAGACCTGACAAGACGCGCACTCGGGCTCTACGATACAGGGCCTTAACAGCTAGAACAGGGCTTTAGAGTATATAATTGGTATCCCCATAATAAGAACCCAAAGGACCCATCTGGGTGACTGTTCGAGTTTCTCCCTTAAGCCCTTCATCCGTCTGCTAAAGCCTGTAAACCCTAGAGAGCTCGCATTAAACAGGTCAAAAAGACGTGAACCCCAACACACTCCGCCCAGACACTCGATTGCGGCTCTGTTGCTTGGTTTCCCGGCTTCTTGCGTTCCGGATCCTAGCGGTCCTAGCGATCAAATCGGTCAACCCAAGCAGCACCGATAACAAGGCGCCTGGCCCTACACAACGACGCAGCAGTCCTGAACGTTGCAGCTATGGAGTCAAATTTCAGATGAGGATGATCCCAAGTTTCAGTGCCAGATCCATCTCTCTTCAAGCTTTAGCCGGAAAGTTCTTCTTTTGCTACCTGCAAGCTCTGCAGCAGACGAGTCTGCAGCCGCAACCTCAACCACAACCTACTATGAAATAGTTTAGTCTGTGCAGCGGAAGCGAGGCAATATGATCTCCTGAATACCCTGTCTTCACAGAGCCACGAAACTTTTAACCTCAATGTGCAATTGCAGCCAAAGCGCCCCAAGAGGTCACCCCGGCAATCACAAATCGATCACGGTGCAAACAAACCTTGCTGCAAGGTTTCATGCATATTGCTGGGGGACTGTTTAGGGTGTAAAGACAATCGGCAGGTTTGAGACTCAAACGACAACTCACTGCACACCTCGAATGCTTGTTCTGCACAATTGCTGAATGCTCTGCCATAATTCTTGGGCTTGGAGGAGCACGTGCTGCCGCTGTGACCCTGCAGCGGACGCACATGTTCAGCAGCGGAACACTGGTTTATGTCCTCAGCAAACGTATCCCTCGTTTTCCCTCTTCCACACCCCTAGCCCGACCCTCGGCGCAACATTCTGTCATGGCTTGACAAGGCTTCACCATCGCAAGGCATTATGCGTAGGAGGAGCAAGTGGGCCACCGCTATCTCCTTGGCATGCATCCACAACTCCTGCCCGGTGCTTGATGCAGAAACCTCCAAACACACAATGCAAAAACTGTCGTTTCCCTATATGAGGTTGTCGGAAGGCTGGCAGTTGCTGGACGTGTAAGTCAAGAGGAAGCCTTGCAACAGAGACCTTGCTTCAAGCTAAGCCAGCACCATGAACGCTGTGATGCACCGGCCAAGGCGTTTGCCGAGATTGACGGCCGTCTGCGATCAGTCGCAGGAGTCAACAGCCCAAAGACTGATCAAGCCAAGACAAATGCAAAAGGTCAGGGCAGCGTTACGCAGCTGCTTGGATGCCTGTCCTCCCCCAGATGTGCCAGCCGCACAAATCATGGAGTTCGTCACCGTCCTTGTCGCAATGCAGTCATTCAACATCTTTTGTGCCGAGTGCGATTGACAGCTATAGGACTTGTAGGAGCCTCGGCGACAACCGAATGAACATGCATTCTGACTTTTCGACTGAAAACCTTCCATGGATAGCCCTACGACCATGAACAGGAAGCCCCTTACCTTCAAAGGGAAACTCTTTAATCACAGAAGTCCAAGTCCGAGGCCCTCAGCCCTCAACAAAGCCGCAACTCTGAAACCCCAAATCATCACTATCAGCTAACACGCCCAATCCATTTACTCGGCATCCGCCAAGTCCTGTTGGCTTGCGCGTAGTTCACCTCACCTTGAGTAGCGCATGTCACCCGGCTCCAGGGCTCATGCGTTCAGTGTTCACTCTTTGGGTTAAGGGTTTCACAGGGTATAAGACCTGGACCTCCCTTCGTAACGCAAAACAATGCTCAAAGGGGTTTTGTAGCACTAATGTGCTTTTGGAAGGTTTGGGGGATTTGATTGAGCAGTTCTTGGTTTATTTGAGCGTTTTTGCTCTCCCCTCGTGCGCTTTTGTGCTTGGCAGCCTCTTGGGCTCTGTCGCATAGACCTACATGCATGTTTCACCTCCGTGTCTTCGCCCTGGTGGCGTGCCCCCCCGCTGCTGTGTGCTGTGCATGGCAAATTGCTGTGTGTTTGTGTATGCACGCAGCTGCCCACGGTCGTCATAGATCTCGAAAATCAGCCCACATCCTTGGATCGGCAGGTACGTCTCGACTTCATGTCGTGATTGCATGGGGCCTCTCCGCCATATTACCTGCCGGCTTTGCGTATGCAAGTGACCGAAAACCTCTGCAAGTGCTGGTTCAGAGGGATCGAATGTTCGAATATCAGGCATGTGTCACAAGCATGCAGCTTGATTCATGCAGGGTAATTGCATTTATGTGTGCATGTGTCTGCGACTGCCGTAGCTACAGCTAGCTGTTGCATTTTGCAACCATGGAGCCGGGCCAACCTACGGAATGCCCTGTGCTGCACGCTTGGTCTCAGAGTGAGTTTGTGCTGAAACGCCTTTTGGAGAAGAACTTGCTTATCCTCAATGGGTCACGATTGTCGAGGGGTACGGTCATTGCGAACCAGGATCTTTTGATCCCTCTCATTAATCTGGTTGGTGCTTCGGTAGCATTATGCATTCTCGTGGACGCATGATGTGCATGTAAATTGCATGAGCTAATCATGCATACACCGTCTGTGCAACTGCAAACAGTCCAGATCAGGTCTTCGACCATCTGTCGATTTGGTTGCGACGTACTTGCAGAGACTCTACGCAGGATATCGTCCCATCCACAAGCCAATCCCGGATGGTGCTTCGATTGAAATTTAACATTGCTAGCAGCAGTATCATGTCGACCATATATATTGCTAGTAGATCGAGTCCATGGCTTTGTGATCTAAGGATCGACCATCAAAACCCAGGCGTGGTTGGTGAGAAGGCTTATCTCAGTCTTCTCACGAATCGCCAAACGACCACATGTCCCGAGATCGAGGGACTTCCGAGCTTTCATGAAGAGGGTTGGCATGAATCCGGGACCCCCGTCTGATAATGCTTTCGGCTGTCCCTGTGTGTTGGCTTACTTGTACATGATCGGTCCTACATAACCTAGGAACACCTCGATCTTCCAGCAGCGGTTCGTCTGATTCAGATGAATCGCTTTCGTCTGATTCTGAGTCGGATGATGGTTCTGAGCCCGTGGTTGATGCTGCTACTTCGCTCAATTAGGGCAGGAACATATCCTCATGAACCTCCCAACCGTAGTAAATGCCACTTGCATCCGATATGTCAATGAGGCAGCCGGCGATGGCCGAATCGATGGAGAGCCGCTCACTGAGGAGGACTTGCAAGCCATCGGTGCATCCTCGGAAGCACCCATGCCACCCATCGATGATACTGCCAGACCCAAGCCTTCAAAGCGCACGGTTTGTGCAGACCCGGCAAATCTGCCACCAAACAAGATGCCTGCTATGGCTAAGCCTCCAAAGTTCCGCACCCCAAGTCCGCGCCACAAGCCCCCGTCCCCCGCTCGCACCTGCCACTTAACTGCATCTAATTTCGAATCTTCGGAGCTTGTACAAACCCCTGAAACTTCCAAATCCCGGTACTAGTACAGACAGTCCTGACCAATCCTTTATGAAGAACCTCGCTCCAACTAGAAGCCACAAACCCTTGGGTCGTGCGATAAAAGTACTTAAATAACCCGGCCTTAACCCACAATCTTATCCCGATAACTTCACTTAGAATACCCTATAATAAGTTTGCCCAGTCTCTGCGACATCGAAAGCTTCATCTTCGTGGGAGACTCCGACGGCCCTGAGCCCGCCACCGGGACGTGTCTCGCTGGCACATGTATGTATATATAAGTTATGTGTATATTAAAATACATGGCATGTGTGCTCGATCTATATATGCATGCAATATACGATTGCATTCGAGGCATTCGATGGGAGTATGCCTGTATATGTGTGCATGCATGCACCCGATCAAAATGCGGGCACGCCTGCATGTATCCAAGCATGCACATGGATGTAAATATAGGTTTAAGGTAGATATATAGGAATAGGTAGGCTCTCATATACATGTTCGCATATATGTGCTGTATGTATACAATATATATATATATATATATATATATATATATATATATACATACATATGGCGGTTGGTAGGTAGCTATATAGCTAGCATATATATTATATATGGTGTGTATATATATATATATATGTATTCATATTACGCTATATATGGGTGCACAAGCATGGTTTGGGTGAGGGTCGTCGTTCTTGTGTAAGGTGGTGTAATGCATTCGGTTTAGTGTGTCCTGTGTGCATGTAACTCCTCTGTGCATATATGCTGTATTTTTGTCACATGCTCCATCTCTCCCACACTCTGTGTCGTTCTTCCTTTTTCTCTGGGAATTTCTCTCACTGATGCCCTGCCCCCCCCCCCCCAATCCTGACATTAATTATATCTCCTTTCGCTCTCCGTGTTCCTCTCCCTCCCTCCCTCTCTCTCTCTCTCTCTCTCTCCCTCTGCTTCTCTTCTCTCTCTATCTTTCTCTCTCTCTCTCTCTGCTTCTCTTCTCTTCTCTTCTCTTCTCTCTCTCTCTCTCTCTCTCTCTCTCTCTCTCTCTCCCTCTTTCTCTCTCTCTCTCTCTCTCTCTCTCTTTCTCTTTCTCTCTCTGTCTCTCTCTCTCTCTCCCGCCCTCTCTCTTTGTAGCTCTTGCTAGACTTGTTCATTCTACATGCATCATTCTCGGCCTCTTTGTACCTGCAACATATATCTGTTGCATGCCACATCTCTGCATGATATCGATTATGGCTGTTCGAAGTAGAAGCATTCCCCTGGAAGGTGATGTGTCTCCGATGTCGCAATGCAAAGCTAGAGGTATTCATTACATGGTGAAGGACAAGGTGAATGGGTTTGCTTGCCTTCTTTGCGGATTGACGGGGCAATTGGTTGAACTCCAGGCCTCACCCTGTGGATCGTCACCCAGTGCTGTGCCCTCGCCTGCTGAAAGCTGTACTCCAAAGGGCTTTGAGAAAAGGGCAGGGTCAAGTTCTTATGTGGACCACGAGCATGAGCGGGCGCTCGCGAAAACCCGGCGTGCATTGCAGGAGGAGAACGATTTAAAGATGGCTCGTGAGTTGCAGGAGCTTGAGCAGATGGAACATGAGCTGACCCAACAAGCTTTGTTGGAACAGCTGGAGGTTGAAGAGCTTGAGCTGCAGAGTTTGATGAATCAAGTTCGTGCCGAAGAGTTGAAGGCAAAGGTTTTGGAAGACCCCAGCCTCCTCAAAAGGCTGCAGCATTGCCCCAACACGCCAGCTACGACAGCATCATCGGCTGGTGGCAGCCCAAGTGCTCTCCCCCCTCTGGATCTGCCTTATGGTAGCCCGGCATGAATTTATATGTGATTGCACATGTTCGTAACTCACATGCCAGGGTCATGCACTTTACACCCATACCTTCATGCAGGTACGGACAATATGGAGACATTGGTGGACCCGCCAGAGCCTTCCGATACTTTCGTGGAGCCTGTGGTGCCAGAGACGCTTGAACAGGCGACCCAGGTGATCCAAGCGGAGCAGTCAGAGAACACGGAACAGGCGAAGCAATCCGAGCAGACAAAGAGTGTGGAACAGGCCAAGCAATCCGAGCAGACAGAGAACACGGAACAGGCCAAGCAATCCGAGCAGACAAAGAGTGCGGAACAGGCCGAGCCCGAGCAGACAAAGAGCACGGAACAGACCGAGCATTCCGAGCAGACAAAGAACACGGAACAGGCCGAGCCCGAGCAGACAAAGAACACGGAACAGGCCGAGCAATCCGAGCAGACAAAGAACACGGAACAGGCCGAGCATTCCCAAAATGCTGTTGCTGAGACGTCCAAGCCGATGGAGGCCGGGACTTTTGCGTCACTTGCCATTGATTCTTGCCATTTCGTACAGCTGCATGACACACTCATGTAATTTGTGAGGAGGAGAACACGCCTGGTGATGGGCCATCTGATGCAGCTTGACTGTTAACTTATAATGTGTGTGTGTGTGTGCATGACATACTTATATGTATCGATACAAAACACGCACTATCTAAGGCATTGCCGCCCTGCCCGGTTGCACTGGAGCCAGCTGTGTCACCAGCAGAGCAGATGAAGCTTGCAGGGGCGGAACGGGCCAAGCGAGGTAAGGGAAAGAAGCCCAAGCTTGAGGAAGAGGAGGATGAAAATGAATCCGAGGAGGAGGGTGACAGTGATGCCGACAGTTCGGGGGGGAGTGGAACCCGAGCAAAAGCAGCTGAAGCAAAGGCCAAGGCAGCGAAGGCAGGAAAGGGACGGGGAAGAGGCAGAGGTAGGGGACGTGGGCGTGGCAGGGGACGAGGCGCCGAAGAGTCGTGCGCTAGTCCCCGAGCGGTCTCCTCCAAGCGCAAGGAGACTGATGAGCCGAAGCCTGCCAGGAGCAAGTCGGCCAAGAAGGATGAAGGTGTGGGTGGGGAGGACCAGGAGCCAAAACCCACAGCACCCAAGCCAAAGGCCAAGGCTAAGAGCACAGCCAAAGCAAAAGCAAAGCCAGAGTCTAAGGCAGCAAAGGCCAGCAAGGATGACCAGGTCGTTTCGAGCAAGCCTAGCAAGCCTGCCAAGACCGAGGGCAGTGCGACCAAAAGCAAGCCTTCCAAGACCGAGGGCAGTGGGACCAAAAGCAAGCCTTCCAAGACCGAGGGCAGTGCGAGCACAGAGGAGCAGGAACGCAAGGCCAGACTCTCCCGCAAGTCCGTGGCATATCATAAGGCCAAGACTGCAGCGCAGAAGCAGGGTCTGAGCGAGGATGCGATCAAGGCGGCAGCAAAGAAGGTGCCATGTCTAAAATTGGCCGTGTTCTGCATTCGTGTCTAGCTCTCTCTCCCTCTCTCTCTTCCTCTCGTATTCTGTTCTGTCTTTGTAGCCGACCAGCTAAGTGGAGTTCATAAGCTATAGCTAGATGTCCGGATTATATATAATGTTCAAATGTATAAAACCCGTGTGTGTCTGTGTGCGATATTCAGCCAGTGCTCGTGTGTATATATACATATATGCACACATGTACATGTTTGCCAACTCAGGCATACAAGGAGACGGAGTGAGAAGCTGTGCCAGCGAAGTGAAGGGGTCCTGCACTTGCAACATCGATGTATGCTGCTTTTGAGTGCAGTGGGTGTCAGCCAACTTTCCGTGAGTTGGCACTATGTGTACGGTGAAAACATCGTTAAAGGGGGGGGCCACTGGGCCATCCACGTGTGTGACAACATGGCTCCTACGTTCTCGTTCCGAGGTGCCTGTGCGAAAACATGTGAGTGACTGAGTGTGTGCAGTCATGAGTGCAGCAGCTTTTGCATCCTGACTCAATATACCCCTCTATATATGTATTTAATCAATCGTGCTGCCATGTCTCGTGCCAGGATGCCAGCCACCAACGACTTCAGAGTTCCAGGGTGGCAGGTTCGTGCCGCCGTGCAAGGTTTCCTCACCCCCCTATGCTTTCCAGTGCATATTCAAAAGCGGAATGGATGTGTCATTCTATATAGCTTGTGCTGCTGGGTTCTCGCATTAGCATCTTCTGCAGTGACGGGCTCCGGGATTCCGAGTTTCATGGTGGCTGTAACTAGAGGCTCCAACTATACTCACTGTACATGATGTAGGAGTGCTTCAGGGCTACACTCGCAGTTCTGCGCATGTTACCAGTGCATGTCTAGCTTATACTGAGTGCAATCTTGTCATCGTGTGGATGCAGCTACTATGATTTCCAGACCAAGCCTGCTGTGACCACAACCATCCATGGAGCATTCCCTTGTGGTGAACCTCATCCAACTCGGGGCCCCTAAAGTGCCTGGGAATGCAACCATGTTGCAGTGCATCTGATCATGGTGGAAGCCATCCAGTACTGCCAGCGGATTGCCAGTAGCAGCCCCAATCCTGCATTCCGAATTGATCACTCAGGTCATGGTGGCCACTGCAACTAGTCCCAAAACGTTGTTGACAGTCGAGAGAGTTGTGCATATTGTGTAGGCTAGGTTACATACAATGTGTGCTCATGCGGGAATTGCAGCATATAAGGTCTTACTTATGAAATGGATGGATAACCTGACATATGCGCCGCGATACCAGCTCTTCGACCTCTTCTGTGGTGCTGGGCATGTGTCGAAGGTATGGCACCTGAGGTGAAGATTGATGGTAGCTGCTTGTGGGATCTTATCTAATCGAAGACTTGGGTGCTCCTGCATAATAAGTTGCTGCAGTGCATGCTGTTGAAAAAATAGCCAAGGCACGAACATGGCTATCACATTGCTTCCTACGACAAGCTGTTCGGCAAGGAGATGGATTTCTTGAGGAATTCTGGGTTTGCGAGCCTTAACCTAAATTACAGCTTCGATATGTACTTTCCCTTGTGAGCTTGCCATCGTGACGATTTCCCAGGTTGGCTATTTGGGTAGTCCTCAACGAAGTGCCTGATGCACTAAATCTTATCGGGCCTGATTGTGGGTCTTGGGGGCTGCCTGCACGCCATCCATCCGGGCGAACATATGTGAATGCTTATGGTACGATGAGCTCTGCCTGGGTATCAAACAACAACTGCCTCGTTTCCCGGTATCCCAACTGCAAAATGCAGCTAGCTTTTATGTACTGTTTTTATAGTTTATAATAGAACACTGCAGATATATATTATGTATATGATCTATTTCTTACGACACTATTTCGTCATTAACCATATAGTATCATGTCATATAACATACATTACAACTATAGACCAACGATTTTGCCCCGTGCCCGAGGATGGTCCTGATCCTCCTCCTTGTGCTGGCAAACCACGCCACCTTTCTTGTGGAACAACCAAGTTGTTCACTCATGCACCGCCATCACAGGTTTGACTGGTTCATCAACCAAGTTTGCCAGGCTCCTTATCATAGTATTATGTGGTACCTGTGTTGCTGGTGTTTGTGCAAGTCATGATCATGGTCGATGGTACCTAGGTGTTCCGACAATCTTTCTGGATGATGTTGCATGGCGCCCCGACACCGAAACCCACGATGATTTACTCTCCTATGTCTACAATATCCATGCTGAACTTGGGAAAACTCAAGAAGTCGGAGCGGGAAGCGAGGACATCGATGAAGACAGTACGTACTCTGTCAGATATTTAACACAACTCAGGGGTAGTAAGAGTACCTAGTGTCAGCTCAGAATACCCCTCGGCCTCAGGTCGGCACATATCCAAGGACGGCAAGAAGGTTTTCTCCGGAAACAATGATGCACTGAAGAAGTCAGGGATTCTCGGCATATGTAGAGCAATGTAGAGTGAGTGTCGCATGCCTCTAGGACATTGAGTACAGCAGCTGCTGCCAGCCTAGGGTCTACACACCTGAGTTCGGCAGCAACATAATGAAGGCTTATGAAGCCTGGTGTCAGCAGCCTCCTTCCGAACGTGCAGATGTTCGTGTGCGACGAACAGTGGATGCAAAGTCCACTGACCGTGAATTGTTCGAAGCGATGCAACTTGGAGACCTATGGCTGGAATCGAACATTCATGAAGTGTTCTTCTACCTGTACGGATGCTCACACCTGCGGAGTCTGTGTTGCAATAGGACTTTACCTATAGGTACCAGGCATGCACTCGTCCCTCCCCCTAGCGGAGATGCTACTGCTAGTCACCCCTGCTCCTTCAAACATACGCAACGGTGTCCGGAAACATACAACAGCTAGTGCTGGAAAACTCAGAAGCCTTAAGTTGTATCGCATAGATCAATTTGTGCAAGTCCCAGCCCCCCAGGACACACTTACACTTACATGTGTCCACATGTATGGTATAGGTAGGATATACGGCTGCTAAACAGAGTGCTATCGATGCAAAGCATGTACTCCTGAAAGTTCTGGTAGTTCGATCATGAGGGGCAATTGAAATGATCGAATATACGATTTATGCAACTGAACTGGCATGCTGTCCATCAATACTTATTTGTAATTTGTCCACCTAGATGCCGGCTCTGTTTGTGTATGCGCACATGCAGCTATGTCGAAGTATATTAATCTATGTTATGTATATGTATGTAGAAACTGTGTACGTAAATCTATCTATCTGTATATATTTATATATAGATTTACATATGATATACATTATAGGGCAGATCGAAACCTAAAGAGAAGTCGGATGGTATAAACTTATAATTTATACCATCCGACTTCTCTTTAGGTTTAGATCTTATAATAATTATGTATGCATCGTGCATCGTTTCCATCCTTCTACCAGACATTCCTTGGTAGCCACCATGGCACATAGTTAACGAAGAGTTACAGTTGCAGATCTTGTAACAATAACCCTGACGAAACCCAAAAATTCAGATCCTATAAGGTCTCAGCTAAGTCCCAATTAGATGGGTATAAGTTCTAGGACCTCGTTCTTGCCGACCCAGGATTCCGGATAGCTGGCAAGCGGCGATGGCCAGCTTCGCCAAGGATCTTCGCAGCAATGTTGCCTTGAATCAATATGGGAAGGGTTTAGAAGTTTGGGGTCTAGATTCATGGGGCCTGGTGCAAAGTAGCTCGGTTGCTGATTGTTTACACCATACCCATATAGTTTGTGTGTGGTTTTGGTAAGCTATTTGGGGAATTCCGGTGTCAGGTTTGGGGATATATATATATATATTTATTTATATTTATATACACATATATATATATATATATATCACATCTAGATGATGATCGAATATATAGATAGATGAGTATAGATAAAATTGGTCGGTTATAATTACTTCGGTGTGTATATATGCATATATACTCAATAGATATAAAAATATATATACATGCATATTTGTTTATTCTTTATCTGCTTGATCACTGTTACTGTTTGATGTTAACACTCATCTGGCTCTTTACATGGTGTAATTCCATCATATGTATGTATATATATATATATAATGTATATGTGTGTATTTCTATGTTGATTATTCATCTATATGATTGCTACTTAACAGAATATGTGTGATTAGGTCATAATATGTCTATATGTACATGTAGCAACCTGGCTATATGAATATACATACATATGGAGCTTATCATATATATATATATATATATACTTAGTTAGTTGGGTTTTCGGGTTTAGGGAGTGTTTTAGGGTTGGGTTTCAGTTCAGGGAGGGGGTCCAGGGTTTGGGTTTTAGGCTTAAAAATTAATGCCTAGTTCAGGGCTTCCAAAGAGCACACAAGCCCTTGTCCGGAAGCCTGCAGATCGAAACTATAAAAAATAAGGCCCAGAAGCCCTGCCTACCACAACCGCAAACCCACGAAGCCCTGCCTGTAAACGCTAGAAGCCTTGCCCGCCAAGGCCGCCAAGCCCGCAAAGCCGCAAACCGCAAAGCCAGAAACCCGGACACCAGGCCCCCGAGCCTAGACTGTGAAGCCCAGCCCAGAAGCCCAGAGCCCAGAAGCCCAGAGCCCAGAAGCCTAGCCCAGAGCCCGCCCAGAAGCCCAGCCCAGAAGCCCAGCCCAGAAGCCCAGCCCAAAGCCCGACCCAGAAGCCCGGCCCAGAAGCCCAGCCCAGAAGCCCAGCCCAGAAGCCCAGCCCAAAGCCCATTTGCCCAGGCTTGTGGTTCTGAGCAGCTCCGACAGGAGCTGGCTACGGCCGAAACTATGGCTTGTGGAAGCTCTGGGTAGGGATTCTATAGAGGGTCTTTAGAGGGCTCGGGCTCTTATTTGATAATTTGAGCGTTTACCAGGGTTTTTGCTCAAACCTGGGGCCAGGGGCACCCCGCAAAGCGCGCGCAAATACCCGCCAAACGCGCGCAAATCCCCACCAAACGGGCGCAAATCTAAAAAGTGTTCGAGGCCCTTGTGCGCTTATCTAAAATCTTGTGCTCTTTCTTTCCCAGAGCCACACAAAGCCGTCTTGGGGGTTATAAAGCTGACGATTGCTGGGGTATGATCGCATCTGCACAGTGACGAAAAAGCTTAATCGAACCGTGCATGCAATCGCTTGAGCTAGTAGTTGGTGTGCTGCATGTCACCAATGCACTGATCCGTTGCAGCAGCATACATGTGTGTATTGTTTTGCCTGCCCAATGCAAGCTGACAGCTCTAGCTGAGTATGGAAAGCCGCACGTGGTCGTGCCAGACCCTTTCAGCAGGGATCCCGATGGTTGAGATCATGGCTACCGGGGAACAAAAGGTTCCAAGCCAGGACCTGCAAGCCCGCATCCAGGTGATTTGTCTTAATTGAATACTATAGCTTTAGCCAACTGGCTGCCACGAATTCCCAAGCCCCATACAAAACCCAGTACCCCAGACTCTTGCCAGCCAAGGCTGCCAGAGCCCGCATCGCGGCCCTCCAGTCATCCTTGCAGAAGAGCAAGAGCATGGATATCGATATGCCGGTTCCAGGCACATGTGTTGGTGTTTCGCTGCATCATATAGGGGTTGGGGTTCAGGGTTGTGATCCGGTAATGTAGTCTATTGAAATCGGAGCCACGAGCAACCTATGCCTCGAAACCCCCAGACCCAAGACCCTAAACCTAAATCCTCAAAAGGCTATATAATATCCCTAATCTGACAACCCCTAACCCATGAAGCTCCAAACACCCACAGCCCCGATCCAGGAAGCAGGTTTGAGTTGTGGGTAAGCAGAACCTATAAGGTCTGCAGGGTTTAATTATAGCATATTGCAGTATGTGTGCTAGATTACACACGTGTTAAGGCCGGTGTTCGAGTGTAAGCCCTTTACGATTTATAGGTTCTTAAGATCAGGGATTTGTTGCCGGTTTTTTGGGGCTCTTTTATTGCACGTATGTGCTAGAGCCTTGGGGCCCAAAGGGTATATAGTACGTCTGCAGATATGGACTCCCTACTACACATAATTCCCCAGCCGTCCGAAAGGCAACACTTCCGACCACACTATATGAGCAATCTGCAATATAGTTCCGTGTGTTTACATGCATGCTTATAGAGTTTACCTACCTGCACATGTGTATGTTCTGCCTAAATTGAACATGCTCCCGAGCTACCTACCCCGGCAATTGTACACATGTACATATACGTGTGTTACTATACATGCAGACGGAAGAATGCATGCCAGTACCAGGCCACGCTATGCCATTCCAAAACTCGCCGGCTCATGTCATGTCATGCAGAAGCCACTCGATAGTTGGGCTGGGTGTTGGTGTGCACTTGTATGTGGATATATTGTACATCTAACTATAGTTTCTGTGCACATGATTTGATTCAATGTGTATATATATATACATGTATGAGTGTATGCATATGATTATACGTTTATGTACATATATATGTATATGTGCACATGATCATGTAGGTTTTCTACATGGGCTGTGAACTATGTGCATGATATATCCCACACACCATGTTCTATCTTGTCATGTAGCCCTGTTGCTAGGTGCACCAGCTCCTGCCCTGACAACCCTGACCGGCACGACGATTGCTGGAAAGCATGCAATTGATGTGGGTGATGATGCTCGCCCCGGGAAGCTCCGAAAGCTTTCGAGTGAAGATACCTGGGAGCTTGGTGATCATCTGACGGAGGATGAAAAGCCGAAGCACCAGCAGCCCATGATGCAAACCGTGCGATCCCCGGGCTACTTGGCCAAGCCGCACACTTCGCCGAAGAAGCCGGT
The DNA here is from genome assembly GCA_905221615.1 of Symbiodinium sp. CCMP2592. Taxonomy (NCBI): domain Eukaryota; class Dinophyceae; order Suessiales; family Symbiodiniaceae; genus Symbiodinium; species Symbiodinium sp. CCMP2592. The sequence goes on from CAJNDT010002124.1 coordinate 653,790, forward strand.
CGAGGAGCGCGGCCGATCTCCTGTGCGCAAAGTCGACAAGGGTTGGAAAGACTTGGCGATGAAGCACAAGAGCCCGGCTAAGTCTGTGCCCGTGCCTAGACAACAAATTCAGTGGCCATTGGACATATCAGTTCTATAGATCAATGATATTGGTAGGCTTTGGAAATGCTCATCCATATGCAGGTTTCGGGCAGCTCGCAAAGTGGAGGAAGTGATGCAGGCTCGCCGCACAAGGAGAAGGGTAGGCCCCGATCGTCGAGCCCAACCTACTGGAAGCACCTCCCCTGAATAGTCGTGTGATCAAGTTTTTCAATTGCAAGCATGTACCATGGTTCGAGGTTGCGGCGGTACTTTACTCCGAAAGCATGCGGCAAGCTCAAGTGTTCGAAAGAAGCTCTGGAACTTTACAAAAGCTCCAAAGGAAGTGACTTGCATTATCGAACCCAGCTCTTTCTCAGCCTAATGATGATCATTAAGAGCCGTATCGGGATCAGTTGATACCTAGGAGAGCGTCTGCATGATCTTCTCCGCCAGAACGGCGATTTCTCTGCTTTGGAAGTGGCGGTCAAAAAAATTCACCGGTCTATGTTTGGACAAGCCAAATCCGGCCAATGGTGTACCCGCCATTTCCTTGCAAGCCAATGCCACTGGACGAAGCCCAGAGCTTACTTGCTAGCTTTATAGCATCGCTCGGTAATATGCAATTGAACTCTCCAGCTAGCTATTGATGGTTAATCAGGCCGATGATCAATGCTGGGTTTGCCTGGGCGACGGCCAACGGACTGGTTCGCAAGAACCCAGTACATCAGGAGGAAGAGGCCAAACTGGTCATTTCGGAAACCTTTGAGCTGCAAGATCAGCAAGGCACCGAAATCAATCTTTCGGGAAGCTTCGAACTCGAGGACCCATGCCTCATGATAGAGATCTATGCCACAAAAATCGATCATGTATAATCATGGCATAATTTCCCAGACCCACTAGTTCTCCAGTGGTGTGACTGTCTAATATATAATCTGTCCCCTATATAGCCTCTCAGAAAGCCAAAAAACCTGCATAATTTCCGAACAGGACGACTCCGGCTTCCTCCTCAGCCGCGATGGGCCCAGCATCGACTCGTCGCTGGCAGACATCGCCCGCGGCGGAACCTCGGATGCTGCCCCGGAGGAAGCTCCCACAGCAGGGCAGGCTGCATCCTTTAAGTAACCTGGCTCCATATAGTCGTATAGGCTGCGGTACTCGTACTTAAAGATTACTTGATCATCCCAGGCTGGTCTTTCCTACCCTTGCACAGAATGCTTCGGCTACGTCGCTGTTGGCAAGCTTCCTCGAAGTGCTTGGCCGAAAAATCGATGCATGTGAGGATATCATGGACCCTCGGATGTGTACTTACTATCTAGGCATGCTTGTATACGATCGATCCTTTGCCTCGCAAAGTTGCCCCGAGCTGAAATCTATAGTTGTTCGTCAGCGAATCAGGACAAGCTGGATGAATCCCAGAACAGCAGAGCTTCTTCGCTTCTCTTCTGTATTCATCTAGCCTCATGCAGTTTGCAAACCCAAACCCCAAAGCCTTTCCGAGGCTTCGTGATCAGATGAAGGCCATTGTCACTGAGATGAAAGCGAAGTACGACGACTTGACAGCCAAGCAGGCGGAGTCTGTCACGACGACCCCCGACAAGTATCCTGCCTCATACTTCTAGCCATCCAATCATGCATATGTGGAGATTTGCTCCTACATTACAAACCTCGTGTTCACTGAGGGCCTTCAACGAGGACCTCCTGCGAAAGTACGCGGACATTACAAAGCAGGATGTCGTCCTTGGCAACTACGTGATCAGGGCTCGGTGCCGGGTCTATATAGTATCTCTAGCATGTGTTGCCTGGAAGTTTGCGCGAATACCTAAGCCCCGGGGCCTGAGAGAAAACCGTGTCTGGAACTCCCGAAGCAACCGATATGTGCAACATAATTAAATAAGCTCTATAAAGAACGGTGCATAATGATTAGCCCAGAAACCTGGCCTAGAACCTCATGGGAAAACTTGTTGCTTCTGCAAGCCGGTCGAGTGGCCCCAAACTACCCATGACCTCTATCTCAAACCTTAAATCGGACCCTTCAGATCTAAACCCTAAGCCTCGAACCCCCCGAAGGTGCCATACCGTTCAGGATTGTAGATTTACTTGGATCAAGGTTTCACTGGTACTTCTTATATACCCCAATACCGACATAACACGCATGTCTAGGACCCTGAATCCTTGGCCTACCTATAGGTGACCCCAATCCTAAACCTCCTGCCAAAGAAGGGTCGATTCGTTCCATTTTCCAAAATTATGCATATTAAAATCTTAAGAACTCAAACCCAATAAGCTTAATTAATTAGGTGATAAGCTTCGAACCCCTAGGGTATACAATATATAATATTAATATATATATATATATGTATATATATATATATGTATATATGTATATATATATATATATGCTCATATATAGAGAGAGACCAAGGAATATACATATACATACATATATATATATATAATTATATATATATATATATATATAATATAGTTCTAGGAAACCCCATATGCCAAAGATTTCTAGGACCCCGAACTTTGGCTTGTTTTAAGCAATATGGCTAATTGGGTTACGAATATGATATTAAGGCAAAGGTCTATCTTAAGATAAGGGGGAATTGCACTCCAAGGCCCGATAGTTAATATCCGTAGCTCGCCGAGGACGATGACCAAGAAGGGTGGCTCATCCAAGGCTCCTTCGATGGCAGGTGCTCCCAAGAGCAAGGCTTCTGAGAAGAAGCCGAAGGACAAGAAAACCAAGAAGGAAAAATCTGAGAAGAGTAAGGCCAAAAAGGCCAAGTGATCTGGTAGACTCCTGAGGAGTGCTGACCATATCTCAGCAAACGTTTAGAGTTTGCCGTGCAACGATGGTTCGGAACTAATATTGCATGTCACAGACCTTATATCAATGTGCTTTAAGTTCCTAGGGGTTGTTGCGGGCTCCGGGTTCATCGTTGTTGTGCAGCTACGTGTTCCGGATCGCAGATCCATACGCATAGGCTTCCGAAGCCCACTTGTGCCGGGGAGATGTGCACATGCAGCTTCTATGCAAGCAGCTTTTGGGGCTACTCGAGAGCACCGGCCGAAGTGTCCAAATGCTGAGCTACAAGCTATTCTAGCTGGCTACAGAATGATAATTATACCTACCGCTTGAATGCCACTGGTTTTCAGCGCAGGTCTTCTTGAGGAAGCAGACCAGAGGGCAGGCGGGATATGGGGTTGTTCAGGTTTGCAACGGATCCCTTCTCAAACATGTGTAGCAAGCCTCCATCTCGTATGCCAATTAGCCCGAAAGATCGATGTTAGAGCTCTCTCGAACAATATTACTTCCACCAATTTGATATTATTGTGAGGACCCAAAAATCTTGTGAATTCTGCAGCCCGCAAACCTTGAAAACACTTCATCACCTAATACCCCAAAAGTATGCATAAACCTCGAACCCCAAACCTGGCCGTTCTTACCTAGATATCGAAACCAACCCAGCTTGTCCTTGTGCAGAACGGCCATCGGACTCCGAGTTCGATGATGACCTGGCCGATGAGCTGTTCATTGGCTTCGAGCAGGGAGTGGCTGGGTTGTATATGTGTATCAAGCACCTATGCTGCATCATTATCCTTGAGTGTATAGTTCCGATCTAAGGCAGAGAGTGCTACACGAGTGACTCGCCTGGCGAATGTTGCAAACAACAAGCTGAAGAAGCACGGAGTCTGAGCACTTACATGGTCTCGATTTGTCGATCATTAATGGGTATAGGACTGTTGCTCTATAGTCACCTATAGTTTCCAAGTCGGTGTCTGGATGTTTGCAGGGCTACTATGTATGTGCAGGAGTCATTTAAGTTCAGGGGTCGGACTAGGGGTGATTTCATTATGTAGTGTATATATATATATATATATATATATATATATATTCATATAGAATTAAGTTATAGGGTAAGGGTTTGTGCCCTGGCTTCAAATAGCATCATGGGCATTCAGGGGTATATCCTAGGACTTATGGACCCTGTGCTTTCAATACTGGCGAGTTGTGGGCACAACAAGAAGAACCAATGCCGGAACTTGCATAAGCTGGTACATAGACAGGGGTACACACTACCAATCAAGATCGAGTCTGTGGAGACGCCGGTGAGGGTCCTTTCCGGCAAGCGTCGTGTTGCTGTTGTACCTTATCCGGTGATATATCTGTCAGAATGGGCTACCTATTTGTTGAACTCCAAGGGATACGAGAAAGTATTACTGGCAGGCTGCGAACTAGCCGATGAAAAGAACTGGAGACGCACCTTCTCGTGCTTTTGGAAAAGATATCGGAAAGTCCGACCCCAGTTGGAACTGTTTTCTGTTCCAGATACCGATCTCAGCATGTGCATCCCTTACGGACTCCATGGTGATGAAGGGCGAGGCAAGATGAAGCGACCACTTATGTGCTTGAGTTTCCAGCCGATCGTGAGCCATCGTGGAATGAATTTCACCAATACTGGTGGGCCCCTTGTCCTTATTCCTAAACGAGTCTTGCAGCTAACGACCCCCCAAAGTCGTCGATCTAAGTCGAACCTTATGACCCTGAGCCATAGCTTACTTCGAATGTCTGTATAGTAGTGCTGTTTGACTTATTTAGAGTATGTAGCAGACCGCCCTGGTAACACGCCTTCGTCGCCGTGGCCCAGCAGCCAGCACTTCCTTAGTGTGTTGGTATATAGTAGACGTAGTAGTAGTAGTAGTAGTAGTAGTAGTAGTTGTTGTTGTTGTTGTTGTATAGTATAATAATAGTCGTAGTAGCAGTCGTACTAGTAGTAGTTGTAGTGTATAAAGTTTTAATACTATACTAGTAGCAGTAGAAGTAGATAGTCGCAGTAGGAGTAGGAGTATAGCAGTAGGAGTAATAATAGGAGGAGTAGTGGTAGTAGCCCTAGTATACTATATATAGTTAGAACTAGTATATATGGTATAGCAGCAGGAGTAGTAGTCGTCGCAGCAGTAGTAGATATATACATATACATATAGTATAATAGTCTATAGTAGTGTAGTTGTAGTAGTAGTAGCAGAAGTAGCAGAAGTAGTAGTAGTAGTAGTAGTAGTAGTAGTAGTAGTAGTAGTAGTAGCATGTAGCATGTAGCATGTAGCAGTAGCAGTAGCAGTAGCAGTAGCAGTGCAGTAGCAGCAGCAGTAGCAGTAGCAGCAGTAGTGCTAGTAGTAGTAGCAGTAGTGGTAGTAGCTATATAGGCAATAGCAGAAGGAGGTAGTCGTAGGTGGTAGTAGTAGGAGTAGCAGTAGCTAGTATAAGTGTACCTAGTACTAGTAGCCTGTAGTACTTTATATAGTAGCTAGTAGTACCATGTATCGTGCACGGTTTAGGGTGGGGGTTCAGGTTTGGGCCTCAAGAAAGGTTGGGATTCGAGGTTAGGCAACTACCACCTCCTCTTCTACTATTGTTGCTGCTGCCGTTGCTACCGCCGCTTCTGCTACTAGTACTGTGTACTGCTACTACTACTACTACCACTACTACTACTACCACTACTACTACTACTACTACTACTACTGCTACTGCTACTGCTGCTGCTACAGCTACTACTACTACACAATACTGTGCTATACTGTTGCTGCTACTTCTACAACAGGTGACCTCCTAAGGATGTACTGATGCAGTACAGAAGTTATATAAAGAAGTAATATGTATGCACCATTCATGTACTCTGCGAGTGTTGCTGGTGATCGGTTCACAAGTAACTAGATCGATATGATGCAAGGCATTCATTCACTACACGCCTTCTGTACTCCGTCATCCCAAGTGAACTATATGCTGGGGACAGAACGCTGGATACACTCCATGCGGCAATGACTGAGAACTTGCTGCAGCTGTATCACGATGGAATCAATGTTGCTTGGCTTCGTGCTGCAAGTTTTGAAGGGGAATGTTGGAGCACATCCATAACCTGTACCTGATCCATAACCTCATAATCCCTACAGACCAACCTCTAAATCTCGATCCCTATATAAAGTCGAAGACAGATTTAAGGTAGCAGGACCCGGTGGCAAGATCTTCAACTTCAAGTTTGTACCCATCGTTTTGAAGGGGGATTGGCCTTATCTCCGCAAGGCCATGCACCTCGCAACCGGTTTTACGTCTACACGCAAATGCCACCTATGTGACACTACAGATACTTGGTGACTTCTGTAGATTTTACTTAATATATAGCAGATCCATAGTTAATTCGGGTTCTAAACAGACCCCAAGCCAGCTAGATTCCAGGAGTGGTACGACATGACAAGTGCAAGCACCACACGATCACTTCCTCAGAATTATGTGCCGACAGACCCCTTTAAAACTTCAAGGGCTCCATCCCCGCTGAGAAGATTGCCCGGTGGTAGTGGGCCAGAATGGGTCAAACCGGACCCTGCACACACGTATGCTATTAACGGGTGGGGGAAAGATTACGTATCATCGGCAATCATCCTCTTGATGCACTTCGGTGTCTTCGGCTTTGCCCGCAGTTTCCAAATCAACTTGGATGTCGCATTCAAGCGACTGAAGGAGTGGTGTCGCAATCATGGCAAGACGACTTCGCTTACCCAGTTGTCGTTGAAAGTTTTCAAGGTCACTTCGTAGCTGGTCTTTATAGCTATATAGATTGGTAATCAGGTTGCTCATCAGTATAGCACTGCTATAGTCTACAGGTTTTGTGGCCAAGGCTGAAGCAGTTTCCGCGAGGATGTGGCAAAGGTCACGATACAGCAGTGCTGGCTGCTTGGATCCACGACGAGATCGAAGCAATTGATCCAACTACAATCGATGTACCCTTGCTGCTATTGAGTATACGTAGCCTGTATAGAAATCATATGAATACCCCCAAATGATTGTCCCTATAAGATATTCTCTAAAAGATCTATATAGGAGCAGTATGACGAGATCTTTCAATTGCTGAAGTGGACATCGACCTCCCTGAACCTTCATTGGCGAACTCTATACTCGTGGGGAATTTGGCTTCCGCGAATAGATGCCGGCCGAGTCGCGGTAGAGAGTGGATTCAAGATGCTCGCAGCCAGGCGTCATTCGGTCTCGTTGTCGATTTCACCGGGGCACCCCTAATTAGATCGATATATATCCCCGAGATCTATATGTGCATATCCTGGCCTATTTAAACCCTAGCAACACGTGGCAGCTAGCTATAGGAGATTAATCGCTAATTTTTACCGTTCGTATCCGTATATATATACATATATATATAACCCTTAGAACTGCTATGAATAGTCGGTCTAGATATAGCTAGCTCGAAACCGATCGAAACACCTGAGCCAAGTCCCAGCCCGAGGAAGGCTATGCATCGCTGGCTATGAAGTGTGCAAAAAAACAGCTGCCTTTGTTCTACATGAGACCGAAGCACCACATGCAACTCCATTTGGTGAGCCTTGCCTTCTAGCCTGTGCCATATTCATGCTATTGTATGACGAGAGTGCACAGATAGGATACACGGCTAGGAATCGGAAATATTATTGGGCCTGGCAACTTAAGGAAAGAGATGGCTTGGCAGATTGATGCCGGACTTGACTGGATTTTGAATCCGGTTTGCTACCTGGTCATACATCGCATCAGGGGTTTAGTCGATCATCGTATAGTATATCAAATTAATTATAAGATGGTCTTGGGCAATGTATCCGTCCGAACAGGCTGGGCTTGTTGGAGCGATGAAGACTGGGTGGGACGCTGCTCACGCATCAGTCGCCGAACACATGCAATGACAACTGCTACACGCACCATATCTACGAGTCTCATGCTTTATCGGCGACACTTCCTGCAGACCTTTGCGTGACAAGTCACAACAGTGCGAGCCGAGCAGCTTGAAAAACCGTGCCGAATCGTGTGCACTTTGGATGTCTCGTGCGCTTTCTTGGGAGGGTCGTGCGCTTTCCTTGTAATGCGTGCGCTTTTCATGAATATGTGCCATTGAAAGGCACTGGTTCGTGCACTTAATTTTGCGAGCGCAATTAAGTGTATCAAACGAGGGTCTAGGGAGTTTAGGGTTCTCTTTAGGCCTCGGGAAATGGACAACGTCAGGGCACGGCGTGCAAGAAGCTTCCGTGCTAGACAGAGCCAACGGCCCGACAACTTCGCGAGCCGAGTCGGTTGGTTGACAGAGTGAACGGGCCCCTCATCAGTTTGGACGTATGAGAGTGCCACATTTAATCGACCTCTTACTTCAGCACTGCAGTATAGACATTATCATTAGTTAAAGAAGGCTCTACATGGTCAAAGCTTGCAGGATAATACCCCATGACTTTCGGAATGGACAATCACTATGTTCATATGCTTTGTTGGCTCCTACGAGTAATCTAAGCCAGCTCCGTCTATTGAACCAGCTGGGGGAAAGAGATATTCGTAGGCAACACGAGGGACCAGGGAGTTGCTGTTGTTGTTTTTGGTGGAGGCGGTGGCGTGTTGCGCATGGTCGCTTTCGCCCGTGGCCACGCGCAGCATTGTGGAACACCCAAACGCTGAATAAACTTAACCGTTTAGAAGCCGAAAACCTCCGAGATTTACTTTCCCCACGAAAAGACTATTGGAAGCCGCTGGCAGCGGTCGTGCGCCACGGTGGTCACGACGGCTTGCTGGAGGATGCTGGGCATGTCACCCCCTGACTGCTGCATGCCTGGGATATTCGTCTTGCTGCATATGGCCCGGGGTCTGTTGTGGGTTTCAAGGACTCAGGAAGCTTAGGCATTGAGCCATGAGTGGTAGCCTGGGAGGGCGCGTTGTCAGATGCAAGCTCTGGGAATTGCCGGATAGATTAAGGTGTCGGACAGATTGAGCAGGAAGTAGTAAGCAGTCTTGCCGCTTCCGTCAAAGTCGACAGACACGCACACATATATACCTGTACACATATACATGTATATGTATATGTATATGTATATGTATATGTATATGTATATATATATATACCTGTATGTATACGGTATACATATGTTATACATATATACACAGCTACATCTACATGGAAACTGCAATTCTGTATCTGATTGTGCTCATGATAGCCCCCTGCCCCATGAATCTTTGCTCAAAAGGCCCAATCCATAAACCGTGATCCGATGCAGCAGCCCGAACCCTAAATCCTAAACCCTGAAGCCTCAACTCAGCTTGCTGGGTTTACTGCGGCGGCCTTGATGCTTCGATTCAGGTTTTCAGATATTCTGCACCATATGTACAACAACAGAACCTTTAAACACAAAACAGTACTCGTAGGTCTTAAGGCCCTGCCTATGCTTCAGGGAGCTCCAAAAGTTCACAGGCTTCAGGAGTGAAGTCAGCAGTTTCGTGGCTCTATGGAGGTTTGCCGCTGGGGGGGGTTCCGACAGCGTTCAGCGGCTAAGGGCTTCTGGGTGTAGGGCTAGGACTGCAAAACGGAGACAGCAGATCGCTTTCCTGCCATTTTTTGCCTGAACCCTGTCCAGATCTGGGCAGGCCCTGCTGCCCCAGCCAGTGATCTCGCACATGCTCCCGACACCCTGGCAAGCACAGTTTATGAAACCCAATACATGCTGTTTGCAAGGGCTGGGCCCTAAACGCCAATTGGAAACTACCACTTTGTGGGTCTTGGTGTCTTCGGTGAAGCCTTACTGTGACTACAAGCCTTGCAAAGCCTCAGGCCGCAACAGCCGCTCTGAACACGAAATAGCCTTTGAAGGTTCGACACTTCAGAACTATTCAAGTGATAGACTCACACAGAACACATGCCTGTGAACCGGGGGGAGCGGTTGCTCGCCCACATGGCTTTGGGTGCAGGGTTTACAGTTTAGGGATTTAGGGTTCAGGGCTTGGGAACGGTTCCAACAATTTCTGGGGTGGCGCTTCTCGGCACAAGGCCTCGAAGTCGTCGGTCGGCAAACAAGCAGGTCCGATGCAGCTCGTCTCTGGTACAGGTCGATCCAGCTGTAGCAGCCTTTGGAATGGGTTTCGTGCGATCGAAAAATTTTCTGCTGAAGCTTTGGGTTAGTCAGAGCGTTGAGGGCTGAAACGGGCCGCCGCCAGGACATGCAAACTCCAACTTGCACAAGCTGGGACAGCAAGGACGACAGCCGGACGACATGCAGGAACCTGACTCATGAAAGTAAGGGTCCCAAAACCTCTAATTGAGGGTCCGGGGTAGCGAGCCTAGTAGAGTAGCTCAGATCCCCAGAGACACAGCAACCCATCCTGGCATCACAGCGAGCTAGGCAGTATTTTTCATAGACGAACATCGTACTTCTGTGCTGAATCTCTTTCTGGGTCACGCTTCTTTGCACATGGGCGGTGCAAACCGACTTCTGCGGTTGCAGGGGCAGAACCTATGAAGACGCCCAGCTAATATCCAAAGCTCTACTGTAAATCTGACTCAAGCCTACATCAGACCTGTCAAACCTAACCGCCCGATCTGTAAGTCCTTCACCCATACAAGAAAAACCCTAAAAGGCGCACCCTCATTTACAAATCCGCTGGGCCCAAAGTCCACAACCCAGCCAGAAAACCAAGACCCTGTAAGACCTCTCAAGATCTTGAATCCGTAAGTTCTTGAATGACAGAATCCCACTCTAAACGAAACTTTTGCCGAAACACGCGAGATCACTGTCAAACAGGATCTCTTGGCTAAACGCAGGGTGCGCAAAGACCTGCCGACTGTTTTTTTTGTTGGGGGTTTAGGCTTTATGGTATATAGGCTTGGATTTATAAGGGTTTTTTGCGGGTACGGTGTAGGCTGTATGGGTGTCGGGCTGCGGCAGTCCGTCCTTGTTACAGAAACTTATAATAAAGGAGAACAGGTTTGGGTAAACCCGTTGTTTAAGAAACCAGAAAGCTTGTTCAAATGCTTTAAATGGCAACCCTCGCAGAAACCCACCTTTTTCCACTGCGCTCAAGTCTAGCCTGTGCAGAAACCTACCTTAAGCCTTCCTGAAGGACCAAATGACCCTTAAAAGCAGGGGCCCTATACCCAAATACTATGAATCCCTATATGGTATATGAACCATAAACCCTTTTAGGGTTCATTTCGTCCTTAAGGATAGCCCACAGCCCAAACGCCAACCGACCAAGCCCCGCAACCCCCCCCAAGCCCAGCCTGCGTGATGCCTCGCACTTCCGAGGTCGCCGCTGATGGCTTGACGTGCGAGTCTTGCTGCCAGCCGCCTGCCACAACCTTTGAGGGTGCAGGGTCTGCTGTTCTTGAGAGGTTTTAAGATTTTCTCGTTCAGGATTTGGCGTGTTTAGGGCTTTCTTTCAGACTGTTAGATTGAAGGAATGTTATCTAGGTTGGAGGGTTTCGGATTTACTGTATAGTTTCCTCATATGTGGCCCGAATGAACTGCCACAACTCCCATAAGCTCCTATGATACCTGCTTTTGGAGTCGGAGCTCGAGATTACAAGACCTACTCTCGCTCTTTTTGAACCGCCACGGTACCTGTGGTCAACCTACCCATAGGCTCCATAGTGGTTCCTTTTGGGATTACCTTATAGGATTCTAAATATGAACCCCAAAAAGGGGAGCCTGTGGGTAGGGGCTTGCTCGCCTGAGATTGACCAGGCTTGATGAATTGCGTGAAGTCTTCCTTCATATGGCCTGCCACGGCCTCGCAGCTCTGCTTTAGCACGACCCTAAAACCCTATCGGGCCTAAAGTCCTCAAGTCACCGTCCAAGCACCTAATACCTGTGCACACATGCGCCCTGCAATTACACGTGATAGCATCTTGCCACTGCCACCCAACATGTACTCGTACTTTTTGGTTGATCTCCGGGTTTCTTCGTACATATGTATATATATATATATATATATATATAGAGAGAGAGAGAGAGAGAGAGAGGTATACTATTGATATATAGAATACCCAGCGGCTGTCTACGTCACTCAGGGCACCTGGAGCTTGGAGAGCTTGCAGTCATCAAGCAAGGATACGCAGTGCGCCGCGGTAAGGACCCACCTGACAGATTCTTAACTTCGGGCGCTTTGGACGTTTATCCTGGCCCCCCAAAGCCTAACAAACCCGAATACCTAAACTCTGATGCGCTGCTAGTTTAAGGACAGCTTTTCCGCCAGCCAGCTCCGCCAGCTCCCGCGATTTTGGGTTTGGCTGTTTGGCTGGGGTCGGGTTTTAGGGCTTTGCGCATCAGTTTAAGGTGTGGAGTTTAGGGTGTGTTCGGGCTCAGGACTTCAAACCATGGATAAGACAGCATGGCCTGAAACTCGGGTCCCAAATCCGAACGGCCTCCGGGCCTCTGACGCAGAACCCTCAAAGTAAGTTTCAAGCCATGACAAGATTCAGGATGCAGTATGGTCGCGCATTGCCCCTTTTACAGCTGGCTAGAGCCTGAACCCTCAAAGCTTCAGCGTGTCCATTCTTTCAACTGGATATCAGAAATCTGGCATGAGCTTCCTGGAGCTCTAGACGTGGTGTAGGCTTCAGATACTCTCTGTGTAGCGACTTGCCTCTGAAAGACAAACTTCGATCCTTCAGCCGGGCAGCCGAAATTTCTGAGCTCTACTGTATATAAGACTTGTATAACCTGAGGGACAAGTGTTTGGGGTTCTCATAACCAAAGTAGGTTGCACCTCTCAATAAAAAAAACCATTCCGACCATCAACCCCTGACCTCAGGTTCTACAAGAAATCTGGAAGTCATTATTCCGATCGAAATCGGGCTCAGTGCTTGCCGGGTTGCTGCACTCTTAGTGGAGACTGACGGCGACGAACCTATCTGCGACCCCCTCTGTACTGCCCCAAACATCATGACTCTCGGGCACCTGTCTCCAATCAGGGTGCCCCCGCAGAAGTGCATGGCCGTGCCATTGACCTGTGCCAGCAATTGGGTGCCTGGTATGTACGGTAAACATCTGATCAGAACTAGCACCCGCATTTCCAAACAAACGGGCACTTTCCAAAGACGATGACGAAATCCAAATGGGCACTTTACATGCATTCCGAGATCTGTGCGAAACTCCTCTCATGCAGCGGATCAGGATTCGGGTTTGGGTTCAGCGTGGTGGTTTAGGCTCGCATAAGGAGAACCCCATTCCACTGCCTAGGTCTTCAGGGAGAAGCTTAAGGTTCGGTTCAAGGATCAGGGTTGTGATCAGGGTTGTAGTCCGGTGGTGTTGCCAGCCGGAGGGATCTCTAGGGCCGTGTTTAGGAGTGGCAGTTTTGGGGCTTAGACTTTACAGGCTATGATTTCGGGTTCTATGGAGTTTTGGCTGAGGTATCCCGTTCAGCCCCCACCCCATAGCAAACGTGAACGTCGTGCTGCATGCCGGGGGGCTGAAGGGACCACACATATTGAAAGATTCAACAACCTCGAGCTCAGGAGCTCATGCCTTGAGTTTAACAGAAAGAAACTAAGCCCTTAATCATTTGAATAGGGTTTGGAGCTGAATTATACCAAAATTATCATAAACAAACCCCGAAACCAATACCCTACCCGAAACCCAACTCAGATCCGACACCTTTAAACCCTCCAATGTTCAACTCGACGCGAAATATTGCGAGATCCCTTGAACTCTGACCCTAAGGGGTCCATGTACCCAAACAGCATACACATTCACCACAAAATACCTCTCTCCCTATACATATATATATATATACACATACACACACACACACACATAATATTATAAATATACATAGAGACGTACCATCTCTATACACATATATATATATATAGCACTATAATGCCACAGCATATGCTATTTGGGTACATGGACCATTGGAGTGAATGCTTGCAGGTCGAAGCAGCGAGCTGACGTAGGCTGACTTGCCATCGCCACACGCACTCCTGGCTGGATTCCGAGACTGTGATTTGAGCGAAGATCAAGGGTACCGAATCAGTCCCGATCCAAAAACCCGAGAAAAACTAGAAGTTACAAGTCCCTAATTGTGGTTACTTACGAACCGTAAAGGAAAGAATCGGTGACCATCGAGGCCCCTTCATGCATTTAGGTAAACCACATTGTCCTGCTATCAAAACGTGGGCGACGCGCTTTTACCACTATTGATACGACGAAGACGACGACTACCACCATGAGCACGACGATGTCGTTGCGATTGAGAATGACGAGTGCAACGGGCAAAGAAACATATGTTATGTAAATCATGCTTGAGTTGCCAGCGTAGCCCGCATCCGTGGCAGCCACCATAAGACTAAGAAGGTGAACAAGACAAATCTATCAAAGAAGCTAGCAAGTGTTACCACAAGCCGCAGCTAGCCACTTAATGAGCTCCAAGTGTCACCCCCCGCCCCCCCCCCCCTCAAAAAAAACAAGACACACACAGACACACACAAAGCCCAATCCCAACTGCAGGCTGCAGCCTGTGCATCCACACCCCAAAACCCAAAACCCAGCCTTTGCATCCACACTCCTAAACCCCAAACCCAGCCTTTGCATCCACACCCCAAGCCCTACACCCGGCCTTTGCATCCTCACCGTGGATGATGCGGCTGTTGCGAAGAGTGTGGCCACCAGCACGGCCTGAGCTCGACACCAACGGGTTTGCCACACATCTCCACCCGTGTATAACCGTAGACCCCAAAAAGGGGCCCTTCATGAATACTACGGCTTGATGCTAAAATCGAGCCTCTTTGATTAATTAACATAGCAAGGATAGATTAAAACTTGCTGATGGAATCCTCACAAGCCTGGCCAGTCGTTCGTGTTTCGCAATGGTTTGTACATACCTTCCACCAAACAAGCAACAAGCGAAGCGTTGCTCAGAAACAAATCAGGAATGCTAGCTGAACCAGCGGGCCTGTGAGGGCTTAGGTAGTATATAGGGTCCACCTCTGGGACTGCAGTGGGCTGTACATGAAGCCTCTGGATTTAGGTGTGAAGCCTGGCCAGGGAAAGCGGAGTTGAACCGCAAAACCTCAGCCTCAATGTACCTATTCAGTATGTGCTTAAGTTGGAAACGAGTTCCCATATGGGTGGTACATGGAGCCTTAGGGACGAGAATAGGGCGTTGAAGAGTGTTGAGCTGGGCCAGGCTCCGTGGTAGCACTGGGAAACTTGAGAACGAAAATGCTCCTCGCTATCCTTGTCACCAGTTTCGGGTGTTCGGGTTCAGGGCTTATGACTTATGACGGACGTTTATGTGTGTTTCGGCTCCAAGGGTTTGTCGGAAACATTTGTTCACACCGATTTCCGAGATGCTAAGCCCCAATCCTCAGATACCTGAGGCCGCCGGAATTACCAGATCCGTAACCCCATGGCCCCCTCCGTTAAACACTCAACCCTGAAGGTCATAAACCCTACACAAGCCCACTCCCCAAACCAGAAACCCCACTGGCATTTGCTGGTGTATGTTGTATGTTGCAATATGCTTATCTGAGTATTCCAAATTCCTGACCCCTTACACTGCACTCCCTGACGGGGCCCCAGGGCCCACACCACAGGACGACTCTTTGAAAGGCTCTTGAGAAGGGCCCTCCCTGCGGCTCTGGTAAGGCTTTGAAGCTTTTGGGAAGAGGGCCCAAACGGCTCTTCAGGCTTAGCTCTACAAGGCCTTGCCGATCAGAGAGTTTAAGCTGTAGTTTACCAAATTCTTAAATTACCAAAATCAGGCTCCCATCTTCCAGGACTTGGGGGCTTAATGTTCGCTGTTGAGGGTTTCGACACGCACACTCGCTGACGCAGGCACGGCTTCAGTGGTCCGATTGCTGTTGAGGGTTTAGGATCCAAGGGTTCACGCAGAAGGGCTAGGGCGTCGCGTCTACGAACCCGCCGTCCCTAAACTCCTAAACCGGACCCCACAAAATCTCACCCTGCAAACTCGAAAGCTGACATCTGAACCCCCAGAGATCGACATGTGACTTTCAACGCAAGCGTCTCCACCCTGATCAGAAGTCATGAGACGGGCTTAGCACCACATCTCTGAGCTGAGAGCCTCCCAAACCATGAGAGATGTGAACCCTCACAGTAATTAGCACGAAAATCTTCAATGCTGAACACCACAGCAGCTGCAGCCCCAAAAGAAAGAGAAAAGTTTCAAACTCGAATCGAGTAGTATCATTGCCATGGCATCTCCGGGGCCACCGAGCAAATGGAACCAGTCTGGGTCTCACCATATTATGCTCTGTAAACTATATGTCTTTACTTCACATTACATATACCTTATCTGACATAGTTTCTGCTGTTGTTGTTTGGGCAGGTCTTCCATGATCCGGAGCATGTTCCGTCAAGACACCATGGCATCACGGGGTGTGACTGAGACCCAGAAATCCTGATAGTCGGTCCTTCTCACACTTGAGGATCTATAATTCTAGGCTCTGTTCAGATAGCCCAGACTGCCGGGGGGGCCCTGTCTACCTTCATGCAGCCCAATTCCGGCTATTGTTCACGAAGGCCCCCGAATCCCTACAAGTGTGTAGCAGCTATCAGGAAACGGTTTTTGGAGCGTTTGGATGGGGTTTAGTTTAAGGCTTTACAGTCTCTAGCTCCCTGCAAGCCCTAAGCAGTCCTGCAACGATCCCGACCTTTGCCAACTGGACTAAGCACTTCTGTGTGTGCCTGTATGTATACAAGTATGTATGTATGTATGTATGTATATATATATATATATACATATGTATATATGTATATGTATATATACATATATGTGTACATATATATATATATATGTATATGTATACATATATATATATATATATATATATATATATACACACATATATATATATATATATATATGTATATATGTATATATACATATGTATATATATATAAAAAAAAAATTCAATAACCCATCACCCTCAAATACCATTCTAGAACTCTCTATCCTTCGGGCCCTTCTCCCCAAGCCTTGGGATGCTAAGATCCGCAACTGCACCGTGGAGGAGAGTGATGAAGAATACCTGGAAAAACAACACGGTTGTTCTCCGCGCGGGACGAAGATGGTGGTTGTTGAAGTAGCAGTAGTGATATAGAAAGTTTTCTCTTTGGGCACATTTTTAGTGTGCGGCATTAGAATGGCCAAGCGAGCATACAGTAGCACCAGCACTGGCTTGTCAACAGAACCGCACACGTAAGGGTGGCAAGCAGTCAGAACTTCGACACTAATCACATATTAGAAGTACCTAGGCACAGACAACCCCAACGATCCTAGTGCAACCTGCACTATTACTACTATCCGCAACCCAAGTACCTATTCATGAGGTACTTCGGACCCGGCGGATTGTTCACGTCCTCTTCGGGATCCTCCCTTGTTTAAACTTCTGAGAAGGCAACGTTCTGCTTTCCAAGATCCTCTCGAAGACAACGATTTCGCAAATCTGCACATTGACAGGAGGCCGCCGGGCGGATGGTTTTGTTTCAGCCTCCACGTGTAGTGATCTTAGTGCTCCATGTTGGTGCGCATGTGTTCAAGTTAAACCCTACACCCCTTGCAAACGCTACGGGTTCATGTACCGTTAAGGGGTTTTATAAGGGAGCCATAAGGGCTATTTAGGGTTTCGGGTGTTGTTTTTTACCCCAGTCTTCACAACCTGCAGCGCCCATAGACCAGAAACGCAGCCCGAATAAGCTGCCAAAGTCACCAGCGATGGGCCCGGCAGCCGGCGTCCGCGGCTTGGCTTCATCAGGCGAAGCAAGCAGCTTACTCTAAGCAGTCAGCAGAAAAGAAACTAGATCAAGTTCGGGCTAGAAGACCCATGTGGAGTCTTGCGACTGGCGTTCTGATGGATTTCTGTCTGCTGTGCCGAGTCGTAATGATGCGGGTGATGTTTTTTAGTTTTTTGGAACGCGGTGGTAGAACTTTTTTACCGCTTACACAGGGGCGCCTGCTCTCATGTAGAAGGCCCACAACATGTTTCATCATCACTCCTTGGGTGACAAGATCGGCCGAGCACCACAACTATGACATAGACATAAAGAAGGCTCTCGGCATTTAATCGTCGGTATAGACTTCAGGGCTTTGAAACCTAAACCTTCAAAACCCTTTGGGAGAATCCTAAACCCTCAAACAAGAACAGTCCCTCTAGACCCCAACCCATCGGGCATGACAAGTTTGGGGCCGAGCGCTTGCTGTGCGGTTGCGGGTCTTGGGCTCCCGGGTTGCTAAACCCAAGTGGAATTTAGGGTACATATACCTTGAATCACCAAAATCGATGTGCCTTCAACAAGAGGGTCTAACCCTACAGAAACTGGTACATGTGCCCTAAACCTTAAATCCTAAACCGCTTTTTGGTACCTTGGTTGCCCGAGGTAGGGTTTAGGGGTTAGGCTTGTTGCTGTTATCCGCCTACACAAGCTCTCAACTCAAAGGTCGGGGTTATGATTTGGGTTTTGGCGCTTAGGGTTTAGGGTTTGGGGTTTAGGGTTTAGGGGTTTACGCTCTCACAACTCGGACACAGCCAGGCGAGGTTCTTAGGTTTAGGGTTTAAGGCTTTAGGGTTCTAGGGTATGCAACCTCGGGTTCAAGGTCCTTGGTAGCCCATCGAACAAAAACCGTGGGCGTGGGACTCCGCGGAACCCTTTACAAGTCTCTGCCTGCAGCTTCAAGCCGAATTCCTTTTTCGGGCTTTTTGACTGAACCATAAACCCTATAAGCCTTAAACACAAGACACCCAAAGAAAGCTGAAAGCCGCTATCCGAAAAAAGGAAAACACTTCAGGGTATTGGTTTCTAGCTATCAAGATCCCGATGGAATGAGTAACATTGCTTCCAAGAAGTACCTAGCACAAAGGACGCCTAAGCCCTCTTACACCCTAATCCATGCTTTTGGAAGGTTCGCGAATAACTTGCTTCCAAGATCTAGAAGTATACAGAAGAAGGCCGCCCAAACCCTCTTAAACCCAATCCGTAGATTTTAGGCTTTCCGGATAACTTGATACATACTGGCATTGAGTATCTTAGCGTATCGTATACCCAAAACCCAGTTCTTATTGACAAGGTCCCTACATGAAGCTTACCCATCGCAGAACCCGCCCTACTCGGCGGGCTGAGGAGGCCACCCGAATAATGCCGTAACCTCGACTGATGGACATCGAGCTTCGCTTCCGGGTTTTCGGGGCGTCAGTAAAGGTTTTCGGTTAGGGGTTTAGGGTAACTTTGGGTTTAGGGTTTATAGGGGTTCACGGTAGTTGAGGGTTTAAGGTTTAGGGGTTTTGGGTATAGTAGTATAGGGTTTAGGGTGATTTAGGGCTTGTAGGGTTAGGGCCAAAGTTTTGTTTTGCGTCAGGCTGCAGCCGCTACAAGCACATCCAAGGAGGCTCTGCCAGCAACAGCGGCTGTGAGTGGCTGGCTGCTCGCCTTTTGTTCCGGACCCCGTTGAGTTAGGCTTCAGGGTTAAGGGTTTAGGGTTCAAGACTTAAGAGGCCTAAAACGGCTGGACCTCAACCCCATGACCAGGTCTTACACTATAGATTCTCAATCTGCCTTTGGGACATCCGAGAGTGAGGCCGTCAAAGTAGCCAGCTCGGCCAGCGACCTCGGCTGGACTCTGTAAGGATCTGGCCTGAATACTTGGTAAAGCTATTCCCGGAATGCCCGACTTTAGATAAACTATAACATACTCCCACAGCCTATTTTAGTCGATAGCGCCGCTATATTCGAATGGGGGCGGGGGGGGATCGGGGGTTTGTTCTGTACATGCTGCACAGTCAGCCCGTAGGCCCGAACAGTTGATCCACCATACAGATGCCACAAAACTCAACCGCGCAAGCCACGAAGCTTGATCAACAAACAACTCCGAAGCTTGCCCCGAAGGCAAGGAGCGTTGATATCCTCCTTGAATGTGATCCGCACGATGGACACGTTGTCAGCCTAGCACAGAAACGTGGCCCAGCCCCTTCCAGGTTTATAGGGCTTGAGAAAATCATCATTTTCTTGCAGTCATGGGCTTTGTTTGGGGCGATCCTCTAAACAAGGATCTTAGTACTGAGGGTCTACACTATGCTTTCACAGTTCGGAAAATCCTTCTGGGATCCGCCGGCACAAGCAATGATGAGGGCTTCTCATGCAGCTTTCATTATAAGATTGCCTGCACCGGAATGTTCCATTCATGCGTTGAAGGTGCTTGAGAGTAACAGATATGCAGTGCATGTGAGGGTTTATCGGGTTTAGCGGTGTGCGTCCGCTGTTTCCGCGTGCGATGGAGATATGGTGCTGACTTGCAACGCCCTTCACGCCAAAGGCCCTGTATCAATCATCACCCCATATTAGCTATAGGGGTTAATACTGAAAACCCAAACGCTTCTCCGCCTGAATCCATAAACCGAAGTCAGAACACCCCGCCGAACTACTGCGCAAAACAGCAAATGCCCCGAAACAATAAGTCCCAAACCTTGTAAACACTACCCTAAACACGGAACAATACACCCCTAACCCCGAACTACTACCATAAACCCTAAACATCCTAAACAATAGCCCCCAAGCCCTGACTACTCCATCGACAAACGCTCGCTCTCTCGCTCTCTCGCTCTCTCGCTCTCTCGCTCTCTCGCTCTCTCTCTCTCTCTCTCTCTCTCTCTCTCTCTCTCTCTCCCCCTCCCTCTCCCTCAAGCACTCGAAAACACTCGAAAGGTCAAGGTTTGTCCCCCTAAACCCCTAACCCCTGAACAATAGACCTCAAACCCGAGTTACTCCAGGGGCATGATGCGCCGAGGTGCATGAAACAGGCGTCCAAGCTCTCGGTTGGCGAAGCGAAGCGCGAGGATGTTAAGCACCTGACAGGTTTGTCCCTCCCTCGTCTTTGAGGGAAGGTTTGTTTTGTGTTTTTTTGAACTCCTTTTTCCCAAGAGGCAGGGTTTACGGTGTGTAGGGTTTAGGGTTTCAGGCTTTAGGGCAGGTTTGATGCGATAGAAGCAACAGGGTGTGCCTAAACTCTCTTGACGTGTCTTACATCAAAGGGTTCTACAATGTTTTACCGAGGCCCCTAACTGTGTTGTTGTTTCTCTGACCAAGCTCAGATGAGCAATCTCAACTCTACGGCATCTTTACCAAGCCCGAATATACCTACAGCGATACGTGAAGGGTCTTGGTTTTGTGTTGAGGGAACCAGTGAGGGATGCCTCTGGCTTCGGTATATGTAAGAATGTATATGTGTATACATATGCGTATATATATATATATATATACCAACTCCATTCTGACTGCTCGTAATTAGTGTCGGTACTTGTACAGCTAGTGCTGCAGGCTTGCAGGTTGTTGCTGCAGGGATTTTGAGGACACGCTTCGGCCAGCTCCGTTATGATGTAAACTTGTAGATTCACTTCACATTTCTCCGGCGCTCCAGAAAACTACCAGCTGGCCGATACCTGAACAGACTCTCCGAGTCTTGTTCCACACCGCTGGCTCGCGAAACTGTAGGTCATTGCGGATGTGCTAAGAAGGCTTAAGATGTAGGGCAAGGACATTGTTGCAAGGCTTTTGGTGGAATTCGAAGCCCGCCTACTGTGGTGACCGCAGTGGCGCGACCGGCAGGAGGACATATCTGCTTCTTGTCTCGGAAGTTCGCACGACCGCTATACTAATACGCCATCAAAACCAAAGAGCCTAGCACCAAACCTGACGCAAAGCGTGAGTTTTGCAGACATTTCAGCAACTAGCCCCTTCCTGTAAGGGTTCCTCAATCCCGCAGCTCATGAACTCATACAAAGTCACTCTACAACCTAAACCCTAAATCCTAAAGTCCTTAAACCCCAATCCTGATTAATATCCCCTGGCCGGAGAGGCACCATGTTCTTGGCCAGGTAGTGGTCTATTCTGTAGACCTGCGACCTCGGCACTCCCGCGATGCTTCAGGTCACGAGTCAGCTGCATACCCAAAAACCTACTTTACCTTTAAGGGTACATGTACCCAAAGTGTATATACATTGGTCCCAAAGTACCTATGTAGGGACTATATTGAAGGCCAAAGTGTATACTATTTGGGTACATGGACCCTTAGGGCTACTTTATTATAGGGTACCCATAATTTTACGGAAGGGCTGCTAAGAGGAGGACCAGAGTAATATCAAACACAAGACATGAGGCTATGGCAGGGTTGAGCGGTAGGGTTTAGGGATCATCGAGTAAAATCGAAACACCGGTGAAGTTCAGCAGAACATCTCCTCGCAGAGGAGAGACGTTAGGACACTCCAAGGGTCGTGGCTCACCGGGATCGCACAGTTCGTCAACCCACACTCCAAAACCCCATCTTGGCCTTTAATTACCGTCGGTCTTTAAAGCCGGCTGCGCGCAAAGCTATGGTCAGCCGAAAACTCAACCTTCAATGCTCAACCCGAGTCCCTCAACCTTCCTGCGCCTTCCAACTTGCCAGGAGAGTGGAACCCGCGCAGAGCCCCAATGAGAATCCTTCAAAACCCTTGTGAAAACCTTTTCATGCCCTCCGTAGAAGTTTCCGAAAATAGAGGACCCTAACGAGCAACCCTAAACAATAATATGCTAATTAATAAGGATCCCAAGATAAGGTACCTCTAACTTTCGGAAACTCCCATTTGGAGCCCGGATTATCCTTCCCGGGTACTACTAGTAATGTTAAAACAAACCCCTACCTGGATCCCCAACATCGGACCTTTTTCAGGACTTAGAAAGGCAATCATAAATTAAAGCTTTCCTTAGTAGGGTTCCATATTACGTTAAGAGGGAACCCTCAAATGGATGGTTCTATAGGGTCCCGGAAAACTTAAACTCTGCCAAAAGGGATAAAAACAGCCGGCTCCGAGCTCGACTTGGATTCATGATCAGGACCTACAAAAAAGTATATAGGGTTCAGTAGTTTAAGGTATACTTTTGAACTCTTTTCAAAAGGTATAAAAAGTAGTAGTTTAAGGTATACTTAAAATCTGCAAAGGGATAAGAACAGTTCGGCTCCCAGCTCGACGAGGTATTCCGAGAGCTGGGAGGCGAGATCTCGGGCCTCAGGGGGCGTTTTCATAGAAGCGAAGGGCTTCGGGCATAGAGTCTGGGGTTTTTTTTTGACACTCACACTCGGACAAAGCCTGGCAAGGTCTGTAGCGATCCTGGTCCATCGTTAACTAACACCTTGGCACTTATCACCAGAGCGAAGGGACTCCCATGTCTCATTTAGACACAAGAATCAGCTGTCAAACACCAAGGTCTTAGGGTTGGCAATTTAGCGCATAGGGCTTAGGGGTTGAAGGGTTTAGGATTTACAATAGGGTCTGGAGGTTGAAGGGTCTGGGAGCTCACACTCGGAGAATCCAGGCGAGGCATGTAGTTAAGGGTTTACGGTTTACGGTCTTTTTTCCTCTCGCATTGCTGGCATCTATGTCCACTGGCGAGGTGAGCTTGGGAAAGCATTAGGGCATAGGGTTTGGGGGTTTAGGGTTTAGGGTTTAAGGCATTGGGTTCCGGGTTTAAGCGTTTAGGATTCAGGGGTGATTGTTCGCGATGCAATTTCCCAATCCGCTCCTCCTGGCCATGAGCCCTACACGTATTTTGAAGGACGCCAGCTAGCTGGGCTTACGGCGGATTGGAGATCGTGGCCAAAGGGCTTCTCGACAATCACACCTCAGCAGAGCAACAGAGCAGATTGGGTTGAGGTGGTTCGACCGGCCAAAAGCCCGCTTTTGGCTTCCAAGTCTCTGGGCCCGCAACCGCATTGAGCTGTGGACTTTTCTGTGAATGGTCTACTACTGCTACTAGGAGCAGGATGGAACGGCAGATCTGATGCAAATCCTGCGAATCCCATGGTTTGCGTTCAGTTTGAGAGAGTTTGGGGATTGAAGTTTCCCCAGTGCGAAGCTCCCATGACGATCCGAGAAACGTTCACCTGCGAAGGAGCAAACTTCGGAACTCGTCCTCCAACTCCAACCTCAAAAGCAGCGAAAAGATTGGCCCAGCAGCCAAAAAACCATACCTTAGAATATAATCAAGCCCCACCTGCATGACTTATGACCCCCTAATGAATCGGGTTAGCCGGGTCAGCTGCTTAACTTGATCCACGAAGCACTAGGTGATTTCTCCAAGCCAAAACCCCGAGTGCGATTGTCCAACAGCAAAAAACCCTGAGTGCCGGGAGGGCCCACGAACGTAGCCAGTGCCAGGCCAGCACTCCTGCAGGGTTGAGAGATGTTGAGAGTTCGGGGTTGGCTTCGGGGAGGGTTTAAGTTTAGGGTTCAGGGCTTTTTTGTGAGGCTTTGATTTTTCGAGTAAGACACTCGTGTGCAGCAGCAACGGCTTCGTTTACAGTGCCAAATCATCGGGGGGCGCTTTCTTGCCGTGCTTAAGGCTGCCGGTCCGGTGCATGAGAATTTCGATTCGAGTCGCATTCTGGCCTCCGGCGGTCAACTACGTGCAAACTGCCACGAGAGCTGCGCTTTCTGAGGGTGTTTTACGCTCTTTGAGGAACTTTGGCTTGATTTGGATGTTGAGGGTTTCCATACCATGGAGACACCTCATTTTTCAGTCACCAACATCCAATCTGGCTTGGGGCTAGGGGCAGTTGTATGGCACCCGTTTTGAAGTTTGTGTAACCCATCACAACCCTTCTCCAAGCCTTTCTGACGGTCTTTTCAATTTTCGAGCCGCCCTTCCAGATGGCTTTTTGGGGCTTGGAGGGAACCTGCCGCTCCAAAGAGTACTCCGGTGCTTGTGTCTTCCGGCATCGAAGTGTTTGGTCTCAGGGGCCCAATGTGCGGTTCAGGGTTTGCGGAATTATAGAAGGCTTCCTGCTATAATGGAAACACTTCGGGATATTGGGTTCTTTCGGCGCTGTGGGCTCGTCAGCATTGTTTTGAATGCCTTTTCGGTTTAGCGGCTTTCAGATTTCAGGCACACATAGTTGAGCTAAATACTGTCGAACGCTCTGATGCCTGCACGACCCTACATGGCCTCTGCAGATGACGGCCAAGCGAAATCCTCTCGCCGTTCGAAACCCAAGCTCCTGTCGGATGAGCTTCACGGCCTCTCGGAAAAGAAAGGGCCTCAGTCTCCCGGACATGCTTTTGGAGTTTATCGGTTAGGGTTTAGGGCTAGGGTTTAGGGTTTAGGATACCTCGAGGCATCGAACCCTCGCGAAGCCACCGAGTGCCCTGGCGGCAAGGCCAGGTAGAAAATGCGATTGTCGACCAGCCTCGGGGGAAGACTCTACGAGGGTGTGAAGCTAAAGAAGTTGTGTCAAAGTTGAGGGATGCAGACTCACTGATTACATTCGCATTGTGTGTGCTATCGGGCGCTGTCTTTATTGCTGATGTGCTTACTTGGCGCTTCTGCCATCATACCTAATTTGCTATGCTTGGTTGATGAGATGTATGTCTGTACGTATGCATGCATGCATGCATGCATGCATGTATGTATGTATGTACGGATGGACACCTGGGATTCTGGACTGGAGCTGGCATGGTGTATCAAGATACATTGACAAACTAAGATCAGTGTTGAACACCGGCGAATATTCTACATGTGGAGGCTAAAGACCAGACCGTTTATTGAACCTGAGTTTATTGTGGGTAATCTTGAGCGCATCCCACTCGGCACTCGGCCCATTGGCGTTGGCCTGAAGACATTTGTGGAGCTCCCTGGCCGCATGGATAGAGTTTAGGTTTCACCGTGCTGTGTGGCTCGGGGGCTGGGGGCAGAAAAATTGTCAACATCCAAACAGTGCTATCGCGGACAAACAACAACGCTTGGTACGACATCGCTCGTCATTGGAACTTGTTCATTACTTCTCAATTAGATGCCATGGGCCGGGCTCGGTAAATTGTTCGTCTTAAGCCGCACGGCAGGCTGCATGTTTTGGTGTTTCTGGTGCTGGGCGTGCGGGCAAGATCGCGGCCCAACCGGGTTGCCTGAACCATAAAAACCGTGCCCGACCGCACCTCCTGAGCGAATTCAACATATTCAACAGACCAATTGAGGCCAAAGCTCTCAAGTATCGGAAACTCCCAAACCACCTCTTCTCGAACACGCACCGAAGCTTTTCAGGGCCCTGAATCCCTGAATCCTCTGGAACATCTCAAAATCTAAACCCCAAAAACGAATGAAAGCATCTCGGAGCCTGAAGGTTTCCACATCTTTGAAGTTGACCTCGCTTCGGGTTGGGGTTTCCAGGGATGTGAGGGATTTCAGATGTGTTCAAGTGTCGTTTGCGTGTCACCTTTTTTTGAGCTGACGGGTTTCTTGTCTCAGATTCTGGTCCCCACTCCACAACCCAAACTGTAGAGCTGCGTTGATTGATCAGGAGGCTTGCCTGGCTAAGTAGCAAAGTACTGGTACCCAAAATTAGGGGTCTTCGTTCTTTGGGTCTCGGGTCGCTCCTGTCCCGTCCTAATTTTGGAGATCTGCATCAGGGTGCTGAAACACTCTCATCAAACAAGTCCTACCAAGAGTGCACGTCGAGGCCTCCGAAGGTTGGTCGGTTTGATGACTTCCTAAAACCAAAAAACCTCACCCCCATTAACCCCAAACCCTAAACCACAAAAACCCAAAGCCTAAATCCCCATCGTCCAATCCTAAGCCCCAGTCGGCATTGCCACAAACTCGCCCCGAAAGCCAGTGTAAGGGTCGGAATGTAAAAACCTGCATAACTACTAGTCGCATTCTCCACAGATCCTAACTATGACTATAGTATAGTGGATCCCGAAGCCCCGTTACGCTTCTTAAAGGCCCTGATCGTAGGTGCCATGGTCGGACTTTCTTGGGTCTAATGAAAGGGTTTCGGGCTCGGGGTTTGGAGATGGGAATCGGAACGCTTGAAATACAACCCCGAAGCCGCAATCCAAAGCTTCAGTCCTGAACAGTGACGAGCATAACGATCACAATTATGCTCAACGCATGGGCTCCGAAGATTGTGCCGCCCAGGAGCGGGGGCAAAATGCAGCGTCGAGCAGAAGTGCTGGCCAAATGGTGCGGCTTCCGGTGTAAAAATTCGGAAGCTTTTGGCTTTCGGATCCCAAGGCCTAGATAAACGACATATTTAACCGTTTTTTTCCTCCGAAAGTCGCATTAATTGGTTCTGGGCTTGAAACCAGCACCCTACTACCCCAACACCCAACCTGCAGCTATATAGATCTGAACACGACAACCTTCACAGCTGGCGACATGTGGAGTCTACGACGAGTCCTGAACCCTACACCCGGGTCGGTTTAGGGCTTATAGGGCTTAGAACGTTTATAGGGTTTAGCCTCCAGCATTTTAGGTCTGAGTTTGTCGCCCGGCCCTTTCGCCTTGCATGCTTTCCCAAACAAGGCAGAACATGATTCTACGAAGAAGCAACAGTGCACGAGCTCTGGTCTGCCCTGAATAGGAGAGGTCTTCTAAACAGCCTGAAGCAACACCCTCGCTGGCCTACGCCCACAGTCACCAAACGCTACATCTCACAAGCCTCAAAAGACTGTAAACCCGCAAACAGAAGTCCACAACCACAACAGCTGACCTTAGATCCCAGCTCATAAACTTCCCATGTATCTTTAGGGTTTTGGTTTCGGCGCTCACGCTCGGACGTACCAGGAAACGTATGTCGTTCGAGGTCTGAGAGGAGTTGAGAAACTTGATTGACAGGAGTGACGGCCATCACAGGACAAGACTCCCTAAATTTGAAGGTAGGGTTCAGGGTTTCTCAACCTTCAACCGACCTTCAGCCCGACTAGATTGGTGCGTGTGGGCCTGACGCGTCGGCTTTCTGGCTTGGGGTTCACGGACACTTCATCGACTACAACAAAGACTGCGCAAACCACGGAACAACCTCGTGGCCCTCCTTTGCCATAACCTCACTGGAGCTGTACCTACAGTCTCCATCGTGGTTCCTTTTTTGGGTTACTTTATAGGATCCCTAATATAAAGTTGGTTAAACCAAGAAAAGGAACTACAATGGAGACTATAGGTAAACCCCAACACTGCGCAACAAATAACTAACACCCCCCCTTCAAGCAGCCAGGATCACCCGAAGATCTGTTGGCTTCTTGCACTCCTTTTCCTTGCCAGCCAGCTCGCGCTACAAGAAACATGCCAAGAAAGAGCATAACTAGCTTTCATGTAATATAGTGGCGTGAAGAACTCATATAGGACAAAGTTTCGCATTTAGGGTTCTATAAATACTCCCGATGTATGACGAAACGTGGTTTCGCAAGGCCGCCCCCCCAAGTTTTGGGAAGTTTGTTGTAGTTAGTGTCCCTATGTATACCCCAACATGTGGTTCTGTTTCAGATACTACCTGGACACAGGTCAGACACTTCATCTGGAAAGCCTTTAGGAAAGTGGGAATTCTGATGTAGACCAGACTCATGAGACATCGCATGGTGAGCATACACGCAGCCCTCATAGTCCCGAAACTAACAAATACATAACTGAGTGTGTACATAAATATAAATACAAAATATATATTTACATATATATATATATACACACACACACATCTGCATAACATACCGTTCTAACTATTCAAACCCCTATATGTTAATGCAGTCTGTGGGGTCGCAAGAAGCCCAGTTATGAATACATTGGGATATGGTTCCGCCAACCCTTATGAAGCGGCCATTACAACTCGAATAGTGGTAGAGCGGGCATTATTTTCTACTGTATCAGACTCTATAAGATAGGAACCTTGGGGAGTAGTAGTACTCACTTTCCACGTTTCTGTGTAGTTGGGTGACCCCGCTCCTTGGAGTCGAGTACACCACGCTATATCAGGAAAATGATAATACGATTATAAATAGCCCAGCCTCCTACTTCTACTGCATAGGTAGCTCTGCCTGAAAAGGAAGCCCTGTAGCACTCTTTAAAGGACCTCCTTGAGCCTCATGGCTCCAATTGACAAAGAACCCCTACAGAATCCTTATGGATCCCTTTTGGGAGAGGGAAACCTCTGAAGATCATGTTCGCTCGACAACATCCGCAGGCGACCCTGAACAGTGCTTTGAAGTGCCTGAAATAAACCGATACCCAAAGCCCCTAAGCCCTGAATTAAACCCTGATCCTTTTCAAACAAAGGTATGAATCGCGTGCACGCCTGAGGCCCAGACCGATATCGCCCCTTTGCTTGAACCCTCGCCCTTTTACTCAGAGTTTGCATTGCCGAATACCCCAAAGCTCCCACAACTTCCAAAGCACTCCGTGGACCTTTCAGAACAAAAACCTTTAGGGCTTCGCTAATAAAGGGGCCCAAATAACTACTAATACTATTTTGGGGGCGCCTTACTATAAGTATGGTTATGGTATATTAATATACCCCCAAAGCTTATTCTCATTATCAAGGCCCACCCATGTCAGGGTTCTGCTACCCTAATATAGGCACTATAACCCCTAAACCCTGCATTGCATGCCGTGTCTCCAGGTACGGCTTTAGCCGATTCTGAATCCTTGGCCCGGCTGAAGGAACCGAGCTTCAGGGCTTCTCCGCTGTGAAAATGGGCGGGTAGAGCTTCAGTGATTCAGGGGCAGGGGAGGGTTTCGGGCCTAGTGTTCAGAGCTGCTTCATTCTGGGCTTGAGCAAGCTTTTTGGGCTTTGCCGATTGATGTACGGCTTGCCATGTCCTGAAGTGTCTCGGATCCTCAGAGATCTGATGGGCTTCGGGCGCCCGTACCCAGAACGCCCTGGTGAAAACCAGCAATTTCGATCCGAGCCTGAGCTCTCCGTGCAGGTTCTATACATAGATGTAGTCAGGTTGGAGTTACGGGACCTTGGTCAGGTTTCAAGTATTCCGTGAATCTTACCTTCAGTTGATCAGGCCCCAAACAAACTTTCAGAGCCCTGAACCCTAACCCAGAGGCATGAGATAAAGGAAGAAGTGCATGGGGCCGCGCACACACGAGTGGGGTCCTCTGGACTTGCGAGAATAATATATGTTATAATAAGGAACCGCCAAAACACTATTGGCACTTATTTTCAGCCCCTAGATTTACTGATCTCCTGCGGCCCTTGGTCCACAACAGCAGGTCAAGGTAAACCGTATGCCAGAATAAGAAGGGCCTCATCGATCCTGCACACACCAAACCTGTATGGACCTTCGAGGAGTGCAACTCCAACAGCCCTATACATCCTCGGCTTGAATCTAAAACTTACATTGCACACATCCTGAGCTCTGGGCAAGGATTCTGTATCCGAGATGTCCTTGTGATAATTCGGATCGTCACCTCGGCCGTACGAGTCTCCGGGATGCAAGCTGTTTGCCGCCCTTATCCGCACTCGCCACTTTGGGCAAAGAGCCGTGGTACTCCTCCGTCGGGTCGGCACAAGCACATACATCTGTTAGCGTGATCCGCGTGTCTGTTAGGTGAATAAAGCAAACGGCCCATCGTTGTCCTAAGGCAGGAATTGCCAAAACGAAATCATCTGCTGCTGCCCCCAGAAACTACAACTGCCGCTCCGTTCCGTCAACACACGCTATGAGGGTAAATTCCCTATACCCCCCTGCAGCCCAAAACTCCGCAACACTGAAGTCCTAAACTCCGTAAATTCCTTCAAAGACTTTAAGGTGTGACTGAGCTGGCCACATGCAAGGATGGAAACGTTGCTCGGCAGGACACGGTTTAAGTGCCTGGGCAGCTGTTTTGGTTCGGGAACGGACTATGTGTGCAAACAAGGAAGTACACACTCGAGGGTACAGGTGGAATTCTGTCTTTCGTGGTCACTCCGGACGAAAAGTGTGAAACCCTAAACTCTAAACCCCAAACTCCAAACCCTAAGCCCTAAACCCAAAACCCAAACCCTGATCTTGGGAACAATCACTTCCATGTGGTCATCCTTCGGGGCCGAAGCTACCTGTCCGAAGTGAACAAAACGCCGTCAATGGACCTGAATCAAAGGGCTCACGTGTCTTGGCCCCCATACGTATATAAGCATCATTCATATATATATATATATATATATATATATACCGGTGTGGTTCCAATCATGTGTGCCTTAGTTTTTGTGCCATCCCACACCGACCCAGCACACCAATCGAAACTCAGGAAGCGGCAGTTGGAAAATGGAAGGAAAAGTCTTCTTCTTGGCCAGGTCACCTGCGGCCTTGAGTCAAATTGTGTTTAACGGCTTCAATGGACATTAGATGGGCAAGCTTCACGGTCTTCATGAAGCTACTGTCATGTCTCCTTAGCTGATGGATGTTGGCTTTCTGATGTCGGAGGCTTGGGTTTTAGGGCGCCTTTCTGATCTGCACAATGTGTTAGGCATGTCATGACTTTCATGCAGCCTAGGGGTATGCTTCTACATCCGAGAGTTCACAGCTCTTATACTTCCTAAACCCTGAAGTCGGAACTCTGGAAGCCTAAGCACCCTCAGCCGACTACTGCACAGCCCTCAACAGCCTTTGGCATGAGGTCGCCTATTTGCCCCAGTCCAAAGCTGCCATTGCATGGTCTTCGCTTGTGATTTACAAACACATGTACGCACAAACTCCTAGATCAGCGGAACAACAGAAGGACACGGATGTGCTTTCGTTCATCCTACTCGCACGCATCCAGGCGGTCGGCAGACATGAGTCAGCATCCAATGCTCAACGTAGGTCCAACGTGGAGCTGCATGCAGATCACCTCGCATCCTTATGGAGTAGAATTTCTCCATGACTACTTTCGTAAGGACTGCAAGGCCTTGCGAACGAAGGATTCCTATGTCCCGTACAAGGTAGTGCTCATGACGGCAACAAAGTCTTAGAGAGCCCGTCTCTGAACCTCATGGCACCAAACGATAACTGAGGCATACAGGCCACATTCGAACATGCCTGAACCTAATACACGCAGTGCACATCGAATAAACCAAAGAGCTACACGCGAACTTCACATGAATTCACGACTGAGGGCCTTAGCACTCAATGCCATCCACCCCCATGCTTCAGGCTTCCGACTCCGAACAGCAAACTTACAAGGCCATTCACACCTCGCAACCTTTCTTTCCCTGAGCACATGCCATAAGGTGAGGAGGCGACGCCGAAAACGACGAGATTCAAGTGCGAGGTGACCTCACAACTGGATTTGTTGGGCAAGTTGGCCATCTGTGTCTGATTGCATTCGCGGTGTTGCTACCAATGATCCTAGTAAGTATGGCCACCGCCATAACAAAACCAATGACGGAAGCCCCAGGTCTGGGAACATCCACAGAAAACTCCAGCCCCTTACTGTAACCGAAGCCTAGGACGATATGTCCCCAGACTCTGAAATGCCCAGAAGAACAACTGTCTTCAATTTATTTCAGCACTCACACTCGGACAAGCCTTGGCGAGGTTCCCTGGTCCCACGACAGGCACATGTGGCCCAAGCCATCATACATTGACGACAGCAAACATTATCCGCGCTACGATCAACCTCAACCTGCATCCTGCAGCTATTCGCATCATCCTCAAACTGTGAACTCATCAACACAGAAATCACGGCATCCTCAGTCCAGTTGGCCCCACTGGCAAAATGCCATACATGCAGCAACACATGCACACAAATTCCCAATCCATTCATGCTCGTTGGACGCCCAAATGTCCAGACCGTTGCCACTTGCTGATGAGGGCTCGACAGCTTCATGCAGTTGCACATGCATTCAAATTCTCAAATTCCGTTCATGCGCGTTGTACGTCTAAGCGTCCAGACTGGTACGTTCCTCTGGTTGTAGGCTCGACAGCGATGCAAGGAAAAACGGCCCAGCATCGGCACTCCAGTCAGTAGACACCACAGGGCAGAGGCCCTTCACGCTGTATCGTATGCATCCAAATTCAATGCATCACCCAGATTGCTGCAGTCAGTTTGGTGTAAGCCGTGGTATGCAGAAAGCATAGCCCAAATTCCATGCATGCACAACGAAGGCTCTGTGCTTCCAGACTCGCGTTCAGTGGAGCATGTATTCGGCTGCCAGACATACATCAGTGCAGCATAACAGACTCCATCATCTCGGCCGGGCATCTCCCAAGAATACGTTTTGCGTCCGCGGTGTCAGCTATGGGACATACATCAGGGGCAGCATAACCAGAACAGCCCATCATTGGTCTCTCCGTGGGGAATCCAAGGAGACACACAATAATGAGTGGCATCAAAGCAGTCCCAGTGGTCAGAGCAGTCGTCTAGTCGTCGCGCCAGGGGCCGAAACAGCATTTAGAGCGTGGCATCGTCTGCCATCACAAGCCAGCCAGGACCCAGAGGTGCGAGCAGAAAACTGGCAGTTGTGAGCCATGGCAGAAGCGCCGCGGGCTAGGGCTACCTAGACCCCGAATAGGGAGGGTTGGAGGAGAACCCACAACACGAACGAGAACGCGGGAATGACGGGGCCGGAAAGACCCTCCAAACCCCTGCTTTGGCGTGGTTCCCGGCAGCACTGCCCTGTTTGTGCCCGTCCCCCGATCGCGGTGGTGATGCGGAGCATGAAGATCCTGTCAGGCTTCAGTGTGTTTGTAGGGCAACGGGAGTAGCAGTGGGCTCGCTTCTGGTTCGGCAACAATGCCACTCAGAAACGACAAGACGCTTGGCTTGGAGCTAAGGAACAGCAGGGCATATGACAGTGCAGGCATGTATTGACACTAGAGGGGAGGGTATGGCTATGTACGCTGCAACAAGACGCTGGGGCTATGGTGTAACAAGACTCCATGACCTAGGGAGGAAGGGAGCGGGGGGGGGGGGGGGGAAAGGGGGGAGAGGGCAAAGGGAGAGGGGTGGTTGTGGGTTTGTGTGGGGTCGTCCAAGAAGACACTCGAAGCGGCATTTCTTCTGCTTGGCTGTGGATGCTCGGTACTGTTGCAAAAGACGACCTATGATCATTCCCAAATTCGCAGGCTTAAATTCATATTCTTGAATTCAATGCAGGCATGCTGAAAATTCGATGCACCAAATTCGGGTCTTCACGACACTTGCAGTTTGCATGAAATTCAGGGGCCAGGCGCATGAAAAACATCGCTCTCGCCTCCTACTGTACGAGCATGCATCATCACAGTCGTCGGATGTGCTGCTGAGGGGCCATCGACACATGGAAAACAGGAACATAGAGGCCACAAAGAAGTAGCAAAACAGTGCAACATAGAAAGGATCTCCAGGCCCTCAAGAGCAGCGAGACATTTACAATACATGTGCTCCTAGCATCTGTGCAAGAACCGACCTCGGGATGAAAATGACCTTCCCATCCGGGAGCGTGATCGGGCACAAATATCCCTGCCCTTGGCGGCTCACCATTGGGAGGGACTCGTCCAGGTTCAGCATCGTGGGCCCTGGTCCACCCGCAGTCGCTGCCGCCGGAGCCGGAGGCGGTGGGGCGGCGGGTCCTGGTCCTGAAGCTGTGGCCGGGTCTGCAGTGGGAGAGCGTGCCGTTGGCTCCGCATTCATAGCTTCGATCTCCTTCTGAAGGACTTCCAGCTGTTCCTTGACCGCCTCAAGAAGCCCCCTCAGAAAATTGAGTTTATCTGGCAAGTGTTCGCTGTCCCCCTGAATTCTATCCAGGGATTGCTGAGCCCATCGCACTTCTTCAATTTATTTAAGGGTGAGGGCTTAGACGGGCATGCTATGCTATGATGAAATACTTGATAAAGAACGACCTGTCGAACAAGTGATTGAGGTACATGTACTCGGTGCCCGACATTTCGCCTCACCTGTGCCGTGGTCACCTGAGCGGCGGAATGTTCGAGGTTCCAGATGCACAGGTTTAAATCCAAATGATGCCTGGCATACTCCCTCGTGTTGGATCACCGGAAATACAAGGACAATAACAATTAAGGGCTTGAAGTTCAGGAGTTTAGGGTTTAGGCTCCTCAGTTTCGGAGTCGCAGGATGCCGGTAAAACATGATATGCACAGTGACGGGAGGGGGGTGAGAGGCTCAAGAGCTTAAGCGAACCCTTACGGTAGGAACCTAGGCTGCCTGCAGGAAGGCCTGACGCGTGTATCCGAATGTCAGCACCGAGCGCACAGGCCAAGCACGATCATCGGGAACGGCTTAGGGTTCAGGGCTCGGGGTGTTTTTAACCTATGATGACGGGCTTTCTCCATAGCCTGCCTGCGCCCCTAGGGTTTTTTGACGCTCACACTCGGCTTTTAGGGTTTAGGGTTTGGGGGTTTAGGGCACGCAATTCTGAGGCCTTGCGCCTCAACACCCAAACCCTGAACCCTGAACAGTAAGCCCCGAACTGCAGACACTAAACCTTGACTGAACCCTAAACTAGTGTGGTGTCTTCTCAGTCTCCAGCATAGCGACATTGCGTAATGTAGGCCAGGGGTGTGAGTTCTTCTTCGCTGTCGAACACGTTCTGGAGGAGTGGAAATCGGGTACGACAGAGGGCCGAAAAGCTACAACAGGGCTTGGGGTATGTTATACTAGCAGCATGTAGGGGCTACTATAAGGTGATCATATAATTAACTGACGGTTGAAGCTTCTAGATCACGGGACAGGTGTGGGGCTTAGGGGCGGCATAATTTAAATGCTTCACTCACCGGGTGTTTTGCGATATCAACAAGACCAGACTATACCTATGTGAGGTCTGCAAAAGATTCTGCCTTTCGAGATTCGTTTTCCCTAAACAGGTGATGCGAGGATTGCAGTGCTTCAGCGGTGCCCCCGCTTTGATTACGGCTTTCCGGTGGCACTCAGGGCTTTCGGGAGTTCAAGCATCTGGAGCAGGACCTGGCTGGAAGAAGCCATGGACAGCTGGGCTGAATCGCTGGTGATGGGAGCTCAAGACGTCAAGGCTTCGAGAAAACGACATGCTCAACAGTATATAAGTGGTGACTTAGGTGGTGTTTCGGCTCGTACCCTTACTTCTTTGTTGAAGGGGGGGAGTAAACTCGTCCCACCAAGGTCTGAAATTAGATAAAGGGGCTCGTGGACGTGAGGTCGTAGCATTTAGGGTTTCGAAAGTTTGGAGTACTTCCGTGTGATTTCGGGAATCGGTGTGCTCTTTCAACGACAAGCGACCGCGTCCTACACCATGTGTCGGCATAGTACATGGCCGAGGTTACCGGGATTCGGATGCTCCGGTTTCTAGGTTCCAGTCCCGGAATATGAATTGCAACTGATACCCTGGACACCGAAAACCCTACGCTGTCCTGCAACCAAAAGCTCTGAACTCCAAAAAGCGTCCTAACATGCTGCTAGGTAGGAGAATATTTCGCATGGAATCCTAGAGCCAAGCCCAATCGGCGGAGAGATGCCCATGAGATGCTTTACTCCGAGACCTTCAGCCAAAAAAGAAGCCGAGCCCCATCCCGAGCATAGCAAAGTCTCAGAACGTCAAACGAATTGAAAGTTCTGATCCTGACGTTTCTGGCACTCCCCATGCTGCAGGCTGCCACCTTACATTCCCAACCGACCCAAGAACGACAAGACTAAAAGCAGGAGCTTATCTCGCTTTCCTCAAGAAATTCAGAGAAATCCCTGCATGCTAGCAGACTCCAATGCATCCTGGCCTTGTTCGTCAGCGATTTACTGCAAGGAAAGGCGGTGAAATCCACACACTCTTCGGGTGTTGGTGGTGCAGGGCTTTAGACGGGCTCTAGCTCTGCAAGTCTTACAGGCTGCTAGTCCAAGTTCGAAGGCTTTGCGTTTTAGAAGTTTTGCGGGTCAGGATTTCAGACTGTGAGAACCTTCACGTTCATGGGAGATTGTGAAATCCAGGCTTATTCCTGAAGGGTCTATGTACTGTCTAATTATGGCATAAGACCCACGTGAGCTTAGTATCATCGGATACCCAGCAGCTTCGGAAAGAAAGGCTACCAGGTCTAGAGGCTTGCAGCTGCAGGTAGCCCCGAAAACAACGTGTGGAGATTGCCGGGTTTATTCCAAGCATTGCAAGAAGAAGAAATATCGAAACCTGCGCCGCCCCTAAGGCCCAAGTTCATCTTACCGATATGGACAGCAAAGCCTCCTACATCTACTTTTACCAGACTCCTCTCATGCACGACCCCTCTGAGACACCGTGACTTCTTGGAGCCTAAACCCTGAGTGTATCAAAATTCTACCTCTGCAGTTAAAGCACCAGAGCCCCAAACCCTAAAGCCCATAGACCCGAAATCCTCCGAATCCAGAACCCTACTATTCCAAACCCGACAACCCTGGAACCTTACAACCCTAAAACCGCCCAAACCCATGTAAACAAAAACCCAGCCAACACGATAGCGTCCTACAAGCTCCCCCCCTGCATGAAAACAAAAAACACAGCTTTAAAACTTATAGCCCCCATCAAACCGGAAGCTCGAAAGCACTTAAACTCTAAACCCCTGAACCCAGAACCCTAAATGCCTAATCCCTACACCCCCGAATCAACCCTTAACCCCTAAACCCCCAAACTCCAAACCTCCTAACCAACCCTTTTGCATCCAGGACTCTTGCAATCAGCCGACCCTGAACCCCTAAACCCCAAGCGTGATTGTCAAAATTATTCAAAATTATGGCCCTTTTGGGTTCCTCGTCATTATAATACGGCACCTATTATCTAGGGTATCCAAAAAAGGGGCCATAATTTCACAACTACCCCCAGACTAAGAAACCTGGGGAAGCAAGGGCCTGAGCCTCAACTTCCCCTTGCGCGCATGCCTGGGACGAAGAAAGCTGGGTTTGTGGATTTAGAGTTTAGCAGGGTCTCTTTTTTTAAGTGCAATGGGGCCTTTTACTGTAGTAGGGTCTAGAGTCTATAGAGTTTGCGGACTAGGACTCAGGGTTTAGGGTCGAGGGTTTGAGTCATTGAGGACTGGGATTTACGGTTTCGACGCCAGGGTTTAGGGTCGGGCTTGGTTTAGGGTCTATAGGGTTTGGGGACTAGGATTTAGGGTTTAGGGTCTAGGGTTTAGGGTCGGGTTTGGGCACCAGGATTTAGGGTTTAGGGTCCCGGATACAGGGCTTAGACTGAGATTTAGGTAGGTGCCCCGATTCTCGACAAAGGGGTCTGATTGGAAAGATCTGAAAAGAAAGGGCCGGCACGGGTGTGAAGCTTATGGAGGATAGGTGTGTGGAGTTTGCAGTCGTAGAATCTGGAAGCATCTTACTCTGATAATTGTCGAACTTGTCGTTTTCGTAGCATTCCTGGCATCTACCACGACGGCAGATGTGGATTCGCGGTGCTAGTTGTTTGCAGGGTCCAAATATGAAACATCCGAGCCTCAGCACAGACTGAAGGCTGCAAAAAGATCTCAACAGTTTAGAACCTCGGCTAAGACATGCGCTGAACCCGGGCTCTTGAAGTCGTTCAGCTTGTGCAGGTCCGGATCCCGCCTGGCCTAGTGTCGAGCCCTACACGCTATAATCCCACGATCCATTCAGCCCCGGAATCTCCAAACACCACGACATTAGGCCTGAAACCCTGCGTATACGCCCTAAATCTACAAACCCCGACAACTTTGCAACAAGGGTGCGCAAAGCCAGCGAGTGTGTCCGTGGCCACAGGGTTGGTGCTGCCCGGACAAGCTGTGTGAGGCTTCAGAACCCAAAGGCTCCATGTACCTTTATAGTAGATACTTAAGCCTTAAAGGGGTCCCCATATAGGTACTTTAAGGCCTACTATATGGGTACATGGAGCCTTAGGGCCTTAGGGGAAGGTGTCGGGGTCCAGTGTTCAGGCGGCCAAAACTACCATGCCGAAATCGTTTCCAGGATACCGACAAACTGTGTAACTACCAGGGCTTGATGTGGTTGGATGTAAAGAACAACTCTCAAAAAATGATCGGTTGTCAGAATGTAGCATGGAGGTGAGGAATCAGATTGTTTTGTGGTTTAGGGCGAGTCCTGTCAGGGAGGTTGGAGAAATCGGATATAGGCTGGTGGAGCTCGCGGGCTTATAATTTGGTTCATCTTGGGAATGGAAGCCCCTTTGCCTCGACCCGGCTTGAAACGACCTGTCGCTGGCTTTAAGGTAAAAGCCAGAAAGTTGGAATATGATTATCCTAACCCTTCTATGGTAAATCATAGGGGATCCTACCATGAAACCATATTCCAACTTTCTGGAGTTCCCTGTAATTAGATGAAGCAGAGTACTGCTATTTCCCCAAACGACTAAAGGAAGAAAGCTCGAGGCGCCTGAGTCAGAGACTCTAATGCCACAACCCTGCATGCTAAATCCTGGGACATCCTAAACCCTAACCCCTAAGCCCGTAGATCCTACACTCCCAAAGGCCCGAAAGAAAAGCCCCAAACAATCTCAAAGCCTCGCTTGGAGTCTCGATGGAGTGCCCAGGCGAACCAAAACCCTCTTGTACTCAAAACGGATGTACAGCATGACCCTGTTTCTTTAAAAGACATGGCAACAAACCCCGTTTTCTTAGGCGGCCCACTACAAAGCGTCATCCCATGTCGCACGATCCCAATATGGAAACCAGCAACACTCAGGGCTCCAGGGTTGCTCCCGGAGGCCTGACCAAGTGAAGCAATGCCGATGGATCTTCATTCTCATGCACCGGGGAGTGGGGCCTCGGATGCAAAGTTTTCTGGTTGTTGCTGAAACCAGTAAACCATTAATTGCGTAAGCATCTGGACGTGCCATTTCTCCGCGTTTCATCCACGTTTACATGCATTGTGTCAACTCTTGAATCGTTGCAGCACTTTATAAGGATTCAAAGCTGGATCTTCAAGGGCATACATTCCATTTGCTTGTGGAATTCATCAAGAAATCCTGCAGACTGTAGGCAAGCCAGTCCCAAAACTGTCCAATTCTATACGGGCTTTTCAAGACGACGGAGTAATGAATAATCGCATGCAAACATAACTAACAGAAATATCACGGCCCTCACTATGACGACGAGTAAAGCCCTCCACAGCAATAAGCCTTGTCCACAACGAGATGAAGACATCCTTCTTTGCGCAGACTTGCACATGCCCGCCTGAAACCCAGAACTCCAAGCCCAAGCAACTGTAACAAACACACAAATGCACACGTTGCCCCTGCCCCAGAACGTGGGTTTCCAGGCGAGCTCCAGTGCTCCTGACGAGCGTCATGAGCAGCTTATTTTCGCTAGCATCAAGTACGTCTTTCTTCGCTAACTATCTTGTGACACCTACACCCAGCTTTTGCTTCCAGGGTGTAGGATTTCACGTCAGGGATAAGGTAAAGCCGTTCTCAAGTACATCTCCTCCCAACCCTAAACTCCAACATTCCGAGGGCCTCTAACCAGAACCTACATCTTCTTGGCGATTTCTCACCCCTCTATATTGACTGAGCAGGCAACGTTCGAGAGCAAAAGACATCTTGGTGTTTCAAGCCTGAAGCCACAACGCACGAATCTCACGATACCCGAAATCCGGGCGAACCCTAACTGAAGCCCCTAATCCTGCAAACCCTGACCCTATCTACAACGAACGTGGGTTAAAGCGATTACGTAAGCTCTGTTGGGGTGCAGAGGGTCTAGATCGCAGGGCTTTACGGGTACTGCCGGGCTTTGGGGCAGTTTACGGGCTGTAGATGCAAAGCACCGATCTTGCCACACGGAGTTGTTGCAGTGGCGGGTGGGCTTCGTCCTAAAACATTCAGATCCCAAGCGCTGACCTCCCAACCGAAAGATCGTATAAACTCAGCAGGCTTCACCCCTGTAGCCCCAAAGCCCTGCACCGCTCGACATCACAAATATCCCAGGAACCAGCCGACTGAACCCTGTGCAAACCCTGTGGCCTCACATTGGAAAAGCGTAACCCTGAAGTGGTCGTGAATTTAGGATTGTGAGATACCCTTACACAAGCAGATGGTTGTCGGTAATCCGAAGACAAGCGCTGACCCCCCAACCCAACACGACCTTCAACTACAGCCAAACAGGAATCTCCAAACCCTGAAAACTGCAGGAACTCCTACACCCCGAAGTCCTAAACTCCGAAAACGCTGGAGACTGGTAACCGGTATCGAAAATTCTAAACATATGAAAACTGCGATCGAAGATCCTCCGACCTGTGAACACTCACTCCCCCAAATCTTAACATCTGAACCCTGAATCCCGAAGCACACCCGCGTCCTGGTCGCCTAGGAAAATCACCTGGGAGCCACAGCAAAGCGAAGCCGCGGCTTCGGGAGCTCAGTATAACAACACTTAGTAAGGGTACCCTGAACCCAAAACTTCATTAAACTTCCCTAAACCCTCAACCCAGGGTACTAAGCTTCTGATTCGGACGTACAAGACTTCGACCGGGCGATGATCACCAGATTCTCTCCGTACGCAGCAAGATTCAGCAGCCTGGCCCCCTACCCCTCCCATCAAACTCTACCGCGCAGGCAGGGTATAGAGTTTACGAGGCTAGATTTTAGGGTTCATTAAGCCCCAGAGAGGAGAGGCTTCGCTGCACTGAGCTGCACACCACATGCCCGGCATTGCGATACACGGACAGGTTGACGGCTATCCGCTGCGACACCTCTGGCGCCACGATGTTGCGTTGGATAAACATATTGGACGAATGGCAAATGTGTCTAGTCTGGGCCCAGGGATTTAACTTTGTGCAGACGGGCGAAGCCAAACTCAGGTGGAGGTCTCTGTAGACATTCTTCT
Source organism: Symbiodinium sp. CCMP2592 (assembly GCA_905221615.1). Lineage (NCBI taxonomy): Eukaryota > Dinophyceae > Suessiales > Symbiodiniaceae > Symbiodinium > Symbiodinium sp. CCMP2592. The sequence goes on from CAJNDT010002124.1 coordinate 695,180, forward strand.
AACTGAATGACCGGATCTCTGCGCTTAGAGGTGCCAGTGGCAAAGCATTTCACCGAGCTTTGAGTCAGGCCGTACAATCCTGCTAAGGCATGTCAAATGTGGACTACTGTGGCTATGTTGACTCCAGAAGCACCTCGTACTCGGAAGTCTCGGTGCATAGCACCTTGTGCATGGGCCAGAGATCGCATAATGGAAGTTTAGGCTCACATGGACACTGCGTCATTTTCACAACAGTTCAAAGCCAGAAGCATTATTCTGGCTAAGGGGAAATAGGTGATGTACTACTAGTCAATGATTTGCTTCGGCTCAGCCAGTTGCCCTGCCTTTGGGGCTCAGGATTAGCTGAATGCGCGATGTTTCAATGCACCAGTTTCGACTAAACGGACCCAAACACTCCAAGCCCTGTTGTTAGAAGCCAAGCACTCTTGCAACCGCAAAAGCCTGGTGTCGATCTTACACTTTTGCCACGCTTGCAAAAAGAAGCTATCTCACGCCTCCCTCAATACCTTGTACAGCCTGTATGCAAAACATCCCGCAACTAAGCTCCAGATGTCTCAAGCCTGCGAATGCTGTGCCTGAGCACTACTCCACCGCTCGTAATCAAGAGACAACAGCCTTGAGAATCCGTGCAGAGGCATCCATCCACCTGCAAAGGGCTTGGGTCAGCTGATGCATGTGCCCGCATGAATCGTACATTTTGCTGATAAGCCCTGTGCTGGGAGTCGAACCAGAGAGACCTGTGGATTACCATTGCTAATCATTCCGGCCCCTAGATTGGAATGAGTCAAGTCAGAGCCAGACCAGATTTTCATCAGGTCAGAACATCTGAGATCATGCATGCATGGATGCATAGGAAGGGATGCATGTGTCTGTCTGATTGTCTGTCTGTCTGCGTGCCTGGCCGGACTGGCCGGCTGTCTGTCCGTCTGCGGTACACTTGTCTGTAGATTAAGCATGTTTGATGACATGGCATCTGTGATTTGTTGGATATGCGGCCCAAGACTTGCGATACAGGTGGAGGTTCACTAAAAAAACGAGAGCTTGGTGAAGGATTTCTGTAAGGCCCAGGGTTCAGGGTTCCGGGTTGAAGCCATGCATGTTTCCGGAACTCAGGCCTCACAAAACCCCATTTTCCCCAACCACTCGCAGCGATTCTTGCCGCTGAGCTGCGTAAGTCCTAAAGGGCATGATACAGGGACATCCAGAGACAACTACACAAAATCAAAAGCGAACAGGCTTTATGTCCTATACCTGCACGATGAACTACGTGAGCCGGAATTTGTATGGGACACAAACCCGCGACTTCGAAACTACAGAGCAATGAACAAAACAGTCAGTCTGAGGTTCTAAGCCCTCAACCAAGCCATCCTCAATCCTGAATATACGCCCTCCAAGCCCTATAAGCTCTGAGTTCTATCTGCTTCCTGTCAGAGACTAAACCCCTAAGCCAGAAAGCCGAACCAAGCAATCCTCAAGCAGTCGAACCCATGTCCGCCTGTTCGGGTGGTCTTTGTAGTAGATCGGAAAGATGCTGCCCTGAGAGACTCGTTTAAGGAGGTTTCAATTGAAACGAAGGATTTCGGATTTTGTGCCCCGGCGAGCAGTGAGTGAGTGGGTTGAAGGCTTAGGATTCTGAGTTTACGATTTGTTGTTTACGGCTCATGCTGCCGATTCTCCGATGTTGGCGTCGCTACTCCGAACCCGACACCTGCGATTGCCATACTGTCGTCGCACACATGAAGACTTGGTTCGGCTCCCCCTGAATGGAATGTATCTAGGGTTCCTGATTTGCTGAAACGATCAATTGAGTTGGGGGGGGGTCTTTGGAGTCTCAAAGCTTGATTGAGTTAGCGATGACATTCTCACCGATTGAGTTCGCGATGACTTTCTCACGGGACATATCATAGACGCAAACCTACACCCCTACACAACAAAACTCAGGCAGACCCATCAGAAGCCCAAACAGACGACCCTATCTGAAATAGGCCATATTTACACACCACCATGCAACCTATTCTACTCCACTGTGAGGCCCAAGCCCGTTCACATATGGAAAACAACACAACATCCAGCCTCAAATCGGCAGCACCTCAACTAAACTGAGGAGGCCTGTTCTACTAAAACTATTATAGTAGGGCCATTAGTGATCCGTAACAACTCAAGGGGTATGACTACATTGCACTTATGATGTGTCAATGGGAGCTCCAAATTACCATTCTCTCATGTTTCCCAAGCAGCAAAATATGATCTTCTAAAAACTTATCGTGTGCGGGCAGCTGGCGTCTATGGTTAAACTCAGCCCGAAAACATGGGGATTCGAATTGTCGGGCCGGACACTGTTTGTGGCTCGAGGTTTAGGCCCCAACACTAATAAGAATAGGGTTTTCGGCATCCGTGTTGTACTCTCATGGTTTTAAGTACACAAGGACAAAGGGTACGATGACTAAGTACTGTTTTTTCGACACCTATATTATGGAAGTTCGGCTTTCCAACTGAAGCAGTGGCCGGCCTGTGTTTGTGCTAAGGACACTCGGAGGCTAAGCTTCACGCAATGCTGTGATCATCACCAAGGCCTCAGCCAGCAAAGCGATGCAGGCTATGGGCTGAAGGATGAGAGTTCACATCGGCTTAAGGATTTAAGTCTGAGGTTCGAAGATCAAAGAGTTAATATAGGCTGAGGATAAGAGTATATTAGAGTCTAGGACTGGAGTTCAGGGTTTATGTTCAGGGCTGAGCGCTAACGGGCTTCGACAAGTGAGGCGGATCTGCCCTGTAGGCCAGGAACAAGCTAAGAAATAACATAGCGACCTAAATAATTAACACTATTGTTTCTTGGGATCACTTATCAAACAAGTTCTGTAATGTACCGTATTCCGAGACGGTGGTCTCACTATCGAGGCCTACTAAAGCATATCCGACACGTTACGGGTTGAAAAGCAAGTACTCACGAGTCACCGCGACACGCGGGCGGTTTCTGCTACTTCGTGACGGCGTGCCACGCAGTCTCTGGAAGTCGGAGAAGCATCGTAACTAGACAGTATATAGCCGCCTCATCCCAGACAGTCTGATCCTGAAACACAGGAAATCTGAACCTACACCACCCTCAAGCCTGTTTGCTTGCCTTACCCCTACACTCAAACCCCTGTGCCATCGTAACTACAATAAGCCACCTAGGCCCTAAAGAACCTTAACCGTAAAACCCTCGCGGCGCACCAGAGGGTTCATATATACTACCAATGTGGGATTAAGCCCCAAAAGACCATCCCCATGATGGTTTTGGGGACCTAATTCCATAATGGTGCCCTAAACCCTAAACCCCAAAACCCTAAACCATAATGGTAGTATGTATGGACCCTCTCGATGGCAGGGCGGCGTCCCTTTTTCATCACAGCTCGGTCCTCCCGAAAAGGCGCCCAAGAAGGCCTCGGCTCAGGGTATGGGAGTTTCCGAAAATTAGGGATACCTTATTTTGGGATCCTTATAACTAGGATCCTACTATTTAGGTTTGATTTGAAGCTCTTTTGCTTGAAAGGTTTAGGGTTTAAGGTCTGGGGCGTAAGGCTTATTTTTCCCTCCTTCCGGCTTATAGGGTCTAGGATTCAGGACATTAGCGCAGGGTTTTAGGGATTGGGGGTTGGGGGAATGCTGGGGGGTGCATTAGACCTATACCTAAGCCCTCAAAACTCACCAAACTAAACGGTGCTGATCGCCCACCCACATCAAAACACGGCCCAGGCGCCATAGAATCCTCGAGAAGTGCGGCGGACTCCGGCGGATTCAGCCTGCAAGAAGGATTTTTTTCCCTCTCACATGGCTGGCAACTATGTCCACTGGCGAGGTTTGTCAGGAACTTCTCGGAGCAAGAGGGATTGAGAGCGTAGGGTTTAATATAGGGGCCTTAATAATTAGAATAGGGTTTGGGGGCCAAGTCACTATACTATATTCATAATGAGGAACCCCGAAAATAGTATAGGCAATTATGAGGGCCCCTATATTTCGATTCAGGCTTGTTGCATCTTTTGTTGCTTTCAGGTTTAGGTTTAGGCTTTAGGATGTAAGGCTTCCCGGGGAAGCTCCCTGGGAGAAGAACGGATATTTGTATATGCATGCTATGCTAGGACATGTATGAGACAAGTGTATGCATGCTTCGATAAGTATATGTGCGTGGGTCCGTACTTATATGTTTACAAGTATATTATATATATATATATATATATATATATATATATATATATTTACAAGTATATTTATTTACTTATCTATACAGAAAGCGTCGCACTGCAGCCTCGAATTTTGAAGCTTTCTGTTTTCACACTATAGGCCAGACTTTGTGATTCCAAAGCATCCCACTATCTGATCCGAGATGATGGGCGGCATTTCCAATCTTCTCACCCATTAATCAGAGTATTGGTGGCAAAACCTGATGAGCCCCACTAGGCCTGAAGCCTGTCAAAATTCAGCAAGGGACAACGGGTGGCAAATATGAGAATATGGTGGGGAGCCAACACGGTAGAGTTTAAAGCAGAAAGGCAGTGTTTCAAGCCCAGCTGACAGACAATGAGGGCTGTCATAATAAACACCATTGAAAGATTTCATAGATGTCAAGCTTCAACAATAGGTTGTTAAAACAAGAAAATATTGACTACTTATATGCCCAGGCTTTATGGAGAGATAACGGATGGCAAACCGAATACTCTTTATAAGTGACTTGATAGAAGAAACCGAAATCTCTACTGCATAAATGTATTTGTCAGCCACCATTCCGTATACTAATTTGGATAAGCTTATGGAGGACCGTGTCCTCATCTTTGACATTTATAGCTGGAGGTAAGACGCTATTCCAGAAAATCGTACAAATGCATTTCAAGATCGCTTGTTTTAAACGTGCGTGTGTGAATGCGCGTATACACACACGTATGCGTATATTTAAATAGTATATATATATATATATATATTTATATTTATATGCATGCTCGTATCTGCAGGCACATAACAAAGGTGAACAACACACATGTGGACACAGTGCTTGAATGAGTAAGTCAGTCATTGAGCAAGTCGCTCGTCAGCATATCATTGCTGGCTAACTGAATACATACATTCCTTAAGCAATTGATGGATTGTTTGATTGCTTGCTTGTTTGTTTGGTTGCTGGGTGGGTCGGTGGGTTGGCGGGTTGGTTGGTTGGTTGGTCGGTTGGTTGGTTGATTGACTGATTGACTGTTTGACTGCTTGTCTGCTTGACTGATTGACTAGTGGCCTGTTTAACTGATTGACTGACTGACTCACCGACTGAGTGAGTGAGTGAGTGAGTGATTAGTTGGTTAGTTTATTTTAGCATGGGCTTGGATTGTTAATTAGTTATAGTTACTTGATTAACGGATACATTGAAGAAGAAAGAACGGATGTAAGCAAGTACGTAAGTAATTAGCAAGTAGGGAAGCAAGCAGGCAAGCAAGCCAGCAATGTAGCAAGCGAGCAAGCCGGCAAGCAGGTTAGCAAATCAGTGAGCCAGTAAGTCAGTAAGTGAGCATGCGGTACGTCAGACGCAGTCAGTCAGTAAGTAAGCAAGCAGGTGAGCAACTTACAAAAAATACAGCGTCAGAAAGTGAGTGCGTGAAAAAGTGCGCCCGTCTGTCTGTCTCTGTCTTTGCAAGGAAGTACGTCAGTCAGTTAGGAATGTCGTGGTTGCTGATTGCTCAGACGCAGCGAAAATCCACGAAAGGCCTTGCATAGCTCTGCATTTCGCATACTGCTGGCACTTTTGTAACTTTTTCCCGAATCGAGGCCACAAGGGATTGAGGGCACACATCGTGGTACTGCTTCAGAATCCGTTCGCGTGCGGTGGCAAACAACTGTCACACCAATTCAAAAACAGGCCGCTAGCACCGGCGTCCCCGTGATTTACACAGAGTTTGAATTTATCTATTACCTGTTAAAGAAATGTATGTAGTTCACCTTGGAAGTAAGGACTCCTTCAGGCAAGTATGTTAAGCTGTGGGGTTTTGGCACTTGGTCTTAAATAGGTTCTGTGTCTGGTGTTCCGGTTTTAGGGTTGAAGTTAGGGCTCGCTCCTTCCATTGGATTATTCAACAAATCACGATGTTGTTGAGAGTTCGGCGGGCGAAGGTCATACTCACGCTGACAGATTCGGGTCGGATGTGGGCTTCAAGACTTTTTCGCGTGCAAGAAAGGTTGAATTTTCAGGACATCCGACTTACGCTAGGCCAAAATTTTTAAGTTGCAGGATGTGGGAACTTGAGATGTGACGATCAAGCACACAGTCGAAAAGATTACGGCCCACCTCCCAACTTGTAAGATTGAAAAAGCTTAGCATGTAAGTCAGGGTTCAGACCGCAGGATACAGATATTGGATTCAGGGTGGCCTGCGATGCGAATGGATCGAACAAACAGCTCAAGGCGTAGCAGTTGCGATTTAGTTGTTTCGCTTTCGGCGAGAATGTGCGGGAAACCGAAGAATTCTCGGGGGTTCGATACTTCGAATGTAAAAAGTTCCCTCTTGCCTGTTGCACTGGACTGTCCAAGACTCGCTATCCAAGACTTGCATGGTGAAACTGCCAGGTGTGACAGCTGGGACTAGGCCGACGAAACCATAATTACCGATACTATTTTGGTGGTTCCTGTTTATACTATAGTATAGTGGGCCCCAAAACCCTATGCTAATGATTAAGGTCCTTGAAAGCAGCCTTCGGACCGAAGACCCGTGAACTTCCCCATGCTAGCACCGCAACTAGCCTCAGCCAAGAACCGAAACCTTAGGATTCGGGGTTTCGGATGCAAACAAGCCTGAGCCAACCCTGCCAAGCCCTGGACCAATCCCGAGCTACACTACCTATAACCAACCCTGAGAAGTGTTGCTGGGCTGGCCTTCCGGTACCAGAAGTCTGCTTCCGTTTGGTTCTGTGGCACACCACGGCCTGAGAGACACAGGCTCTAAGGTTCACGGTTTAGGGCTATAGGGCTAGGGTTTTCAAGTTGAATGCGTAGGTTTGAGGGCTTGCGCTCTCACGAATCGGAACTTAGACAGGGTTTAGGTTTTAGGTCAAGCCGCTTGTCAACCCACGCTGCCCACGCTCTAGCCCACTCCCTATCTACGCCATGGAAAAAAACTTGTTCTCCGAAGCTTAGACAACGCATCGTCCAACCCCACATCCTTTCGACCCTCAGCCTAAAAACAGCCACAGTAGCAATGGTCCCTACACGTGCGACCTCGTAGAGATCGGGTGAAGAAGCCCTGAGATCTCCATCTCCGGATGGCTTTCGGACGCTAAGGAAACCCTCAACCCGAGAGTCCGAATAAGAACCAGGTGGGTTCAAGTTCGCTTCGTCGGACTTCCGGCAGTCACAAACAAGACCTGGCCCTGCCTGTTTCTAAAGCGACGGCCAGCTCGTATTGTGCTTGGCCTCAGGGCATGCCAAAGTGTGGTGTACAGAAGAATAGTAGTAATTAGATTACAGTCTACAACACATTGCCGCATATCATGGTAGATTTCCTGGCAGATTATGTTACAGGAGACTATATACTGTTCTAAAGTGCAGTTTACAATACACTGTTCTGCTGGTGGGAATCGTTGGGTCTATGAAGTTTGCAAAAACTTTGTGCAGAAAGGGGTTCATGCTAGGTTTTCGTTAGAACTCGCATCCAAGCAAAATGCGTCACTGTGCACAAACTGCCTGCAACAACACTCATGCCTGTGCTATGCACGAATGTAGTGTTCAGGGCTTTGGCCAAGCAATCAACCATCGTAGCAATAGTCGATCCTCAAAAAAGTCGTATACGTCTGCGTAGTGAGTATCCAGGCGAAACAGTGCAAGCGAGGGCTCCAAACCCAGCAGTCGAGAACACCTAATCATGCATGGTTTGGATTAGGGTAAGGATTGGGGTGTGTTCGTTTGGTTATTCCATGTTGCAGCTGAGGATTGAAGAGCCGAAACCCCGAACTCGCCATCCGAACCATAAACACACTTCTGTCCTTAAGCCCCCCCCAAACCCACATCACGGTCCAAATCTAACTAAAGAAAACATGTCGCCGTGATCTTGTCCTGCAGCTCGCCGGAGCCATGATACAGACTCCTAAGGACCAAAGCTTTTCGGATAGGAGTTATGGTAAGTTAAGTTATGGTCAGTAAAAAAGTCTGAGGATCAGATAAGCTTTCTGGCACTTGCACTCGATAAACCGCGGAGATCAGGACCCACGCTATGCCGCTATACCCTCAAACTGAAACCTTCACGCCCCAACCCACCGCCTGGGGCTTTAAATCGGGATAAAGTGCCATCCTGCCTTAATGAATCTGAACAGAATGAGAAGTGCCGGCCTACCGCAAACGTCGTGCAACACCATCCGCTGCGAGTTGCTTCCGGGAGCTGCCTCATATGCCCTGGAACTATGATATGACAGCTTGGACAAAAAACAATGGACTGCAATGACAACTGCCAGCCATTTTTGAATACCAATAACTTCACACGCAGCCCAATGTCCGCACCACAAGCATGCCTATAGGGCCACGGATGCGCAGCTTTGGTTTCAACGCTTTAAGACGTAGGTGTACGGTTTATCGTTCAGACCTGTGTTTCGTGGATTTGCGGTGTGGGTTTGAGGTGTCGGGTTTTTCTGGTTTCGGGGCCATGAAGCGATCTTTCAGTCTCTCCTACGAAGCCCACAGCGACTCATGCGCGAGCTCGACACTTCCAAAAGCTAAAGTGCAGGCTCTGAAACAATCGATCCCCCATACTACTCCAACAATCGAAATCCAGCATCAGGCCCAGAAACAAGCAAGCCCGGTGCTTCAAAGCTTGGAACATCAAAGCTGATTTGAATCAAAAGCCTCCAGCACCCGAAAACGAATTCCAGGGATTCGGGTAGAACTTGACCTTGGGGGCCTGTCTATAGATGGCATTTTGTCGGTGTGCAGATACTTGAGCGTTCTTTTCCTATGCCTCAGTTTGCCGTTCCAGAAATTACGAGCTTATCTCATGGAGCGTGCAGTTCCGAGCTCTGCTTTGCAAGGGCATGGTGAAACGAGCTACTCCGATGAGGCTGGTGTGAAAAAAGAAAGCCCGAATTTGTGACAGGTTATGGTAGACGTGCGAATATTGCACAAATAAACCAGGTTCGACATGATACTCAGTGAGCAGCAACATGTAGTTTATGCGTGTCAAGCAAGCTCCCTGCGAAGACTTTCCAGCTGGCCAACAGCAGCCCTTCAGCGTAGGTTCCTACACTTGGTTGGACCATGTACCCATGAGCCTTGCGATGTTTAGGGTTTCTGAGCGCTATGTTCCCAAAGTGCAATGCAGTTTCTGTAGCTCATGTTCGAAATCCCCCGTTGCTGGCATAGGCTTATCGGAGGTTACGGTTATGGTGTTCGAGGTCGCGAATACCGAGATCCGTGTAAATTTGCATTAAGCTGTGTCTTGTATATACATCAAGACAAAAGACGCTCAGACTTGTCAAAAAGTTCTCCCATCCCATATTTCCATCTGTGGTCTGGGAAGTGGGCTCCGCCAGTTTGGCTTCGACGCTTCACATGAGTCAGGTCAGGATTTTCGAAATAGGGCTTCAGGGTTCAGTATGGTTCAGTTCAGGATTGAGAGCCTTCTCTTTCAGCTTCAAGTGGCTAACATCGCCATCCCTGCTGCAGGCACGGTCGTGCAGACGAGTAGATCTTGAGCTGAAGACCCTCGAGAGGAAGTGCACCGAGCCCAAAATCCAAATTAATCCCAAACTACGAAGCCGAAACTGGCCTCAACGACAATCGCAAGGATACAAAACAGGTTGCCTCATAAGCTTCCTGGCAAATTACTTTACATACGTGGAGGCTTGCCTATGTCTATGTAAAATCTACACGACACACACACACTCTCTCTCTCTTCTCTCTCTCCCTCCCCCTCTCTCTCTCTCTCTGCCTCTCTCTCTCTCTCTCTCTCTTTCTCTCTCTCTCTCTCGCTCCGCTCCGCTCCGCTCCGCTCCGCTTCGCTTCGCTTCTCTCTCTCTCACTCTCTCTCTCTCTCTCTCACACTCTCTCTCTCTCTCTCTCTCTTTCTCTCTCTCTCTCTCTCTCTCTCTCTCTCTGTCTCTCTCTCTCTCTCTCTCTCTCTTTCTCTCTCTCTGCGCGTGAATACACAAGTATATAGTTAACTATACATTATATACATATAAGTACATATGTATGCGAAACATGAAAATACACAGATGTATGTGTGTGTTATAAATATATATATATATATATATATATATATATATAGAGACATACACGAAATATATAGTCCTGCGATTTCAATGTGGCTGTGCGTGCTGTCGTGAAGCCCTGCATAGGTAAGCCATATTGAAGCGTTAAAATCTACTCTAACAAACTACTCAGTAATCTGTGTACACACCGAGCCTGTACATCGCTGAGACAGTACTTATATGATGAAACACCACAAAAACATACATGTATGCTGGAATGTAGTCGCGACGATGGTCAAAGCATAGAGAAACCATAGCATGGTAAGGCGACACCCGAGGTTACCGGGCGTTCAATTTGTGGAAAGAGCTCGACAGGTGCATGAAGTACCTTGTATTCCTTCATTTCGCTCGGAAGTGGCGGCTGACTTTGTACCGCAGTAGTAACACGTACCCAAGGTTGCATATAGCAAGCATGTGTGTGTGTGTGTGCCCGTGCATGCGTACATGTTTACGTGTGAGAATGCGCGTACATGCATATGCATGTGAATATATTCTTATTACAGTATATTTATGCACACTCATGGCCCTGTCTGAGCAACAGCATGTATGATTGCATTATGCATAATCATGTGCGTGGCATGATGCGAGAGTTCAAACTTTAAGAGACATTAAAACCAACCCCCTCAAGCCCTACGCTCCCAAACTCTGACGCCGGAGCCTCCTAAACCTCTAGCACCCCTAAACCCCTACCTGCCGAAACCCTAACCTCCTGAACGCCTACGACCTCTAAACCCTACCCGAATCCCAAACCTCCTCGCTCGCGGCCATGCCATGGCCTTGTCGACACAGCTTGCCTTTGGTTGGGAGCAAGGTTCTGGGCTTGTAGGCTGCCGGAATTGGAGGTTTGGAGTATCAGGATTTTGGGACAAGGGAGTTTAGGGCTTCACCGCTCAGGGACGGGACTGGCAGAATTCAGAGCTTGTGGAATGTCCCAAACCCAAGTTCCTGGTAGCCACAAGCCCGACAGACTTAGCAGGCTCCATTATCCAACAACTCGCTTACCACACTATAGCCCCAAGACTCCAAGTATACAAATAGTACCTACTTTGGGGTCTAAAGTCTATAAATACTGCCGACTTTGGGCTATTTGGAATCTTAGGGTAGGGGCCCCTTGATCCGAAAGGCAAGATTGAGGATTTCCCGAAGCCCGAAACCGGGAGTCCCGCAAAGCAGGGGTTGACTTCCGGAGGTCTGGCACAGCCGAGCTTTGAAACTTACCGGGATAATCCTAGCAGTTCGAGGTCTAGGCTTCCCGAAGAGAAGTATAGCAACACAGACCCGCCCAAGTGGCAAAAGCCATGTTCCAAAAAGCGGGTTTTGGGCTTAGCAAATGAACACCTCAAATACAGCAAGCCTACTTTGGCTGGTGTCCCCAAAATGCCACGCTCCTCTGCACCGCAACACTGCGGCATTGTAGATTCCAGTGCAGGCTCCTGAACCGTTCCTGAACCCGACAGTGTCTGCATATGTATATATACATATGATACAGCTACTCCAGTCAGAGGTCGTAATTCGCGGACTGCTAACCAAAGGTTTCGAGCTTTACGGAATTGAGGCCGCGACTCATCATGAACTGGCCTGGGCAGGGGAGGTGGCTCGAGCCGCTGGCCAGTGCCAGGCCGTGGCACAGATAAACAGCAATAGATACAGAGCGAAAGAGGGAGAGAAGACCAGAGAGAGAGGGAGAGAGAGAGAGAGAGAGAGAGAGAGAGAGAGCGAGAGAGTGAGTGAACAAGACAATCCATGGAGAGACGCATGAGCCGACAAGCCGACGGACAAACACATGGGCAGAAGGGTAGACAAACAGAAAGGAGAAGGGGGGTCCAAACAGGCAGACAGGCGGGCGATCAGGCAGCCTAGCCATGTGCGAGTAGGAACGTATTTGGTGTGGCAAAGACGATGCACATAGAAATGCAGGTGCGGCCTTGAACGTGCACAAAATCACCGCGATGCGTTGTGCTGTTCGTCGCTACCTCTATCTAGAATCTAGATTTCATAGACACAGATGAAAAAGCTTAGAACGAAACCATAGCAGCAACAATTGTTAGACATATGTTACAACCATTACGACCATGTACAGGTAAGCATAGCCACCTTTGCTGACTTCTGCGGGGCTCAATGTACAACTAAAGCGCCACCCGGTATAAACGCCTCTCGATTCCCAATGTTCAATCGTTATAAACATCTGTCGATGTGCGTCGCCCCTATCCAATCACCAGCCGTGAGCTGCACTTCTGCGCCAGCCCTCCCCCCTCCCGAGCCTCCCGATGCACCCCATGAAGGCGACCGCACAACAAAAAACCATTGTAACTCTCGACCGCCCTTAATGATTACCTTTATTTTGGGTGGGCTGCTTATTACAATCATGGCAACCACGATGCCTTCTTTGCTGCCTCCTTCTGCAGCTCTTCCTGGGAAGAGGTGTAGCTCGGATGATCTACCCTTTACATGGCTTTTGTGGAATTTCGTTCTGGATGTCGGAGGAAAAAATCCTCAGGAACTACATACTCATTCGAACCCACACAACAGACATGCAACAGTTGTACAAGGGCCTCCTCACGAATCAGAACACGATTAGAATGGCACGTGGCCTCCGAATTCGCGTCCCGAAAACACGCGAAACCTTAAATGTACTTAGCACCAAACCAAACCCTACACCCTAAGCCTAAGCTCTCAACCCTAAAGTGCAGTCTCCCCTTTCCTCCCTTTTGGGGGCAGAACGAAACCATCTTGCCGACTCGACATCCGAGGGTGCCAGATCGGTTCCCACCTCGCATGCGAATGAAAAGCTTGGAGGTAGGGCTTTGGACTTGGGGGGTAAGGTTTCGGGTTTCCGGGTAGGGTTTCGCGTTTCGAGTTCATGGTTTAGAGTTTGTGGTTTAGGGTGTGTGGCGCTCTAAGAGATTTCCTGGCTGCTTGTTAAGCATTACAAAGATGCCAAGCAACAGGCGACTTGTTGTGGCTAGCTTTTCTGTTTTGCGGCCTCGGTTTTTTTGCCGGCTAGATGGGCATCAATGGGCCGTTCTTGGACGCTCAAGAAAAACGAACTTCCGAACCCTAAAGCCTAAATCCGTGAACCTATACTGAACTTAGAACCCTAGCAACAATTACAGTTTTAGCTGTTCCTTAGGGATTATAATGACCAAAAGTTAAAAAAATATTTCTAAGTACCCCTAAGGAACCCTAAAGCCTGGTCGAGAATACATGGGATGGCTTTCAGAGCTCCAGTTGTAGACGCATTCGACTGTCAGGTTGTAGGATCTGCGCATTTTGCTGGAGGATATAACCATGGTGGTCTATCGAGGTCAGTATTTGGCAGTATCCTGGTGATCCAAATATCAATATAGCAGCTCAGAGTTTCAACCTTCTACCACAACATGCAACGGGCTCAACCCCTAAAGCCTGAACACTACACCCTTGACCCTGCTCCCTGCAGCCTAGCACCCCAAAGCCTGACCTTCACCTAGTGCAAAGTGGACCGATCCATCGCCAAGGTGCATAGTAGGCATAGGCTAGGTTGTACTGCGCCTGAAATGATCTGGGCTTCTATTCAGCTTGCAGGGCTCACGGTTTCGGCGCTCACACTCGGACAATCCAGGCGAGGCATGTGGGTTCGGAGTCATTCTAAGTGAGACTTCACTAAGAGGAGGCGTCATTGCAAACACCACGGTTTAGGGCGCTCGCAGAGTTCATATTTGGCTGCTTTGGCCTAGTTGGGGTGCTGTATACGAGCAGGGGTGCGTAGACAGGATCGTACTATGTGGGGTCGGCATTCGGGATTCTGGGGCGAGTTTTGTTCTGTTGCCCTGACATACGGGTAGTGCTCCTTGATCATTTAAATTTAGGGTCTCGTCACGAGACTAGTCTATATCGAGAATCCTTTCGCGTTTAGAACTCCCATATCCACAACGACTGCGATGGACGTTGAAAATTGGCACTGCTCGTAACACAGCTAGCAGCGTCTATGCTCCAAGAACAAAGCGAAATACCTAGTTCCACAACGAGCTGAAAAGGTTCAACGCCCAAGCAGCAGTGTTCGCAGATTCCAAAGATAGAAACCCCAGAACGATAGTTGTATGTACACACATCAAGTTTGCGAGTTGGTTGTGTGGCTGGCTTCCGACGATAATCTAAATCGCGAAAATCCTGACCAAGCCATTGCAGGTCCTCAACTCGATAACCCAAGACCCAAGACCCTGCTGACAAGTTGCGAGGACATGACCTTGCTCGGCTGCACGTGTATACCATCCGATCGCCTAGATTCGGCTTAGGGTTAAAACACTTCACACGGAAGAAGGATCCCGAAACGAATTTCAGAAGGATGATACGGTATTCCGATGCCAGCGGCGGTTTCGGCTTTGTGATGGCAAGGCACTGGGCTAGCTAGAAGCTATGGCTTGAAGCTTGTGCGATGCTGAGACCCACATGCTGGCGCCTTGCGAAATCTCAGCCTTTGGGCAGTTGAATTCGGCTGCAGCTGCCACACAGACCCGTCTAGACCTGGTTTCTTGGCTGACCGCCCGTTCAAAAGCCACTGATATGGCCGTCACGGCATTGAGGTTACAAGCTGCAGACAGGGAGGACACAGCGAAGGCTGTTCTGGGTTGGGGGTCCGTTTGCTGGAACAAAAGTCTTGCAAACATCCTGCTGAAGAAACACACCCGGAAGCTGTGTGGGCCGTGATCAGAGCAAACTGCAGCTAAGAAACCGTTCAAAACCCTAGACCCGATAACACCCCCCAAAATCCGTGAACGCGACAAGTGAGCCTGCAAGCACTACTTCAGAAGTCTTGACTACCACCACGGAACCTAAAGCCTAAACCCATCAACCAAAGCCTGCGGCCTCTGAGACGTTCTTGGGACTCCCGTCGCCCCGGCTCAGTGCCACGGCGAGGTTGAACATGGCCTGCGTTTTTGTATTAAGTCTTCACGCATGTTTTTTTGTTTTTACGCTCCTTTTTCCGTTTTCGTCCTTGCATCAAGTCGATTTAAGCATGTTTAGGGTTTGGGGTTTAAGGGGTGTGCTGAGCGTTTCGGCTTTAGGGCCGTTGAGAGATTGGAATTGTACATGACTGTACATGCATCGTTTTCTTGGTCACCTCAACGAGTACCATGTATAACAGTGGTTAAATCAAGAAAGGGGCTACAATGCAGACTACAGGCAGGTCAAGGTCATGAACTCTGTCAAGCACCGACGTGATCGCTACAAGCACGCAGTAAGGCCCCTAAGCACCCGAGACTCCGCAGTTGAGACCCCGAAAGCTCGAACCTCTATGCAACCTGCAGTCCGAATGCGTGAAAGCTTAGGGTTTATGCTTCGGAGAATCCCCTACATTTTTAACTTATGAGGCTTTACATGTTTCACGGTCACCTGAACCCCACTCCTGCGAACCTTTACTATGGTGGCTGCAGAGCGCCTCTATCTGGGTATGGGATTCTGAGGATATAGGGGACCCTAATTCTAGCACCCTAAATAATAATCCTTAAACCCTAAACCCTAAACCCTTATTATAAGGACCCCAAAGTAGGGTTCCTCTAATGCTTCGGAAGGCAACCTTCGGGCTTGTTCATAGGATCGCGGCTTAGAGGTTCTCCCTGTCACCCGGAAGCTTGCGTTCTTTGGCGGGTTCATGTGAAGGCCTTATACGGGTTTAAGCAAGCCGTGACAATGGGATAGCTTGTTTTGCTTTGGGGGTATTTCCTATGAAACTAAGAAAAAACACTGACAGAGAGAACTAGAAATTCGTCAAACGCCTATATTAGAACCGAGATTTGCAAGCCCTAGGCTCAAGTAGAACATATTGATTATGCGTCGCAGGGCCGACGACAGAGATTGGTACAGCTTGTATGGAAACTATTGCAGACCGTGGTCAGCACAAATGCTCGGCGGAGGCTAACAAGAAACACGCTGACAACACCTCGTAGTGCTCATACCAACACGACTTCCGTGCCACAGGAACAAGTACACGAATGCAGTATGTATCTATATGCATGCAGGCATTGCCAATGGAGTGATGATGATAATTCTCGTGCCGATGGTGCTCATTATGATCGGGGCATGCCAATAGCCGAAACCAAAGAGCCGCGAGCAGCGATCACAATTCTACAAGTTGTTGAAGCTCCGTGGTTCGAAATACTAGCTACCAACATAACACATGCTTTGGGCAGCTTCTGTCACCAAGCAGCAGAACGTAGATAGTCTGAATAGGGCTTTGCAGTATATGGTCGCATAGCTTTATTCAGAATCCCATAGGAAGAGTATTTGTGATTATTCTGGCGCCTAGACTGTCGAAATCCTGGACCCCAAGTACTCCTAAACCCTACTACCAGTATTATATAATCCCAAACCCTCATCCCTTGTGGCAAGAACCCGGCTTTGGTGTGGCCGAGCTCTGCTGCTCGCCGCGTCCACACGACAGCCTCACAAGCAAAGTCTGAAGGTGGGTTTAAGTCTTGGGGCCTGGGGTGCTCTTCCTATATATAGTTGTTGCTGTTCCTTCGGAGCTGCCGTGCTCCACGGTGAGAGCTTGAGCACGGGAACAGTCCCTCTTTGAAAAAGCAACTACAGCTTAAACGCGGAAGGTGCTAAAGCTGCCGGGGCTTCAGCCAGCACGGCCAGGCAGCTTCAAAGCATTGTTGAGGTTTTACTTGTTTAAGAATAAGGGTAATGAGCATGTTGAGGGTTTATGAACCAGCACCCGCGGAAAACATAAGCAATCGGATTTCCCGAACGTGCGGGTCATCTTGAAATCCTCCACACCAGTCTCTTGTAGAGGTCTACTTACGATACCATAGCCCTTACGGGTGCATAATCCATCTTTGACCCCATTGTCAAGGCCACTTCCTTTGGGGTTGGGGAGCTCGGAGCCTGATCACCTTCAATTATGCTGTACTTACTCTTTGTTCATCTGTTGACTGGGGTATATAACCTTCTTTTAAATTGTCACAAGGCTTAAGGCTTGACCTTCAAAAAAAGTGGGTAATTGGAGCCACAGGTACGGCCAAAGACCCCAAACCCTAACCCCCTAAACAGATGATCGACCTGCTCCACGTCTCGTGGGACTCCCCGGCCCTCGCGATAGGCCGCGGCGAGGTTGTACCTGGCCATTCCCTTGAACCCTAAGCAAATCACGAAGCCCCCAACTCCAAACAATGTGCACTGCGCCCCAAAACCGTAAACCCTGAACCCCGCAACCCAAAACCGTAAACCCAAACTTTGAATCTGGCTCTCTCTGATGTGCTGTGCTAGAAGGGGCAGACTGTCCCATATAACTCACAGCCAGAGGCTCCGAAAGGCCCACGACACCCACTGGTGGCATGCACTTGCGAATCCGTCGAAATGCCAAACACCACTCCCCGAACTACTATCGACCCTCCGACACCATCACAAATAAGCGCTACAAAATCCTTGTGAAACTAAAACGAAAGCAAGATAAGACCGAATAGGAACTATAGGGAAATGCCCGATCTGCCAACCAAGATGCATGGCTTTGTCCGCCTTTGCGAAGCTCTGGCTGCCCTGTCTTCCGGCGCGACCTCAGGCTTTCAAAGCAGAGGAGCCAGGTGTTAGAGAGGTTGCATTCAGGATTTCAGACTTCAGACTCTAGAAGAGTGTTTTACTATTACTATTACTATTACTATTACTATTACTATTACTATTACTAATACTACTACTACTACTACTACTACTACTACTACTACTACTACTACTACTACTACTACTACTACTACTACTACTACTACTACTACTACTACTACTTATCAGTTTTGAAGATCTACGACTTCTCAAGTTCCGGGTCAAGATGCTTCAAGCCTTGACTGCTCAGCGGCTTATTTCATGGCTCGGAGCTTAGTTCGACAGGGCTTTGGGGTTTCTGCCGGGTTGAGGTCTTCATGAGATACCAGCCTTAACCCTAGACTCTACCCTAGGGCTCCAGAGTAGTTCCTTTTTGGGGCTCATATATAGAATTCTATTAGGTAATCCCAAAAAGGAACTACTTTGGGGCTTATGGGTAAACCCCCATCCCTAAATTAGGACTTCGAGGTCAGCCTGCAATGAGACCCAGGCGTTGAGGATTTGGGCGCGAACTTCATACAATGTCTCAGGGAGCTATGTTGCCAAGTAGAGCACAGCCCGTGCACCGTCAAGTTTGCGCATCAACCTGAAAACTAAACCATCCTCTTCTCAAACCCTAAACCCCTAAAAACTAAGCCCCAAACGTTAAATCCAAGGCTTCAGGTGCTGGGTTGTGAAGGCGCAGGGTTAAGGGCTCCGTGGCCAAATGCAGCCAGGGATCTGAACCAGTGGGCAGCTTGAGACAAGTCGGCCTCAACGCCGTCCTCCACACGATGTCTCCAGAGCTGTAGATGGTTTTTGATTCTGGATACTGAAATGTATGTAATGCATAGAACTGTATATGTAATGCGTCTGGGTTTCGAGACCTACAGGCTTTGCGGGCACAGCGTGAGCATGTGCCACGTGTGGTGATTTTTGGAGCGGCTGGGACGATATTCCTGGCAAGGTTGGGGCTCGGTGCGGGTCCAGTCTCCAGTCTCAAGGTCACGCCTCAAAACCCACTGTTGACTAACAGCTTGTTGCAAACAACATTGACATAGGCTAAACCTCGAATATGTATTTCGCGACAAAAACCTGCAGTCGCCGAGAATCCATAATCCCAAGCCAAGATGTTTAATGAGCTGAAGTGTCATCTGTTGCTTCCATTTATTTTTAAGGCATTGCGTGGGAAGCCAATCAGGAGATAACAAAGTGCCCAACCAGCCAGTGCTCAGATCTTTTCTGGGCCACAACGAAGCCTCAGGATGTATTCAGCTTTAGCTGCGGCATTGAGGGTTGAGGTCTTCTGTAAGGAAACCCCTTTACAGATCTGTGATCCTTTCCGAATGGTCCAGCGAAGTCAAGTACCATACCCAACAGCCTTCGGCAAAAAGCCCGCGGCTACCGCTCTCGATTGTGCCTCTGTAGCAACTGTCACTGTAGCCCATCAACCTGATCCTATCCAAGATGCTGGTTTTAAGCTCTGAGGCTGTAAAATGCGGAGAGCATGCAAAAGCCATCCGTAGAGGACAACGATGGTAAAGATGCATGGTTCAAAATCCAGCGACACAGCTCAAATCCACGAACAAGAAACCCAACGATGAAAGCCGCCCTGCATCTCATCCACAGGAGCCACAGAAAACTGCGAGCTCTAGGCTGTCCACCATGAACCCTCCACTGCAATCCCTTCCCGGCCCCGTTGCTGTAGGCCAAACCTCGGCAGGGCAAGACAAACTTTAAGATGTAAACAAGCTGTGTCGGTACTGGGCTTCACGTGTGTATACATGGTTAGGACTTGTTTTGAAATTGCAAACCGTTGCTGCAAACCTTTTGCAGGATTCAAAGCTTACATAGGGCTGCATGGCAGTGGGTGCCGCTATCTGCATGGCATGGCAACGCATGCTATGCAAACACACACACACACACACACACACACACACACACACACACGCGCGCACACACACACAGACACACAGACACAGACACAGACACAGACACACACAACCTCTGCTGACAAAGCAATTAGGAGGCACTTTCGTCTGATGTCGTGGATGTCGCTTCCAAGAGTAATACGTGTTTACGTTGGCACACTGCCATTCGTGCACAGAAAGTACGGCCTGGGACAGAAACGCGACAAAACACGCAAATGCACATGTGAGGAAAATCGGTGCTGTGAAGCGAAGACAATACATAGTTCAACTTTGGTGTAGACAGAAGCACGACCATTTCTTTATGAGGATTATGACATAATGAGGATGGCATCGCTTCGAACGGTGTCTTCATTGTTTGCGGGGGGGAGGCGTATAGTCATGATGCATCGATGCTCAACAATTTGACGGGCCGCTTGGCGAGATGACGATGTTGATGACGCTGCTGCTGCCGCCGTGGCCGCACAGAAAAGCTGCTGGTAATTCTGCGATGACGATGCCGATGATCCGGCGACATTCCGAGTGTTGAGTGTGTTCTGATGACTGTAGTGACTACTTTGGCCGCCATTTGCGGCCCAATTTGCGGAGAAACTGAACGATTTCTACTTCCCTGGTGCAGAGGCCGCCGAGCAGCCCAGGAGAAACTGCGCAGAGGCAGAGCCCGCAGATGCAGCAGTGCGGTACAGGGCCACGGCTGCAGCGGGGTCCGGCGCGCGGTGTCTGGAAAGGCTTCGTGGCTCATGGTGCAAGATGAAGTGTGGTCTCGTCATGAACTCTTTAATAATGACGACTTCAGTTGTCGCAGATTCAGGTCGAGGGTGTGATTTCGACGTAGGCTCTGGTTTGGTCCAGAGCGATTCCGTGACAAAGTCGATTCTGCACGGAGTTTACAGCACGTGCTCTACGGTAGCATCATGCAGAGAATGCAAGCGAGCATGCAGCATGGATTGGCACTTAGACAAATCACTGAGCTGGTTCATTCATGCACAGGTACATACCACGCAGCCGCGTTTATGAGGAACCACGAGTCTGCACGAAAATCATGCAGGACAGGGATGGAACAAGAGCGAGAGATGGAGGGAGAGAGAGAGAGAGAGAGATCAGTCGATGCACCCGAAATCATGCGCAAGCCCAGATGTACCCCTGCGGACCTAGTCCTGCAGCTGGGGCCTCCGTGTCCTTTTAGGTATTCAAGGTCCATTATTCGACGGTCGTGCGATCTCTGAGGCTCGGGGCTATGGCTGCTTTTCCATGAATCGAAAACAAATTTGGAAGCCCAGCTATGCCTGTCCCCGTCGTGCAGCAACGCCCCAAGACGCAACTGAGCCTGAGCTGTGCAATCAGAGGGCTCCCTCGTATCTTGTAAACGAGGGCAGTTGCACCTGAAATCTGTAACGGGAACTCTTCACGGACCTGAGAGAAGTGCCTCAAAGCCCTAATTCACATACACCCTGAGCTCTTTAAACGTGAAAAGGCCCCATCTCATAACATAAATAGGAGTCCCAGAACCTTACATCCTTGAACCCCGACGACGGTGATACCTCGAACCTCACCCTAAGCCACGCGAACCTATCTTTTAGCAGTTTCCGAAGCAATTCTATTAAACTCTATAGTACGACTGACGTTGAGTCCCACCACCAGACACAACGAGTTCAAGCAAAGGAGAACCTTCAACCCTTCTCAGGAGGCTTCCCTGAACCCTCAACCCACAACTTCTAAACCCTGAACCCTACAAATTGTTAACAAAAACCGTTGAGCTCCTCTAACAACCCCACCAAAAAACCCTACAACAGCGACAAACCTCCACAAAAACGTCCAAGGCCGAGACGCGGGAACGTGACCCGACTCGGCTGCCTTCCGATACCAAAGCAGAGCCTGGCTCAAAAGGCAGCGTTCTGAGGCTTGGACTTCAGTGTTTTAGAGTTCCTGATTGGTTTCAACAAGCGTCCCCTGGTAGAGTGGGGGGGGGTCAGGATTTTACAGTTTGGTGGGTGGGGGGAGGCGGGGGGGAACGGTTGAATGGCTTTGGGGAATGCTTTGGGTTTCAACGCTCCCGCTCGGCCGCCCCCACAAGCGCCCGAACCATGCAGCCTGAAACCGAGCAACAGGCTGTTAAACCCTGACACACTATAGATTCCTTTGAATACAAAACTCTGAAAACCTGGTACGGCGTCTGCTTTTAAATACACGGATATTTAAATAGGTCAAACAGGTGTATTACACTACCTCCGTGAAACATCGCCCGGGCCCGCCTCGAAATAAAATATCAGGAAATTGGCAGATCATTGGTGGGTTTGGGGTTTAGGATTTTGGGGGTGTAGGGTTTAAGGGTTTAAGGTTCAGGTAGAAGCCAAACCTTTCAGCTTTAAGTTCAAGCCAAGCCAGCCCTCCAGCCTTCCTCAAGCCTTCCAGCCTTCCTCCAGCCCCAAGCCCCAGCCCTCCAGCTTTGCCGTCCAGCCCCAGTCCGCCTTCCAGCCTTCCTCCAGCCAGCACTCCAGCCCGCCAGCCTTCAACCCCTCCAGCCCTTGCAGTCTCCAGCCTTCCAGCCTTCAACCCCTCAAGCCTTCCAGCCTTCAACCCCTCCAGCCCTAAACCCCTTCCAGCCTTCAACCCCTTCCAGGCTTCAACCCTCCAGCATTCCAGCCTTCACCTTTTTAAGACTGAAGGCTAGATCACGAATCACGTCATACTGGGATTTAAGTGTACGGATTTGAACAAAAATTTTATACTACCTCTGCGGCCAGTGCGGCTGGCCGGGCCCCATATATTTAAAAAACGTCACCGTAACAATACCTTGGAAAGCCACATAGAAACACAAAACCCGAACCCACACTAACCCTAGGCTCCAGCTACTTGAATAGTAAGTTACTAAACATGAAAGTAGAGCCCAGTCACCCCTTACCTAACCTAAACCTAAGACCCAGACCCTAGACCCTAAAACTGGAGGCCTTGGGTAAGACATCCCATGCCAACTTGCCGGGGCCTCGCTGGAGGAATTCTCTGAGGCCTCCGAGCCTCGAGGCCGGGTTGTTCGAAGTTTAGTTTTAGGGTTGGGGTTTACCTATAGTCTCCATAGTATTTCAATTTTGGTTTAACCAAATATATAATGAGGATCCTATAAGGTATCCCCAAAAAGGAACTACAATGGAGGCTACAGGTACAGGGTGTAAGGTTGATAGGGTTTCTGAGGGCCCTTTTCCATCCGCCGAGGTTGGCGTTGAGAGGTTTAGAAATTGGAGTTCTTGTGATCAACATCCCGCAGTCGTCATAGTTTGCAACTGAGTCTCCGAGTCGCGCCAGCTGCGCGAGCTGAAACTGTGCCTGTCTGAAGGAGGACTACTATGTTGACTCGCTCCTGAAGTTGCGAATTTCATTCTGGAGAGTGTTGCTGGACTTGCATTCGGGAGTCAATGTACGGTTTGGGTTTTGGGCTCGTCACCGGCCTCGGGCTTAGAGTTGTCACGGGGTCTGGACTCTGTTGTTGAGGGACTAAATGATTTGAGGCACGAAGGTTTTAGGTCCTCATAGCCATATCAGCAATATCGAAACCCAGCAAAGCCAGGCCGCTTCAAGTTCAGCTGGTGCCACACAATTTCCGAACCCTTCATAACCTAGGAGTTGCGTTCAGTTCAACCAAGTTAACCATGCCACACTAGAGGCACCAACTTTTGTACTCCTGTTGCACCGTCTCCGGTGTACGTGGGTCCACTTATGCGCATGCATTCAGATCCGCATGTTGCACAAAACCTGTTCATTCATAGATTGCGCTTGCGTGCTGGGAAAACCAATCTCGTGATCATGAATGGAGGTGTCGGCTGAATCAAATCTCAATCTAACCTCCCATTATAGTCCACAGCGATAGGTCTACCATAGTTTGAGAAGACCCTCATATTGCGTACAAGTAGGAGTGGACATCGGCTAAAACTGTTGCGACTGTTTCTGGTTTGGCATACGACATAAGCCTCCACGTCACCGGCGTCGGCGGCGCGCAGCCTCCGAGCCATCTTTACACTGATGTCCAATATTTTCGCCAGACCTTACTTTCAAAATGGGGTCCAAAACTGTTAAACATGTGGTTTTGTCTGATTGGGTAATAGTTCTACAGGGAATAAACACGGGCAAAAGGCTCTGTATATCCTCAGACACCTATGTTGGTTGCCTGTTCACAATACATCTGTCTGCCGGGCTCTCCCAGCAATTCGTCTCTTAATCCCGACTTTGGGACATATCGTTTTGTCTTCTACCACAGGGTAGAGACATGTCGGTGTCAGGACCCTAAACCCTGAATCCATGTTGGTCGTAGACTCTGACAATACAGCTTCGGCGGCAAGCAGCTGGATGCAGCTGGATGTGTTTTCTTTATAGTGGTCATATGGCTATGCAAGCGGTTAGAGCCTACGGTTTTTGAGGTTCAAGGTGCCCGCCCAAATCTCTCGCTCTCATGGTCTGTTTTCCAGACGGCGGATGCAGGAGCCTGCCCCCAGCGTGCATGCATTTACCTGCGTATACACTATACACCCACATATACAGATAATATATAGGTATAAACAAACAAATAAATAACTATATATATATATATACATACATGTACAAACATGTATGCGCACGTGTATACACGAGTGTATGTATACTTATAAACATACACACTTGCCAAGCAGTCAGTCGAACACAAAGGCGGCCAAAACACATACACACCCACGGTTTTGAGCTTGCGCACATTCTGGAAACTCCCTTTTTTGAACCCGGGCTTGCTGGCTGCCAGGACTGACCCTCCGACCTGGACTGACCCACTGGAATCTCCCTGAACTCTAATCCCTACACATGTCAAACCTCCGCTCCTTGGATAACAAGTCGAAAAGAAGTCGGACAAACCAGTCTGCGAGGCCTAAGCCTCTAACATGCAAGCCCTAAACCTCAAGCAGAAAACTTAACCATACTCAACCTCTGTACCCAACATCCATGTGCCATTGAACCCCAAACCCCTGAACCCTGGGCCCAAAACCACGCGGCCCAAACCACGCCAGAGATGCCAGAGTCATTGTACTGCCTAAACCCCTGAACCCTAAACCCGACCTAGCACAAGAAATCCCTGACCCATAAAAGCCAGCCCATACATACCAGACATACATACCAGACATACATACATACAGACAGACTCACAAACATACATAGATATATATATATATATATACATATATATATATATATAACACTCATATGCGTGTGTAGCTAGTTTGGATCGTTACAAGGCAAACGCACAAACACTCCGCCTGGCCGCGTGTAGATCGGTGCCCCACGCAACGGGGAAGAGCTCCGGGCAGCCTCCTCTGCTATTCCACAGGGTCCAAATACCACAATAGTAGGTACTTAGTAGGTATTTGAGCCCCCAAAGCACAAACCATACCATTGCTTGGGCCTTTTGGATAATCTGAGTCGGGTGTAGGGCTTAGAAAAATCTGAAGACTTTCCCCAAGGGTCCAAGTACCTAATAATCATATACTCCCCAAAATCCTAACCTACGTGACTTAGGATTTGGGTTTAGGGTAAAGATTGTTTTTTTCTGTTGTTGAGCTCTTTTGTTTGGGGTTGGGGTGGCAGTTGAGGTTTGGGAGCGGTGATTTAATATTGGGTTTGAGGAGCGTAGGGTTTGAGATTCACAGCAGTTTAGGGTTCAAAACATGTTGCCCAAAGCACAGCAACGGGCTTCCTCAGCAGCAACAGACCGCATCCTCAACCCTATAAACGCTGAACCCTATCAACACTAACCAAGACACCCTACAACCCTGGAACGTAGCAGTCGTATAACCTAAGTCGAACGTGTGGTCACCCGTGTATATGTATGTGCATGCATTTGCGCATACTGGTTTTTGTACATACATATGCCTATAAACATGGACTCTCTTGCTGGTGTACTATGTATTTACTGGCTTTACACTTCCCCCTCCTAGGTCCCTTGCCTCGAACGTCTTAGGCCTCACAAGGGGCTGGATGATTTCGGCACCCTCGACAAGCCCAGCATCCCTCGGATTTGTGATGATTCAAGGAACCTTCCTGAGGTAACCGGGGGGCCTCTACTAAACCTCACCCCAAATCCAAAGCTGCCAGGGAGCTGTCGCAAAGCTTTGTCACGATGGGCTCGCCCTCCTCTATTGCTGTCGATATCGTCACAAGAACTTCCAGCCGGAGCCTGGTAGGTTCAGGACTTCTCACGCTTCTTGTGCTGCGACTCCCGGGCCGAATCCCTAAAGCCTCCCTTAACCCCAAGAGCCCAACACCCTACCGTAAGAATGTATATACCCTAAACCGGGATTCTTGCGCAGAGTCGAGCTAGGCCAGGCAATTAGACTATGTCCAGGAGGCAACCTCGAGTTGGGACGATCAGATGAAATTCGATATCTTCACAAAGGAATGCATACTTGTTTAAGGTCTCATTTTCTGAGGATTCTACGCAATCAGGATCCTTACTGCTTGCATCATAGGAGAGATGCATCAGTTCGACAACAGGCACAGCGCCCACTTAGGAGAACTGCAGGGGAAATGTGTCATGGACTCGATCTCACAGCCCTTGAAACTGGGCTTGCGGACTGGCCAGATCCTTGCATCACCTGGCTATACTCCTATAAACCCTAAACCCAAATCCCCTAAACCCCAAAACCCTGTCATTGCACGTGAGAATGCGCAAAGCCTGCTCGAGTCGGCAAGCGCTTGCGCCTTCGGGTTGCTGTTGGAGTTCAGGGCCTTTAGCGATTTTGAAGGACTACCCCCTATTCCCTCATAACCTACCTTCTTTGTAAAGACGAATCATACTAAGGAGCCCTGAGGAGGGAATGTAGTCGGGGTTTGGTAGGGGCTGGAGCGGCTAGGGCTCGGACATACAGGTTTCTGGGCGTTTATCGCTCTCTACGACTCTACATTGGGCACTGAAACCTGAACCCCGCTACACTGCTCTGCATACCAACTGCATAGGAATAGGAGCTTCACAAAACTATGGGAGCTACGATGCACCAGAAAATTTCCAGATTGTAAGACCGCTACAGTCATGGCCCCTGAACGAGAGACCCGTAACTTAAAGAGAGCCCCAGAGCCCTCTAACGAAACACGGTGCTTGTGCAAACTCCATAAAAAGTATACGAGCTTTTGAGAAAGCCAACAAAAAACCTACAAGAAACTATATGGCGTTGCCAAGGCCTGAAACAAAAAAGCATTGCGGCATCGGTCAACTCCATAGAAAAAACATGAAAGCCTGTCCAAATCCTGCAAAACACAACCAATAAAAATCCTATCAAACCTTTCCAAACCCGTCAGAACTCTATAGAGACCACACTTCATGAACAACACCACCACCAACAACAACAACATCAGCAACAGCAACAACACAAGGAAGCCTCGACTGGCTCCTGCGTGAGCGGACGTCCATCGACTCGAATCTGTAGCTCGGCCTACGTCTCATGTCGATCTTTCTGGCAGGGTTTTGTTATTGGGTATACGGCTTACCTGGGTCCTCGCGGGGCCTGGAATAACCCCATACTTCGGGACATGAACCGTTTTAGAGGCTGCATCTGTGAATCGATTGCATTTCGGACCCGAGCACCTGGAAGAGCCATCCTAAAGCATTTTCAGAGCTGTTGCTTGATGCTTTGGTACTCTCGGACCCTTTGTTTGCCGAACTGCGGCTTAGTGATGCAATCAGGTGGGTTTAAGGCTTAGGACCTGACAGAAGGCTTTTTGGGGAGGGGGAGGGGGGGGGGTGACTCCAAGCGAGGCCTGACTCTCATTTCTCTTATTTCGGAACTTTTGTTGGTAGGGTTTTGGGGTGGGGTGTCGGGCTTAGGAAGGCTTCGTTGGGTTTTAAGGGCATTTGCGAGGGTCGGTAATTAAGGCTTCTAGATTCTGAAAGGAACTTCGGGACTTTGTACAGCAGAGGCTGCCATGAAAACACGAATGCAAGGACAGTCAGATTTCTTGCGCAGCTGCTCTACTACATTATGCTGTATGCCAGTAGCAAAGCATACCAGAAGTATAGTATGCTGTCATCAGCATCGAGCCGCATTGGCGCGCCGAGTCGACGATTCGGCCGTGAACCGCCCCGGGAAGGCGACGGGAAGGATGGACACCTCCCGGGCGGCTTCACCACAATGCTGCTGTTTAGGGGTCTAGAGCTCATAGGGTGTATAGGGTTTCGGCGCTCACACTCGGACAAACCAGTATATACAGGGTTTAGGGTTTATGGGGTTTATAGAGTTTAGAGGGTCTTTAGGGTTTAGGATCATGGGTGACTGGGTCATAGACATAATGTAGACACACCAGGGCTCTGTATGACTGGAAGGCTACTATTTTGCGTGGTGCTATTGTGGAAATTTGGGCCAAGCGCGTGGACCAGTCTAGGCTTGTCGAGTTCTGCAAGGTGTAAGCATTTCACAGGACCCCTTCGAAGTTTAACGGCAAATTATGCCATGTTGATCAGATCATCGGTGCCAGCGGTGTGGGATGGAGCCTTCAAGACATGCAATGTGCTCACGTCCTGTATCCCTGAACTTGATTACTGCAAGCGTAAGCTTTCTAATCCCCTAAACTTCCTACACCCTTGTTAGAAAACTTGCCAAGCCCCTAAACCCTAAAAGCACTCTTTGCTAGACCTGGGCTATGCATATGACCCTAAAACTCTAGACCCTAAACCCTTTTGCCACTGGACTGAAGTCTAGCCAGTTTAAACCGTAAACCCTAAATCTTAAACCCTATAAACCCTAAACCCCGAAAACCCTATAAAGCCTGAAACCGGCGACCTCCCCGGCCAGGAGATCCCTCGCGCCGGGGCTTCCCTCCAGTGCTGTGGCAAAGGCGGTCGGAAGGACGAAGGCCGAGGAGACCAAGCGCTCCTTTCGGGGGCACTATTTTCTTATGGAGGTGCAAGGAAAGTTAGGGATTAGGGCTTGGTTAGGGTTTGGGGGAAGCTTGGGGTTTCGGAAACCTGTATGCAACTTGGGGAATCCGGATGAGGCGTCTCTGTGCGCATCTCAACAGAGTTTAGGTTTTGAGAGCAGTGAGAACAGTCCCTCAAGGGCTCTTTTTGATTGCTCCTTCAGGGTCTGAGGTTTACTTGGACACTTAGAACACCTGAAGGGCCTGAGTATCAACATGGTAGATTCTCTAGCCCTGCAAGCTTCCACTATGCTGGTAACTGAAACCGGTAGACATAGGTCAGACCAAGGATCTTATACGCTTGAAGGCTCCGGATGTGGGGCTTAGGGATTGGAACATAGTAGAAGGGCGTAGATTCAATGTCTGTGATGGTCACGGCAAGGGTCTGGTGGTGCAGCCCGGGACTTGTTCGAGATATGTATACAACGGTCTAGTCGTACGATGCATGTTGAGGGTGCGGATGGATCGTGTCTGCTATAACCCTATAAATGCCGATGCTCATCACGGGTTTCATCCCAATCTAGATTTACTTGGCCTCAGCAGTGCAACTATCAGTTACCCCAGACAGGATTGCAGATGCAGCAACTTGTTACTACTGCCACCACTTAACTCTTACAGCGGCTACGCGTCTTTGCTCCAGCCACGAGCAATGGCTGGCGTCATCAAAGTTGTAATGGGCTGGGCTGTGCTTGTATATGTACCCTAAGCCTTAAAAAGCTCTAAATCCCACACTCAAACAATACACACTAAAACCCTGAACCCGAAGCCCTCGAACCCTTAACCCCACTCTACGCTAAGCCTGAAACTGCCTAGGATCTGCAGAGTGTCCTTTGCTGGCAGACGTCGAGAGGCCACGAGTCCTTGAGTTTAGACTTGAGTCAACAGCCTTGATATTTACAACAGGGCTTGTTTACAGGGTTCCCTTAAACAGCTACTGCAAGGGTTCAAAAGTTTAACATAGGCGCCGTCGTCCTTTCAATAGGATTGTGGTAAAGCTATAACAAGAGAACTTAAGGAATAACATGTGGAAATGCTCAGACAAGCATCTATACTGAGTCACCAAAGGCCTAGGGATAACCAGAATCACTACCTGGACCGCCAGCAACCATGAAAGTTGCAGTAACAATCGACCCACAGCACAGGTGCTGCTGCTGTTGCTACGATGCCGACCCGGAAACTCTCCGCCAAGATGCCGAGCTAAACATGTAGGTAATACCTCACAACATGTACAGCCGGCAACTAGTTCTCTACCATCCCCTCAAGGCCACCCAATTCCTAGACCCTAACGAAAAATGTGTTAAACAATTATGTTGCTAACCCAAAGTCGTCTCCTGAAGAGTTCGGGTCGGCCGTCACGTGGCTGACGCATGTGCCTCTCCATGGGCCAGCAGCTGTCAGAACATTCCAGGAGCGAGCAGTTATCCAAACGGTCCTTCTTCTCCGCCTAGCCACTACTACATTTCAATTTCAAGATCAGAAATTATTGTGGGAGACAAGATCTACTACTCTCGTAGCCCACCACCGCGGCCACCAGCAACTAACAACACCACCACCATCAGTATCCAGAATATCAGCAACTTCGAAGTGTTCATCAACGGCTACTAGTTAGAAGTACTGGTACGCATCACTGCCACACACACACACACACATCGTGTTGCAATGGTGATGCAGCACCTGCTGTAGCTGCATATCACCGGAGTCGTGCAAACAAACCCGAGTCCTCAGTCCTGTACCTAACCCAAGACTCTGTCCTCCAATGCCCGCGCAGGCAAAGCTCAGCTACAATGCTAGCAGAATAGACCCCCAAAGCCAAACATGCCAACTCTGATCATTGAGCCTTAACCCTATACCCTCGTCCCTAAGCTCCCCTTTTCAGCATGAGCTTGGATTGTGTGCTTAAGCCCTAAACCCTTAAGGCCTGCTGCTGGTCATCCCGTAACTTCCCTTGACGCCTCCTTCTTCGCCTGAGCCTTCGCGAACCTCCTCCGAGGCGGAGAGTCCCCGGTCGGAGAACCACCTGGCGCCCGGCCCTACTTTTGAGGTTTGGGGCTTGGGGCATATAAGGTTTAGGTATAAGATTTCGGGTTTAAGCATTTTAGGTTCTAGGGCTTGAAATTTAGGCATAAGATTTCGGGGTTTGACACTCACACTCGGACGAAGATTTAGGGTTTAAGATTTCGGGTTTGAGATTTTGGAGTTTAAGGTTTAGGGTTTGATCGCTCCTGATCCCATGAAACCGTCGTTTCAAGGGCTGTAGCTGTAGCTATTGGGGTTGCGTGGGTCGCAACCTACTATGTTGTAGGCAGGTAGAGCCAGAGTATGTTCAGGTCCTTGATGTAGTGTCTGAGCTTCGAACGAATCCAAGCCCTAAACGCCTAAATCCATTTTTCAGGAAGGGTTGCAGCATGCATGCCCTCAAGATGTCGGATGCGAACCGCCTTTCGAGTTCTAAACCCTGGACGCTGTCCTAAAAGCCTTCTGAATCTGGGTTGGCTGATCCATTTTTTGCTGTTTTGCTTTTCGTTTTTCCCTTTTTGCCACTGGACGAACACTAAACATAAAAGTGGCAGCGAGACTCTTCCGTCCCATAGGAGATAAAGAGCTCCTCTCCTGAAGTAACTTGGGAGCTGTTGGTTGGGGTTTAGGGTTCGGGCTCTCGCGATTCGGACAAGATTGAGGGCTTATACGGTTCAAACTTACGGCCTATAGAGAGTTATGCTTTAGGGCTTCTTCTAAAGTGTTTGGGGAGGTGTTGAAGGGGTTAGGTCGCAGGTACTCGAGGCCTGAACCAGTAGAATAGGGTTCCACTACAGGCTTCTTTATGGGTTGCTAAAATTTCTATAATGTAGTATAGCATGGCCTTCATCAGTAGAATTGGGTTCTGGGTGGGGTTATGCTATACTCATGACTTAAGCAGCCTGAGGAGTACAACGGGTAATTATTCAGAACCCTATACAAGGGTTCTGCACCCATCCTGTTGGGCATGTCGGTTTGAAGTTGGCTTGGCTGCGAGCCCCGGACGGGGTGCGCAGAAGTATTCAGTTAGGTCCTTGGATTGGGTTTAGTGTCTAGGGTTTTGGGTTCCAAGGCTTCGACCCTATGGGAATGTAAGCTTGAGCCAACTTTGGCTTCAGCTTCAGATTCTCAGATGCGGGACGGAGAAGAATGGCCTAAGACGGTTCCTGTGAGACCCCCTTCCCTCCAGAAGTAATCCCCGGTCCCGGGCTGCTAGCATCCTTCCCATCTCAAGCATAGCGATAATGGCTGGCATCTGCACGAAGCTCGTTACCGAGTGCTTGCACAGGGAGCACCACTGCGTGGGAGCCACATCAAAGGGCACCACTCACGCCAACACACTATTGCAGCAACAATCACATTAGGTCTGACAGTCTCATCCCCGGAAACCGAAACACCCAAAGACAATCTCACACCTTCACCATGGAGCACAACACGACCGGATTGATGCCAGATTGATACGTAATTACTTGGAGACCGAAGCCCAGACCCAACAAAAGGCCACAAGCACCACCCCACAGAGGAGAGGGGGGAGACAAAGAAGCAAAGCCCACAAATAGCCATACCATAGCCTACCTGCGCAACCGGTGCAGGCTCCGACACGGAACAAGAAGCCAATCCTGCCGCCCGCATGCCTGCTTGTATGCGGCGCCGTGTGCGCAACTCCGCTGTGCTCCCCTCCTTGCAGAAACGTTGTTGCAACTTCGGATCTGTTGACGTTCGTTCAAACATTCCGAGGAAAAACAGTTCTGCAGTCGTGGGCGGCCTCTACAAAAGCATGCAAGCACACAGCATGTGCATTTTTGGAGCCCAAAACATGCTGAAAAGACAGGGTACTGTGCGCGCCTTGAAGCTAGTTTGATTGTTGTTTCTGCTGGCAGACTCTTATGCCGCGGAACCTCGCAACATGTGCCAAGCATGACAACGTTAGACGAGCTGCAACTCTGGATAAGACAGATGCATTCGCGAACTCACTTACTTCCATAAAGCAGAAGCTTGAAGCTAATATAGGGGCGGCTATGAGTAGAATAGGGTTAAGGGGCCCATTATACTTTCATTATAACCAGGGTATAGGTTATTATCAAGGACCCTTTACTATGTTCACACATTCTCTTGTCATGCCGCTGCCTCCATGACGTGAAGATCGCAGTTCACCTGGGGGGGCTGCTCCAGAACACTAGTACTGGTCGGGATGCGAGATCATACCTTCGGGATATGGGAACCTTCGGAATGTTGTGGGGGCTTCAAATAATTAAGGGACCTCAGATAACTAAGGGACCTTCATATAGGACCCGAGCGGGAGGTCTCTAGACTGACACAGGTGAGGCCAGCTTCTGTCAACCCGTAGGCTGCAGGCTCAAGCTCTGATGCCTTGAATAGGAATCAGAAGGTCAGTAGCGTCAAACTTCTACCTGAGCAGATGCTGCTGGGCCCCCCTCCCCCCTCTCAACCCTCAACGACTGTGAAAGAGCACCTGATCATGAGGAACTCGACACCCTCGCCTGATCTCCGGCACCATGATTGGCCAAGGAGGCCGGACCCACCATGAGCCGACTCATGGCCTGGTTTCGACTTCCCTCCCTGTTAGGTTTCGGCGCTCACACTCGGACAAGGGTTCAGGGTTTCGGAACAGTTTTTCAAAAGGTTCATATCTCGGTCAGTCTTCCTTCTTCACCTCTCGATGCCTGACTCCGGTACACTTGCACCTCTCTACGGACAGAAGTGACAGAAGTACGAGGCTAGGGGCCGAGGATTGACGCCTCGTCGCTTGGAGTTGCGTGCTCGAAACGCGAGCTTGGGATTTACAGCTGCATGGTTGGAGAGATCTCCGATGTGGGGGCTGTTGATCTGGCTGGCGCCCCGTACTGTCTGAAACTCCAGCATCCCAGGAGGAGGGCAGATTTTTGCAGGCCCTGCAGCAGAGAATGGTTCATGAGGCTTCCAGAGCTGAGGACCGGGCTCGTTCAAGCCAGGGCCACCAGACCCTAAAGATCCGATCCCTGCCCGCGGCCCCAAAAAGCACAAAAGCCCTAGAACCCAAAGCCAGAAATCAACCGAAACTACCCACCTCAAGTCCGAAGCAGCCTTAACAACATAAGCAAAAGCTGTTGCCACAATGGTCCTACAAAAATTGGACCCGGGGTTCTGCCTCCCCTCTCTTCTCGGAGGATGGACCGGCGAAAACATAGGTCGCCAGCCTTGTCGGGGTCGTTGAGCTTAGGGGCTCGGAAAATGTGCGGCTTGAGACTGTAAGGTTTTGGGCTTCAGGGCGAGTTTTCTGACTTTCCAGTATGGTTGGGGCTCAGCGCCCCAAGCAAATCCCTAAAGTTTACCCTAAAGACCCCAAACATCGAAACCTCATCCAATCAATGAAAACTTCGTTCGTGACCGGGAGCTGCGTCAGCTCTGCGATACGGCTGGGCAGAACGGCGACGCGGGAGGCGGCAACAGCAGCGCCTGGGATTGATACGCTGTGTGTGAGACTCCTTCTTCGGTTTGGTTGCCATTGGTCTCTGAAATCCGTCACGGGTTGTTCTTCCTGTTTCTAAGTACTGCTATCGCCGGGCTCGTCTTGCGTTGGATCACTCTGAGCTGCGGTTTCATGACGGGCTGCGAACCCTTAAACCCTGTACCCTGACCACTAAATTCAAAAGTCTTTAGCCTGATGCTGAAACTTCTGCAACGACGCGATGTAAGCTCGAGCGAAGTAGCGAACAGCAAGAACTTCCCCATGCTATGAGCCTGCTCTCGGACTAAGGCTTTAGGGCTAACTTGCCTAGGCTGTCCTACGCCCGAAACCCTGAAAACCAAGCACAAACCCTTACCTCCCGATCCTCGAACCCTTGGCATCCGAAAGTCTGAAAGCCCTAAGACCCTGATCCCCAAAACCCTACACTCTACACCCTCATAGATCCCTTTATAGAAAGCTTTGAGCCCCTTATATAGACTGATTCTGAGAGCCCTTACAGAAGAACCTTGGGGAACCCGCAAACCCTCGACCCAAAGATCTTGACGAACTGTTCTTTGCCGAGCCTGCTGGCAAGTCGATGCCTGCGAAGATGCCGCGGCCTTTCAATCGAAAGTGCAGGCGGACAGAGACTCAAAGGTAACCCAAACATGGAAAACCCTAAACCCTAAACCCTCAGAGACTCCACAAAAACCCTGAAGGCATGACCGTTGCCTGCAGATGGCAGGGTGGAAGGCGCCATCCACAGTGTGCAGTTACGACTCCTGAAGCTTGGACATATAGGGCCCTAAACCCTAGACCCTGAAGCTTGTCAATGAAGATAGGGACTTATAGGGGCCTTGATCGTTAGAATGGTTTTTGGGGGGTTTTCTACTATAAGTATGTACGGAATATGAGGGATCTCATCTTTACGGTTTAGGTATGGTTTGATCGACTTCTATGGGTCCTACTGTGGTTCTATACGTGTTCTATAAGAGTGCCAGTGCTGAAAGTGAAAAGAGGCAGAAAACCGCTCAGGACCAAGACGTTAAGGATCTGCATAGTGATGGGTCAGAACAAGTCTATGCATTTGGGCTGGCATAGACCCTCTCGGAGAAGCCATTGAGTGGTCAATGCAGACATCACCAATCACATTCAATCACCCGCAGACCAAACAAAGTGACGAAGCCTGCGCAGATTGTGCTCCATGCTAAACCGAAAGCAGTTTAGGGCTGAGAGACCACATACCTCTCTACAAAGACATGTTTTGGCCCCAAATTCCCTTCGACCCGTTGGGAACTCAACCTCCCCAAAGCAACTCACGAGCCTATCCGAGATGCAGAGAGGACAGAATGCCCACACGTAGTATGGAGGCGTGAATACTTGGGCTGGCGATGTCTATGAGTTTGTAGAAGCGGTCTGTAGGGCTATGCTGTGTACAACATATGGGTCTTGAGAACTTCCAATGTATATTCGAAGCTGGTTCTACAATAACTGTAATCCGATATAGCGGCTACGACTACAAACCATTCATGCCAACGCATTGAATTTCTGATTCTTTGGAAGCCCACGTGGCAAGGTTCAACTTCGACAGATTTGTGCAGTGTGCTCTGCTAGTTTGCAATGCTGCAAGATATGTCAATAAAGACATGCTATGCCAGGCTGCCAGAATTTGATTATCGTATGCTTGCTTACAACCCTGCAAACGGTTAGTTTGCCCTTCCATGAGATCATTGAGTCTCGGTTGATGTCTGCGAGTGTTAGTCAGTATTCCCATCTGAAGTAGGGATCGGTTGACGAGCTTGAGGTTTCGAACTTCTGGTCCGGTGTCTATGGAACCCTGCATCAGCCCCAAACGCCGTAGTTGAACCGAAACCCTCAGTATCTTCTAATGTGGTGCATGTACCTTTCATTGCCAAGCCACGCCAGCAGCGCAGCGGGAAGATGGCCAGAAGGCGCCATGGGGCTTGGAGGATCCCTAAACCCAGAGATTCGGCTTTGGGTTTGAAAACAGCAACAGCCTCGAGCTAAGGCTTCTTGGGTTGAAGCCCCCGCACCCAACCCGAGAGTTCAGGCATTCGGCTTGGGCCGCAAACCCCAGAGTTTTGTGTGTTTGGTCTCCTTGGCTTCCTAAACAGGCCAAGCTTGCAGGTGTAGCAGTGTCTCACGTAATTACGGGACAAGGTGCGTTTTACCATGGCTTGTGCGATCATGCGGGGTTTGCGATGATCCACTGTCGCAGTCGCACTTGTACTCTCGCGAGCCGACAAGACTTCTGGTACCGAAGCATAAACCCTAAACCTAAACCCTAAACCCTAAACTCTAAACTCTCAAACCTGACGCAAAACCACAGAGGTCATGCCTTGCCAGAGCCGCAAGAGTTCAGTTCAGGGCCCGCCGTATACCGAGCCTCAAAGCCATCTCTGAAACACTGATTCATCTAGGGTGTGGCTGGTGGCCTCATACTTCTATCTCTAATCCTGGGAGATATCTCTGAAAATTACACCCATGAAACTTGATATAACCCAAACGAACCATAAGGGCTATCCGTCCATCCATCCATCCCTCCATCCATCCATCCAGGTAAAACTGACAAGAACTGTACAAAGGCAAAGTCACAAAAGCAGTCATGGCCTGAACAAATTGGCAGTCCCTCAAGCCTGCAAGCCTTTTAAGGGCCTAGGCTCCATTCGGCTCAAAAAAAATGTGCAAAGGTCACAAGTACTCAGCCCAAAACCTTCCGATTGCTGCCGGGGGTGTTGGCTTCTCTGACACCACGGGTGTTGAACATGGAACATGGGAGTTTCCGAAAATAGGGGATCCTAATATAGTACCTTTATCTAAACAGTAGGATCCTTACTATAAGGGCCCCAAGATAAGGTACCCCCAATTTTTGGAAACTCCCGCATGGCAAAGCTACAACCACTGAACAAGTTCCAGCGACTCACATGTAACGATACGCGCATTCCTGTGCCAACGAGTTTCCTTTTGCAGTCTCCAAATCTCTACGGCTCACAATGGGGCTAGAACAATTACACTAGGATTTTGGGGCTTATAGCGTAAGTATTTGCAGGAACCCTAATTATAAGGAGCAGCATTGGTAGTATTTTTTCGCCCCTATGTTCACCCCGGCTTTTGCTACCAAAGCACACTTCCAAGATATCGAGTTCAGGATTCATTTTCGGAAAAGCCGGCAGTTTCTTTCAGTCTTGCAGTATCATGACGTACCCAGTGGAGGATTGAAGTGGGTTCCTAAAGCAGTGAACAACCTCAGCCCTAGTATGCACACCCCTCACCACCCCAAAGCTGAAGCTTCAAGCCCCCAAAAGAGCCCCAACATCTAGAACCCCACGGCGTCCAGTCTGGGCTGCTGTCCACAAGACACCAGTGCAGGTGCGTCTACGCCTTCGGCCTTTCCAGGGGTGACTTTGAGGACACCTAGGTTTTGGTTGAGAGTTGACGGCTTCATATAGCGCCTGGGAAGGGCCAGGGTCTCGGATTTACATCTCCTCGAACAGACCTATCACGCCATCCCGCCTCGCTTCTCTTCTCAACTAAGTTTGCTGTTGGCAGCCAGCATGCGAGCATCGAGCCGACCAACCAAGTTCAAAACCCTAAATTCCAAGTCTTCAAGCGGAGGTACGGGGTCCTAAATCGTAAATCAAGGAACGCATTATTGATTTCTGGAAAGCTTCGGGTGGGAATGAAAGTATGGTTCCTCTTGCATTTGACTCGACACCTCTTGCGACTGAGGGGTTGGGATACTTACCCTCTGGTCCTTGTATAGGCAGCATACACCGAACGCGCTTCTGATGAACTAAGCCCTACATTCATCCTTCAATGGGGAAAATTTAGGACCCCGAATTCTCCACCAAAACCCAAACCGAAACCCCACAAACGAACGCCAAGCCCCCACACATGAACCATCCCAAGAACTCGGTGTTCTGCATCCCTCACACTATGTTTCAAACAAAAGCGAAAAACCGCAAACTGCAGACCAAACCCTAAACCCTTTCAAATACGAACCCTAAGACCAATTGAGCCCCGGTGTTGGACAGGTGCAATGACATGGCAGGCGAGCATGTTGCCGCGTTACGTTCTCGCAGTGGAGAGCAGGTGACGGGTTGAGTGGATGTAACCAGGTCGTGAGCACATGAAGTAGCGTTAAATTAATCATCTTGCAACATCCGGAGCTTCAGCCACTTGCCGCTGGTCTCAACTCCCGAAGTTAAGCTATCTCAACCTTTCCAAACCTGAAGCCAGACATGAGAGAACACAGTTCACCAATCTCAAAACCAAATCGTTACCCCCTCAGCCCTGAATCTACCGAATTGGGTTCGGGGGCAGACTGTAAACCATAAAGACACGCAAACCATACCGGGAGCATAGTTGTTGCTAACTTTCCGAGCCTCATATTTGCCTTGAGATAACCGTCGTCACCGAAATTTCGTAGTTGTTACCTTCTTCATACTAGTAATGGTAGTGGCCCTATGCTGTCGTCATCATTCTCAGCGCTGAGAAGCCTTAAAAGTAAATAGAACGAACAAACAGTCTTTAATCTAATACGCCTTACGAACCCGGTAGCCCTGTACCCCTAAATACTAAAGGCCTAAACCCGCTGGAGCCTTAAAAAAGTGCCGCAAGCGATGCTCGTAGTCCTCTGCAGCCTCCTCGATAGCAAGACCGCAGCACATGGCGCACGTCTTTAGATCTCAGGCTTGTGTTCGGTTTTAGGGCAGACTGAACAGGTTTTAGGGCTAAGGGTTGGTAAAGGCTTGAAGGCTGTGCCACTTGGGGGTTTCCGAAAATATGGGTACCTTACTTCGGGGTCCTTATAATAAGGATCCTACTATTTACGGTACTATATTAGGGTCCCCTATTTTCGGAAACTCCCACTTCAGATGCTACATTCTCGGTTTCCAGGCTCCAGCCCCTCGACTTCTTGCCAACCCCGACTGTTTGTCGCTGGAGGGTTCCACACAGCTTAGGATATCTGCGGGTGTAGAGTACTTCGTTGGGGGATGGGAATTTTAAGGTATACAAAACCAGGGGCATGTAGGAAACGTTTATCACGAGTTACTCAGAAATCAGTTCTCATCCCTATTGAAATCTTACAGCAACTTCAAGACACCCAAGACCAACCATGAAACCCTTCTAGCCCCATAGGCTACATCCTAAACGCCACCTAGCCTAAAACCTCTACACTCTACCCTGAACTCTATACCCCCACACCCTAAACCTTACTTTCCTTAACCGAGTCCCTGAACTCCAAAACCAACCCTAAAACTCCGGTTGCCTAAAAAATAGTACGCTACCTTACTATACCCATATGGGAGTTTCCGAAAATTAGGGGTACCGTGTTTTGGGGTCCTCCTAATAAGGATCCTACTCTTTAGGGTACTATATTAGGGGTCCCCTATTTTCGGAAACTCCCATATAATACACCGGAATAGCGAAGAGCAGAATGGAATAGAATAATTCTGAGAAGACTAGAATGGAATAGAATACAACACGATAGAATAGTATCGAATAGAACCGAATAAACTATAACATGAGAAAACACGGTTTAAGAACAAACATAGTATTAGTATATGACATAACATATCATAATCGAATCCAACATAGTAGATGTTTATAACATCGTGTCATATAGTAGGTTATGGCAAAGCAGTATAGTGTAACTTAGAATGTAATATAATATGACACAGTATCATGTAATGTAATGTAACATACTATAACATAATACAGTGAAATGTACGATATAACAAGGTGGACTATGTTATAACATGATATAGTCTACTGTACAATACAAAAAATGAAACCTATACATGCAGTGCAGTAAAACACAAACTCTCTCTCTCTCTCTCTCTCTTTCTTTTTCTTTCTGCCGGGCATAAGGGTCGCGGAGCGACCCACAGGCCTAAGCCCTCTCTCTCTCTCGCTCTCTCTCTCTCTCTCCGTATCCACATACATACATATATATATATATATATATGTACACCTATATACAACGCATTTTGGTAACTGGAGCCCTCAGGCCAAGGCCTCCCAGGGTTTGCTGAGGTCAGGAGCCAGCAGCTGCTCCTCCTGACACGCCAATATAGGGGCCTTAATAAGTAGAATAGGGGTTTTGGGGAGTATCGGGGGCCTTAATAAGTAGAATAGGGGGCCTTAATAAGTAGAATAGGGTGCCTTAATAAGTAGAATAGGGGTTTTGGGGCAGGCTAGACCATAACTATGATAAGGAACCCCCCCCACCCCCCCCCCCCACCCCCCCCGAAATAGTGTAGGTAATGTTTAAGGCCTGTTCGAGGGTCCTGGCTTGAGGTTTAAGGGTTCAGGAGTGAGTTGATGACTTTTTGTCTTTAGGGCTTTAGGGTGTGATGGTTTAGGGAGCAATCGCATGGGATAAATGAATCCTATAGATGCGCCGTTTTACAAACGGGCATTGGTGATTGATATCTCTGTGTGGGACTTCTGTTCTCATTGTCGCCTGCTGCTACCACTACCGTTGTTGCTGCGTTTACGCTTGCCGTTGTCATTGTTTTTGTCGCTCTGGTCGGGCTCGTGGTCGTGGTCGCTGGTCGCCGGTCGCTCGTCGTGGTCGTGGCCTCGGCCGGGGTGGTGGTCATGATTGTTGCTCTTGTCGCTGCTGCTGCTGCTGCTGCTGTCGCTGCCGGTGCTGGTGTCATTGTCGCTGTTGCTGCCGCTGATGCCGCAGCTGCGGGGGCAAGCTGGGCTCTTGCTCAGCTGCTGCAACTCAACGGCGAACCGTGGCCCCGGATCCCAAGCACAGACACCTCAAGCACTCCTCGTATTTGGTTCAGGGGTCGGTGCTTGATGTAGAGGTCTGCACGGTGAGTCCTAACATCCCCTTGTAATCCCAGTTAGCATACACCGGAACCCTATTCCGTATGATTCAGGCCCCCATATAGAAAGCAGCAAAATCCTATGAACCCTGCAGTGACCCTGTTCTAAACCGGAAATACGCTTGATGATATACATCCTGCATTACCTTAATGACCCCAAGCTATGGGAATTATGGTATATTCCTTACTATGGGTCATGCAGGATTTATACCATCAACCGTATGAAGGCCTTTCTTTCTCAGCTCCCAGCCTCGCTGAATTTTTCTTCGCGCACGCCACAGACAGCCGCAGATGCAGAGTCAGAGACACCGGGGGAAGCAGCTTAGAGTCTCGAATCAGGGTTATTTCAGGGGCGATTCCTAGAAGACCCCTCAGCCTGGAAAGTTCACTGGCAAATGTGACAGAAAGTAGGCTTTTGGGTTCTGGGTATGCCGATGAAACTGGGCTTAGGAAACAGGACCCTCTTTTATATGGTCCATATATAGGTAACTGGACTTTTCTCAGGCACTATCCAGTCGCAAGTGCTTTGAGGTCTAATGTCGACATGTTTGCTTTGCAAGCTCAAAAACATTAGGATTCGGTTCTATGGCTAGACCCAAGAGTGACCTAGGAATAGAAAGGGTGCCCTTTTTGAGTTAAAAAGGGCTAAAAAGGGAACCTGCCCGGAAGGGGGATGGCCACAGCAGTACTGTTTCCACGAGCGAACGACCGACGGAAAAGCATCTTAACAGCTTGCTGTACAAGTTCCTATACACTTCTGTCTTTTGTCGAGAAGGTGCTTTACCCCCCAATAAGCAGAGCAACATGTTTCTTCTTCTATACAACTACTTTCTACTCTATCTTCTTCTTCTTGCATCCAGAGCCTGAGCATCGGCTTACCTGATCTCCGCTCCCCCTGCTGGCATGGCCGTTGCCGTGCCTGCAAACTCCACGTGGCTCATCAATACCGCCGGTGCTGATGCAGGAAGTCATCCTGTCCAGGTCCTGCTGCCGAGAGCCTGCTTCCCCAGACCGACCGCTGCTGATCGATGTCCCGTAAAGGAACCCTAACCGGCACTTGCCAATCTTCCGTGATTGCAGGAGCAACCATACGATCGGGATGAAGGCCAACGACACCCGCCCTTGGGCCTTGGGTCCCAAAAAACTGAGGATTATTAGCCCTAATCGCCTGTTGTCTAGCCTCTTCGAAACTCAACACTCGCACGTGTGGGGCAGGGCGGTCGTCCGAAGGACTTACAGGGATTTCAACAGCATCGTCCAAATACCTGATCACTCGAGTGGGCACCTGCTGAGATGCCGGTTCAAGTTCCGGCTCAGTGGTTTGAACTGGTAGTCCTCGACGCCTAGCTCTCAAACGACTCTCTCTCTCCTCTCTGAGCTCTGTCTGCATCTGCAGTGCTTCTACATGGTCCTCAGGTAAAGGCTCTTGTAAATCCGGCCTTCGCAGCCGAGCTAGAACCGCCGAAAGAGTCCTAATCCCAAACTTCAGTCCTTCCCAACAGCACACGACCGTAACTACGACCCCTATCCAGAACATCCATTCGATTCCGTCATCATCAACCTCAGTGGACCGGTGTCCTTCAGCTTGGCAAACCATACATGCCAAAAGCACAACCTGCAAACACTTCAACGTGGCCTTCGACAGACCCTGGCTCTCCTTCGGGTTGTGGACTGAAGTGTTTCCTATCTCTTGAACTCCGATCAGACTGCACAGATACTTTACGCGTTGAGCTCCCAAAGGCTTGGTACCTAAATCAGCTCCGTTCTGCAACCCCTCAATGTGGCTAATCATGTAAAACCCCATTTCCCACCGCTCGCGCATCGTGCGAGCTTTGATTCTCAACGACCTCGTTCTCCAATGGGAGTTTTGCCCTACGAAGACAGATACGGCTGCTTGATTATCATTGTAGA
This sequence comes from Symbiodinium sp. CCMP2592, assembly GCA_905221615.1. Classification (NCBI taxonomy): domain Eukaryota; class Dinophyceae; order Suessiales; family Symbiodiniaceae; genus Symbiodinium; species Symbiodinium sp. CCMP2592. The sequence goes on from CAJNDT010002124.1 coordinate 738,069, forward strand.
TGTGGACGCGCGGCGCTTTCTGGGCCAATTCCGCCAAGAGGTAGACATGAGCCTGTGCAAAGCAACATCCTGTAGCCGTTGCTAAGAGCTCAGTCTCACATGAGCTTTGAGTCATATAAGCCTGGCGCGTGACATGCCAACCAACAAGGCAGTTTTCAACGAACAACAAGCAGCATTCATTAGAGCGTGACGCATCCGGTGCAAATGAACTGTCCGTGAGCACTTCCAGCAGGTTGTTACATCCAACCTCCTTTCGTCCCGGTCTTGGGCCGCTCGGATCAGAACACAAGTACACCAATCCAACATTCGCAGAATCAACCAGGTAAGCAAGCACATGCAACCCCAGTTGGTAAGTTCTGGACGGGTCACGATTCATCCACTGCGCAAGTTTGGATATCGAAAACGACACATCTGGACGCGTACGCACACTGACCCACAGGATTTCGCCAATCAAACGCTGACACTTACGAAGTACACTGCTGTCAATGTTCTCCACTGCTTCCGGCTCCATTACCCCTGGTCCCAACGGGGTCCCGCAATGCTTAACCTTCTGAAGCTCATGGGAGTACCGATCCGCAAGGTCTTTAATGTACGACTCCTGCCAGATAAGCAAATTGCGCTCAGACGACCAAGCCAACTGCAACCCAAGAAATCGCAACGGCTTACACAAATCGGCGGTCAACCATTCTGGGTCTCCACATTTCCACATAGTGGTAATAGTCTTCAGCAACAACTTAACCAATTCACAGCACGCAGCGATAATAAGGTCGTCTATGTACACTCCAATCCAACCCCAAACCGAAACTCCAGACTCCTCATGCTGATCAAGCCCTAGACCCGATCTGCTCCAGCATCTTTCCGGTTCGCTCTCGGCGATAAGCCAGAGATTGGGGTCCGCAAACGATTGAAACAATCTGAGCTCCTGATCTTTATACTTCACGACTACCCGCCTCAGCGAGAAATCTCGACTCAGGCTCCAGTCTCTAGGACTAGTGTCAAGTCCGTAAATCGCCTTGGCCACCTGCCAAAGGGTGTTTTTGCCGACTAAGCCCCGCTGCACCAAACAACGCGGAGGGATTAAGATCACGATTTCATCGATTGGTACGCTCTCTCCCTGCGCAGCCGCCGCAGCGGCTTGCTCCGCCTTGGCCCTCGCCCTCGGTAAAAGCTCCGCATTAAGAAATGCGGTCCTAATGTCAGTGATGGCTATCTCATAGGAACGTCTCGCAGCTACTGCCAAGGCACATCGAAGGTGTGTGACATCAAGGGAAGAGGCAAACACAGCATCCTTGTGATCCTGCCGACTTTCATCCTTCGAGGGTGCCATGTTTCCACACGCCACTATTCGACATTTATGCCGACCATCCGGAGCCTTAATTGTCCACACAGCCTTAGCAGGGATGGTGATTACTCGTTTTCCAGAGTCTTTCCACCGCTGCACTTGTTTCCAATCAACTGGAATCAAGGCGCGCTTCTCATCCACCAAGGCCGAAATCTCCTTGTTTGCAGGATGCTCCCAAACTTCCCAGTTCGCCAGGACCTCCGGCAGAGATACAGTTCGGGTCTGCAGCACCGTGTCTGTACCATCATCCTCAGACGCACGCGTGGACACCTCAACCGCAGTTAGAGCTTTCAGTTCCTCGCGAAGCTCGTGGACTCTATCCCATGCCCCTTGGACCTCAGCCAAGTCCGTATCGCCTAAAGTAGCAACGGCCTCACTCCCACCTGCATGCTCAAGCCAACGCGCCAAACGGTCCTCAGCGAACCCGCTCAACCTCAACTGAGCACGATCAAGCTCCTCAATGTGAGCCGTCAGCTCTGACAAGTCCCATGGAGCTTGCTCAACTTCACCTTCAGACGCGGTATGCCAACTACACACGCTAGCAGCATCATCCTCTTGATCCTGACGGTCAGCTGCATCAAAAGTTTCACCACTCAGCAACCAAGCGCAAGGACCATCAACATGACTCCCAGTGCCATCCACTTGAGCAGAAGTTTGGTCACCAAGACAACTCAAGGTAGCCTCATCCATGGGGCACGACGCTTCAACCAAGTTATCATCCAAGGTCAAGCCAAGATCCACCGCACCCTTATCACGCACAGCCAAACTCATGTCCGAGACCGCCTGAACGCTATCAACCAAGCTCACGTCGACATCACAACCAAGCTTCACGCAACTCAACACAACCTCAACTTCACCTGGCACAAGCTCCACTCGTGCCTCCGCTTCCTTTTTATAGGTTATACAATTTTTATTTGGGTTTTCAAAGTCTTTTTCTACCGCGCTCTCCACAGAAGTGTTTATTTGAGTTGGAGTGGAGGGACACGGCTCATCAGCAACACTAGCTATACATGCATGCTCATGCAAGCTCGCAAAATTTCTAGGGTACCCCGTCACGGTGGCTCCCCCTTTTGTCTGCCCTTCAGGCAGACAAAGCCGCAACTTACGAAGAGTCTGCTCCTGCTCATCGCTCATGTTGGACCAACAACCAACGGTATATGCAATCAACACGACACGGCGATCAGGAGGCTGCCAGGCTTCAGTGGCGTGTAAAACCCCAGGCTTAAACAGCAGAGGCGCAGACCAGGGATGCAGCTGGCCGACCACTTCACGGCCTTTATGTCGCACGACCTGAATCTCGCCCGAAACAACCTCACCAACCTCAAGTGCAGTCCACAAGCGCCCTCCGCGCTCCGGAACCTGCAAAGGCACCAAACCGGAACGCGACTCATAATCGTTCGACGTGTCCTTGTGCACCACGGCCTGAGCGTCAACTGACAAGCTCACCGTTGTGAAAGTAAGATCCGGCAGGCGTTCATGGAGTACACGACTTAGCAGCGTGGCAAAGCCTGGATGGGATTTGGTGAGACGGGTCATAGACACCACACCACCATGACGACAAGCTCCAAAGAGGTAATGAACTCCCCCCAAACAGCGAGTAGGAGCCTGGTGAGACGACCTATGTACAAACTCGGACCCCAGCACGAAATCCATAGCGGCTTGACAATCAAAAGGAACCTGTTCTGCCAACCGGGCCGCCTGAGCATCCTCATCAATCCCTGGCCCCGGTCTCTCGCGCAAAGCTCGCAAAGACCGCTTACCCCAAATCCGAAATGCAGGAGAGGGAGTTACCTTGCCACGCATGCGCCGTCTCACGGCCCCGGGCTCGGCAATCGGAGGTAAGCCCTTGCCAACGAAAAGTTGCAGATCCGATTCTTCGCCAAAGTGAAGTTTACTAACGACAGAAAGCTTGTTGCCTACTTTGACGACATAGCCTTGTCTCACATACGTGGCCGGTGCCAAAACGACAGCCGGAGTAGCACGCATATGCCATTCTCGATGCCGACGCCTGAGCCAGTGTCGAACCAAAACCTGGGTCCGGGTGCCGAACGGCACTATCGGTTTAACCGCCATACCAAACTTCCTCAAGGTATCGGCTCGCCATGTGGCGGCCGCCGCACGAAAGGCCAGGGCCCACTTAGATGTATCATTACCCACCAGCTGCAAATACACTCGTACTTGGACTTTGAGTCTTTTGACGACGTTCTCAACTCTACCGTTACTGTCATGCTCGGTGGGAGGGGCGAGTGTAAGGAGGATACCGCGAGACGCAGCATACTCCCGCAGACGCTCATCAGTAAACTCAGTACCAGCGTCAGCATGAATGCGAGCTAATGGAAAGCCAAGCTCCACAAGTTGAGCATGAATACGGCCAACCGCCAAGCACACGCTTTGCGGGGTCTTACGATCCAACAGCTCCACAAAAACAACTTCTCTCCACGCCATGCCCTCAGCCTCCTTTTCAGAATCGGATTGCTGCTTAGCCCACGCATCCTCAGGACCTCCAACCTCTGGAGCGTCCAATCGTTCACCTTCCAGCGGGACCTCAGCTTCCAAGTTTTCGCCTTCCCAAAGGGCCTCAGGACCCTCATAGACTTCGGAAGCATCATCCGCAAGAGCACCGAACCACTCATCAACGTCCTTCTGAAGCTCCTCGAAGTCAGGATCAACATCCCGCACGCAAGCATCCTTATCCTCACCCGAAGCCTGCTCTTGGTCTTCACCCAAAACTGGTTTACCCTGCGCATCGACAGGGACCACGAGGACACCTACCAGTGCATACCGACGCTTATGCGAGACATCATCTGCCACACGCACAAACGGTCCCACGACATCAAGGGAGAGACAAAACGAAGCCGGAGAATGCTGACGACGGTGCGCACGCTGCTGTGCCGAGGCCATAATACAGTACTTACACCTTCTATGCGGGGGCCAGTGTCCTGACCGAATGTGCTGAGGCCAATCAACAGAGTCAACCTTACAAGCCGACGCGCGAGAACGACTCAACAGCACCGAGGAAAGCCTGTCCCTAGCTGGCTCCCCCCAACTTGCATGCTCACACAACAACTCACCGAAGTAACTCAAGTTCTGCACGCCCGAACCGGGAACAGGACTAAGAGCATGGTCCCCTGTGCCAACAACCAACACAGACGGCTTATCCTTTCCAAGTGTTTCACACGCAACACAACTCACCTTTGCTAACAAGCCAAGGAAGATGGACTCATCCTGATCCAAGCCGCGCCTGTTATCAACCAGAATCACAGCAATCTTTCCATCAACCGCCAGCTCAAGCAACAGTCTCTGAGTGGAAGGGCTCATGAGGTGATCCTTAACTGGCAGAAGCAACGGCTCACAGCCCGACTGATGTGCCATCTTGCGGCACTCACTCCACCAAGGATCTCCTTTATAACTTATCACTACCCTATCACTCTTATTACATGCCCGGCGCTGCCGACGATTCCAACACGCGAGCGCTCCACTCCGAGGAGCCCAAGTGAACGGACAACCAACAGCCAAGTCAAACTGCCCTGACCATAACCGCCGGACTACTGCCTCCAGACTCGCAGCAACATCTTGATCCATCCGAATGGCCTCAACCAAAAACTTCACAAGGTGACGTTCTTCAGTACTCGAATACTCATGCGCAATCTGGATCGCTCTTACCGAGGTGGCTAATGCTTCGTGATATCCACTCTCAATGTCTCGAAGAAGCTCCAATGCTAGGTCTTCACTCATGCGCGGACAACCACTCGAATCGTCCATCGTGAGAACGCCCCTTACCGGATGAATCAATTCACACCTCCCTTCAGACCAAAACCAATGACACCCGAGCTTAATCAAAGGTCTCAATGCCACAATACACTCAATGTCTTGAGTGGAAACCAACGTGCCATACTCATTCATGTACAACACAGCGTTTCCCTCGGCCAAGTCTACCAGCCGACGCGTCATCCCCTCCGTAGTCTCCCCGGGCTTTAGTCCCCGAAGACAAGTGGAGGCTCCAGAATCCAACAACCCCGTACGAACACCACGAGCCTCAAGCCTGTTCAATGTTGGCTTCATTCGCAATGCTTTAGCTTGCATGGTCTTTATCAAGTTCTGGGTTTCTTTCAACAACTCAAGCTGGGCTTTAGAGGCTTGGGAACTCTCGGACGGCCTCTCTTCCTCCACTCCTTTCAAGAGGGGCTTGTTAGGATCAGGCTTATCAGCACCCTTTCCACCCGAGCCCTTGGGTTTACCACCCTTTTGACCCTTGCTTGTGTCCCCAGCATCCGTGGGACACTGATATGCCATATGACCCAACCCGCTACACACAAAACACCTGCTTCTAGCATCTGGGGCCTTCTGGAGGTCTTCATGGCTATGGGCAAAGTTGCATCGCGCTCCCCTCGAGCACCCTTTCGAGGTAAGCCAGTGATAACAAGCGTTACCCGAAGCTGACTCACTCGCCTTCCCTGAACCTTTGTTCCCTTTAGAACCCTTTTTACCACCATCCTTCCCACCATGAGGCGGATCGGCACCGTCCAATCGGGTATCAACCCGAGCAAGCTTTGGCTTTTTAGCCCCAGAAGATTCCAGAGTCTGAAGCTCTGCTTGCATCATCTCCCCTAAAGAAACCGCCTTATCTAAGGTGGGGACCAAGTCAACCGAATGTTGATGACGAAACGTTTGAAGTCTAAACTGCACGTCCGGAAACTGGGCTACAACTGACGACGTCAAGCAGTCCAGGCCGGATATTAGCAGCGTGGCATCCGGTAATGTCACTCCCAATTCAACAGCCCTCCTACGCCAACGAGCCCAACGCTTGACACCTCTCAAAGCATCCGAAACCGTTTTGGCCCCTTCTGGTGTAGCAAGATACCTCAGCAGCGCCGTACGCTCTCTAAGGCCACCAGGCTGAAATGTTGTAAGGATGATGCCCATTATCTCGATGGATGTCATGCGCCTCATTGACACTACTTCGTCCTTGATGGTAGGGGGAACTGCTTTCAACAGAAGTGCCACTGCACGCTGCTCCACTCTAGCGTACTTGCCTCTCTCGAACCTATCGGGCCTTTCAGGTTTTAGAGTGAGACGCTCAATCGGTCCACTATCCAACCACCTCGCATAATAGTCCTGGGCCGCAGATAGAGACTCGGCCCACCAATCAGAGGCATGCGCGGACAAATCCCGCAAGGAAGGGCCTATCAAAGCAACCCAATCCCCAGCAATCAAAGGAGTCAACTCCCGCTCAGTTTCCTTAACCTCAAGCTTGGGCAATTCCCCTACATTTTTCACATCCTCAACCCGATCTCGATCCACCGACCCTGTTCCTCGGATCGCCCCTTCGAGGGCGGCTGTTAACTTTTGAATGTCATTCTCCGGAGCAGGAGGTGGGGGCAAAGGACGGTAATCGTCGTGTTGAAGTTGTTCACTCCTACTGGGGGACCTACGAGGAGGAGGAGGTTTGATTTCTGTTCCACCGGGTGAAATCGGATAAACAATTCTGGGTCGTCGAGTTGGAGACTGTTCAGATACACCCGGTGCGGAAGTAGCAGTCACGTTAGCACCTTCTGCAGGAGTTCGATTTCTTTCAGGAGAGCGACTGTAACTCCTAGCATCCAAACCTCGCGACCGAGACAAACCCTCACCATGCACAAAATCATGTGGCTCTTCCCTCGTCCGTGCCGCAGCACCTGATTGATATGGACTGAAGGGAGTCCTGGCCTTCGGGTCGAAAGGAGATGCACAACGAGTTTCAGTAGTACGATTCTTACTTCCAGCAAGATGAAGTTCCACCGAATCGCAAATCGCCCCCGGTCTATCCACTCTCCCTCTTTCTCTCGACTCTCGGAGCATCTCATTTCTATCACTCAACTCCCGTTCTCTCACCCGTCTCTCACTAAACTCTCGCTCACGCTCACCTCTCTCAACACATGGTTCGAGAACCAACTCTCCTTCAGGAGAAAAGCGCCAAGAATGTCGAGTACCATCCACCACCACTGTCCCAGAACCCTTGGGGCCTCTAGCCGAGCCATGATCTAATGGAACCCCCGCAACCTGGGTTGGATTGGCATCGTCCACCCCGACATTCCCTAACGGAACAACAGCAGCAGGTCTTGGATCTGCAATGGCAAGGCTTCTCATAGCAGTCATAGCAGCTGTGACGTTGGATCCACCGGTTGTTTGATCCCCAGGTCTACGCCTAGGTCCAACATCCACTCCTCTCTCCATCCGTCTATGGCTACCAACACTTCGCTCAGATGCTGAGTTCTCGCTCGAGTGCTCCACCTCCAGCCTTTCCAAGCGTGAAAGCATGGTCGCTTGCGCCATCCTAACTTGATCAAGTGCCGGTGCCAGACTAGCCTGAATAACCGATTGTAGCATCACGCTCATTTCACCCAATACCTCATGCCGCACTCTCGCCAAACCTTCCTCAAGTTGCGTCTGCCCTGTATTCCAACTGCTCGGCGAACCCGAGGCTGCACCCGGTGATAAACCAACCGCTGCTAGTGCACGGTTCGGATCATGGTCTACACTACCTGCTCCAGGTCGTAACACTGGTCGTGATGATGTCTGCGGCTTCTCAGGGCTGGCAACTTCCGATTTGGAGCTTTCTTCAGCCGGTAAGGCCGAATAATCTGGGACCAGTTCTGGCTCATCGATGTCCATAACCGGTAGTCTTGACCCCTGGGAAGCTGGAGAAGGACCAGTTGCTTCTACACGATAAACTCCCAACCTCGGTGACTCTTGATGTTCGCGGTCCATAGCCTCTCTCTCATATGGCGGATGAAGGTCCTGCTCTGATACACAGCTCATGTGTGATCTTTCTGAAATACCACCGTGGTCATCACCACCATACATAGCCGCCTGCACTGAATAACCCCAATTCGTTGGGGAGCTGTCTCTTGCAGATTCGGGCGGAGCTGAACTATCCATGGCACGAACGACTTGGGCTCATAACCCCCGGAAGGGGGATGGCCACAGCAGTACTGTTTCCACGAGCGAACGACCGACAGAAAAGCATCTTAACAGCTTGCTGTACAAGTTCCTATACACTTCTGTCTTTTGTCGAGAAGGTGCTTTACCCCCCAATAAGCAGAGCAACATGTTTCTTCTTCTATACAACTACTTTCTACTCTATCTTCTTCTTCTTGCATCCAGAGCCTGAGCATCGGCTTACCTGATCTCCGACCTGAACCCTCATAAAAGGGAATAAGGGCCTACTCCAGGTCCTAGGATTCGGTTCCATGCTCTTTTCCCTCGTAGGCTTTATCATTTCCGGACTCGGGTTGGCGCTTCTTAGCATTTCAATCCTTCGTAAGGGGACGGAGATCACTGAATTGCTAGATTCTCGAGTCTTGAACTGTGGGGCACTTCTATGACTGTAGCTCTTTTCGGGGGGGGTGCCTTAACATGTCTATTCGATGAACCGGACCGTAACTAACTAGTGACATGGAATCAGCTATCCAGAAGAAAGACGCCATCAGTCATGATCTACAGTAGACGCCCTATGCCCACGAATTCCTGGCACACCGGTCAAACACTTAATGACCTTGCGTCCTGATCGCTAACCCCGTCAGAGCGTCAAAGATCAGAGTCGTTGGCCATCTTGGTCAGGATTTCCAAGGTCCTGGCTAGTCTTCTGCGCACTCGCAGCTCGGGAATACAGAACCTCCGAATGATTAGGCTAGGCTTCTGGGATGTTCTTTCGTACAGGGATACTAGGGAAGCCTTTACATGTAGCAATCTCCCGGCATGTGCCAGACACAACTTGCTCTGGATTGCTGTCAGCCTTGCTGGGCCTTGCTTCTACGCCGAAACTCTGGGCTTGGGCCATAAACCCCAAAACCTCAAAGCCCCAGACCCGCCACAAACATTGCATAAACCCTCGGGCTGGGGGGAGTTTTGGAATCAAGCTTGTGAAGCTTTGCTTGGATTTGCGAATCTCCCATTCCCGCCAAGACGGCAATGACAAGCCTCGTGGCTGAAGGCTTTTGGATTTGCCAAAAGGGTCCAAGTACTGAAAACGTGTATTCTTTCGGGTCCAAGGAATCTACTGTATTGATACACAGACCTATCCATGAACATTTCCGAAAGTCTTAGGCTCCAGGGTTTATGCTTTATGATCACGACAGGGTTTCTAGCTAAAGGCGCCTGCATACATACATACATACATACATACATACATGTAAACATATATGTATGTATGTATATATATATATATATATGTATGTGTGTATATGAATATATATATATATATATATATATATATGTATATTATGTATATTACAGAAAAGAGCCCCAGAGCTGAGATAGAAGCCTCGCGTCCCGCTTGCCATCGAAGTACCGGCACAAAGCGCTGTCGAACTCAGTAGCAGGTTCGACCTCTGCCGTGATTTCGATATCCCTCCCTTAATATAAGGTTCACTGTGCGAGTTTAGGATGGTTCATGGGACGTTCTTGGATTTCTTAATCCCTGATTTCGGGAGTCCCTGTGTCCACACTGGTCGGCAAGACTGCCGTGACAAGTATCACGAACACCAACGGATTTACTACAACTGTTGTTCTTGCTTTCCGCGAACTTGCCATCATGATTGCTGTCATTCTACGGCTGCCGAGTTGACGGTCACTAATATTAATACAATTACTAATACTACTACTAATACTAAATAACCTTGTTATGACCGTCTTGGCTAGAGCTCCGCAGGGCTGTCCACGAGTCCGGAGTCGAGGGTGTTCTGTTCTTCAGGGACCGAAGCTCTCAAAGGGGAAAAGGAGTGACACTTCATGGGGACCCCTACCCTATAATGGGCTATACAATGGGTATATAATAGCTATATTAAGGGTATATGGATTTTTTCCGAGGGGTCCTTATGAAGGGTCCATCCTTTTCCCCTTTGAAGCTCGCGAATTTGGCCTCAGGGCGTCTCTGCAGTTCTCGGTTCGGAGCTGGGAGATTCTGTGTATAGACCTGAACCAAAAAAACGAACCTCTCTCTGAAACCCTTATGTAAAAAAAAACATGTATTGCTAAAGGTTCGAGAATGGCTTCGGGCATCATGGATCACGGAGGCTGACCCGACAAGAACACGACCGCTAGTTGTCGAGTCTAGGAGACTAGGAGTCTAGCGCCTTTTAGGGAACCCTTAAAGAAATCCGCGAATCCCTATGGGTGTCAAGGTCTACGGTTTAGGGTGGTCGTCACGACATCTATACGTCCCTCAAGGACAGAACGGAATCCGTCTCAAGTCGAAGTTGTGCATCGCGCCTGATCAAAGAGTGTCAGCGACGACCTTTCATCCACGGGAGACAGCGGTTTTGCGGCGTATGGACTCATAGCCAACGGTGGAACATCAGGATCATAACCGGTGCAAAGCCATCCAATACCGGCCGGAGAGCCGTAGTTTCGCATCATCCACCTTGCCGAAGATTTCGGTCGCAGTCTTTCCGCCTGAGGTTTCTCGGGGTGTCTTAACATTCTGATGTTGGAGCTTTGACAAATGAAAACCAAGCATTAATGCGTAGAAAATAAACAACAATGACTACAAAAGGGTGGATTGCTTCTGGCTATTCACACCCCTCCAATCCTCCCCGTTCATGAAATCGCGGCTTTAAAACCTAAAACCTAGAGGCACCTAATTGAAGGACTTTAGAGTTTATGGGGACTACGGCAAGAGATATTGATGCAGGCCCATATAACATATAAGGAAGCTCGCTTGAGGCAGAAAAGCATTCGGATTGTCGACGCAACCAATTCTGAAAACTTGTGGTTCATACGCTAATATGAGGATATTGGTTATAGAATGGATTAGGGTAGGATTTGTTGCGGTGCTTTGGGTTTTGGGTTGTGTTATGGATGATTGTATATGCTCGGTAGGTTGCTTTGTTTCGGGATTATTGTGTTGGTTGTTGGGAGGTGCTTAGTGTTTTAGTGTTTTGGAAGGTTGATTTTGGGAGGCGGGTTGAGAATTGAGGTAAAAGCGTAGGGGGGGGTATAGGAATGTGAGGTGTGGGGTTAGCCTCTGCTTGCTGTATCACGGGTGGCCTGTCAGCTTCAGGATGTCGCCCACGCACTCACGAAGTCGGGGACCGAGCATGGGGTGGTCCAGGTAGGCGGCAGCCTGGTCAGACCAGGTAGAGGATGCACAAAATAAGGACCCCAAAAAGGGCATCCTCAGAGAGTCTAGCCCCATGTCTTGGATCTCGTATGGATCTGGGTAGGGCTTCGCATTTTACAATATGGTTTAGCCTGACTGCGGGGGTCGGCTAGACTTGAGAAGGCTCAGGCTTTTGGGAGCCAAGGAAAACTTTGGGGGCTCAGGTTTTGGCCGAGAGGTTGGGTGGGCTCTGCAAACAAAGCTCCTCTTTGCGGGCACCCGAAGCTCGAACAGAAATCGATACGTACAATTGCATATACATACCCAGAGGCTCCATAGTAGTTCCTTTTTGGGATTACCGTATAGGATTCTATATGTGAACCCCAAAAAGGAACTACTTTGGAGCCTTAGGGTAAGTGCCTTGATAGTGAATGTGTATGCGGCTTGCCAACGCAGAGCTGTCGAACCCTGCAGCCCAAACCTTGCCTGAAGGCCCTGGAACACAATGGTCGAGAAAGGGGCTTGATGTCAAAATGTTAATTAAGGCTTCAGGTATTTAGCGCCCAAATGTGGGTTAGGATTCAGGTTTAGGGCATGTAGGATTTAAGCCGAAATGCCTGCAATACTGGGCATGCCCCAACACAGCAGAACTATATATATATATATATGTATATACATACGTCCGCCATTTGGGTCCCCTTGGCTTCGATATGGATTTGGATTTGCTGGTTCAGGACATACAGCGGTTTGAAGGGATTTGGAAGTGTTTCAGATTTACGGCTAGGCTGGTGGTCATCTGCCCACTGATCCTCTCAATGACTGATTTTTGCTAATGGGTCATCGAACAGTGTATGTAGAAAATGGTGGATGTCAGAGCGCCTCGGCTGCTATGAAGACAACAAAGCCCTTAACCCTAGCGCAAACCTCTAAACCTAGGCCCCCTGCAGGGCCGATAAGCATTCAAACCCAGAGCCCAATATTGCGCTCCTCCTCTTGTGAGCTGATCGAGTAAAAGATCGCTGTGTCGCTTCTTCCCAGTCCAGAAATCCTGAGCATCATAAGAAAGCTCTTTTTTTAAAAAATAAAAAAGAGAGAATACGTGGAGCCCTATGAGGCTGATGGTGCCTGGATTTTACGGCCCATGCATCTCCGCAGATAGCTGCTTGGAGTCTAAGTCTAAGGCTTCTTCCGGCATAAAGCGATGCTCCCAGCTTCTTTCATAAAGCAGTTGACAAGACTGGGAACCATCGCTAAGTTCGAAGCTTGCAGGCTCCTCCGGGCCTTGGGTTTAGTCCCAAAAAAAGTCGCAAGATCATGTAGGCCCATGTCAATTATGGGTTGCAGGGTGCACCAAACAAAAACCTTTCAGCCACTCGAGGATGTATCAGCTATCGAACACATACACTACTCACGTAACTTGCCGAGCTCCACACCTTTATGTGTTTTTTCGCGTCACCTATGAATCCATCAGCCTCAAGCCAGCCTGAGAGCAAAAAGGGTACGCAGTATGTAAAAGCAGCAAGCCCCAAAAGTCTAGATCTGACAGCTTATGCAGAACATGTTCTGCAAACGAAGCCCCCAACTATGGCACCTTGCACCGGGTTTAGGGTAAACCTCAAAAATCCCCAAACCCGAGGCCCAGCTACCGACGTCGTAGGCTGCAGTTCCTCACTGCCGAAGCGAACAACCCCGACAATACCCGTAAGCCGGTATGCTACGGTTACTTGCACGTAAACCAGGAAGCCAGGAACAACAAACACAAACAAGTTCTACGGAATAACCCGTGTTCATTCGCCTACCTGCAGGCCTTCGGCTACAGGTTTGCCCCCCGGGTTAAGCACTTCGGGCATAGGGCATATAATCGCCGAATGCATCTTGAAGTGTAGCTTCTAGCCGGAGCATTTCGACGATCACCCAGAGATCTCCCACTGCTGTGAGTACATTGGCCAGGAAACTGCGGAAAGATGAACCACATCCAGTGACTTTTCTTCCTTGGTTCACAGGTTTACACTCTCGCAACTAGGGTTTAGGGTTTAGGGGTTTAGGGTTTAGGGTTAGGGGTATAGTAGTTATAGTTGTACCCCATTCCTCCATTCCCTACTAACCAAAGGTAAGTCTCTGGATGCCACGGGCCAGGTTTGACCAACGGCCCTGAATACTTGTGAAGACGACTGCGCAGATAGTACAATACCGGCAAATTGTTAGCTCTACGCACTTTCTTCCAATGAAGACAAAAGCCGTGGCGCCATTGAAAGAGCAGCCATCGTAGTTAAAGGCTTTGGGATTCCCGCTAAGCTCCAAAGCTAAACCCTCCATGTACGCACTAAACCCTCGAGCCTTATACACCATATCATACCCCAAACCATCACTGCACCCTAAACCCCAAAACTTTTACCCTCAGGCCTAGCCCTTCAACCCTGTACTCCTCAAAGAACAGCCCTGGCCTCATGGTCTGAGCTCTTGACTTCAACGTCGCAGAGGCCTGGATCTAAGCGTCCAATACCCAGAGACTCCAATATCCCTTAACTAAGGAATATTCCTTAACTTATAATAGGATCCCTAATATAAATTAATGGATATATATATATATATATATCATTTAAGGGATATTGGAGTCTCTGGGTATGAGGACCCAATAATTCGCTACCTGACGGCATTGAAACCCCAAGCCCTACACCCGACATGCCAAGCTCGCTTGCAACAGCATCTTAGAGTAGGCCGGGGCCTGGATTCAACGTTAAGTCCCAAACCCTAAACCCTAAACCCCTAAACCCTAAACCCTAAACCCCTAAACCCTAAACCCTAAACCCTAAACCCCAAACCCTTAACTTAAACTCCAAACCTGATGAACCCTACCCAAACGTCTGTGCCGGGCTGCTTTCCTGCTTGCAGCTCACTTCGCACGGTGTCATACAACCTATGCTTCTCCTGCAGACCAGAGCTTCCAACACCGGCCCAAAGCATGAACGATTTTAGGTTTGGGGTTGTAGGTTGCTCGGGTTTCCTCAGAATGGATCAAAGAAAGGGCCTGGCGTTCGCGAGAGTTTGGGGCCTTGAGGGCTTACAGATACCTGGTTACAGTTTCCCAAGGTGGCAGGCCGCTGAAGTTTTAGGCTTACGCCCGATGCCCTGCAAAGAGAGCCGAGGCGGCTTACGAGGAAATCACAGATCGCTGCATTACATGGGTAGTAATCTTCGCACTAATCTGCAACGGCTGTCGCGATTGAAGTTTGAAGCTGCCGGAAAGACTGCATGAGCAATGCTAGTGTGCAGCACAGCGATGCTCAAGGTCTCGATTCCATGGTTGAGAAACAATGCGAGTCCGGCAGGTGTTACCACGCGGGAGAAAGGCTATTGCTGTGTGAACCCCAACGTATCTCTGAAGCTGTCTTGCATAACGAAAGCTCGACTACACAAACCAAGCCGGTATAGTGAACAGGGTATTGTGCCGCAGTTCAAAGGTTGGTGGGTGTAGAGTCAGCGGCTCGACCTAGGACCTGGGACCCCACACGTTCTTCTGAACTACTAGGGCAGAAAGCAAGTCATCTGTGATGGAAACCTCGAGTTAAAGATCCCGGACTCCAAGAATCCCTAAGGGTCCAGGTGCCCAAATAGGGTTCGTTAAGGGTTCCTTCAAGGGTTCCAGAAGGGTTCCATAAGGTTTAGGGTTCAAGGGTCCATGTACACCAAAAGTATATAATAGTATGTACTTTGAGCCCAATGTACCTATACAGGGAGTACTTTGAGGCTATGGTAGTACTGCTTGGGTACACGGACTTTTAGGGAATGTCCCACTAGAAACTGGCATAACTGTGGCACCTGTGCGTTGACAAATCGTTGGAGATTAAACTTGTCCGCGCTGACCACAGTGGCAACCTGCAGCAGTGTGCTCTAAAGCATACATACATACATACATACATACATACATAAATACATATATATATACATGTATACACATACATATGTACATATGTATGCACGGTTATACAAGTGTACATGTATGCTCTTGGGTTTGCGGGTGGCATGCGGAAGTGTGTGCAAGCAAACGCGCACAAAATGCATGCATGGTGCAGGCGTGTGACAATACCCCACCATGAATCCCAATGCCCCCAGTGTGCAAGTAAGCCACGAGTGCACTATCTACTGCCCGAAAGTGCTGCAAGCTCGGCCGAAGTCGTTGCACCTTCCTGGATAAAATCCCCACAGGCACTTCCTTCTGAAGCCTCTGGGGAGCTGATGTTTGGCTCACATCGCTTCAAGCTAGCACTTGGAGAAGCCAACAGCCCCTGACGGAGGCTCATCATGCAGCTGATGCCCACGATGATTGTGCTCGTCAGTATGTGATGATTCGGGCTGCGAGCGGATACCGACTGGCACAGGCAGCGGCAAACATGGTAGGCACGACTGGAATGACCATGGTTTCTGCCGTTTCCAAAGTGAGTATGCCGTGGATACCTCTGAAATCCTCCGAACCTCCGATGCTGGCCAATGCAGTGGTCACTGTGATGCGTGGAGGATTTCGCATGATAGCTGCACGGGCTCCAACGAAAGAAACTACATGGAACCTAAACAGACCAAGCATGCTCTTGTTGCCTCGCAGTCAAAACCAGCATAATGCTGGAACCATCAAGCAACATCTCAGGCATGTAAGCGGCTAATTAGGGGGATTCTGGAAGCAGCAGGCGGAGCAGCAGCAACAGCTCAGATGGACTAATCACAAATTACATGTCAGTAGTTTACCCTCTACGTCGGCCGTAACCCTAAGCCCTGAGCCCTAAAATCCCACAATCCCCGGTACTAAACCAAGCCAGATAGCTTGGCAACGTACCGCCCAGCCGGCAGCAGCCAGCCCCAAGAGCTTCCTTGCAAAGGCCTGGCTCCAAGCTTGACGACGAGTTCATAGGGGCGACCTTCGTGCTGACTCATCTTGAAATATTGCCAAGACTTCGTTCGCATGAAAGGACACCCAAGTTCCAACACGTTTAGACGTCTTACTGACGGCTGCAACACGCTGCAACCGCATGTCTGTTTAGAGCGGCCCAAACAAAAAAGGCGGGCCTTGGCCCAGCAACACCCTGCACATCAACCCCGATCGCAGCTGACTCCTCCTTCACTCCCAAACACGCATAGTCTAGTTGCGTCAGCTACATTCACTGCGTGGTTTTTGGCTTACGAGTTCTGGGGCGTAGCTTCGGGCTTACGGCATGAATTAAGCATGCGGGTGCGGGGTTCTGGACTCCCGAAGCCCGAACCACCGTTACACCAACGTCTGTTGACTGGAGGGGTAGGGTTTAGGTTTAGGCTAGATGTTGATAACAAGGCTCAGCTTTTGAGGTGGCGATGGAAACTGCATGTTGCACACACCTGCGCAACTTGGTAGACATGTAGGTTAGTATTTAAGGGGTCTTTGACCATGAAGTGCTTGGACCATTAGAGCCTGACAGATGTGTCTCAAACATTCTCAAGCCCAAACGCCCTCCTCACTAAACCTTATAGTGCACCCACGGCACGTGAGCAACAACCCTCGGTGCAATCCCGGCCGGAGGCACTGGCCGCATCACCAAGGTGCCAAAGCAGACATGCAGGATTGGGCCAATGTCGGGTTGAGGGTTCATAGTGGGTTCAGGATTTCGTGGTCCAGCATAACAGAATAAGTTGTTTTGATAATGGGCTAGGTCCGGCTGGGTCACAAGTTGAGCGCTGGCCCATGACAGTAGTTTCCGTGGTTGTCATAATACCTATTTTCCGAGGTCATGACATTACCATGTAAGAGCTGATGAGTGGAAACATTCTGCTTGAAATCTGAAGGAGTGATTCAAATTCAATCTCCGCACGAGGCAGCGAATTAGTGGTTGGCTGCTGAGCCGAAAGAATGAGCACGTCTCCAGACTTGGAAGTTAAGGAGTAGGGATATCCCTTACAGCCATGTTCACTGTGGCCCCTAGATTCAAGAAAGGCAGGATCCCTGATGTTGATGCTTATTGTGTAGATGGCTGTCTTCAAGACCCTCCTTCCCTCCCCCAACACCCCCATCCGCCCGCACCTCAAACAAACAACGCTCTTACATGACCCTTCTGAAATACCGCAAAAGAAACACTACTAACGCATAGCAGCAGACCGGCAAAGCTCCAACCCAGCCCAGGCGTCCTCTTTGAAATCGATGCCTCGCTTGTGCAAGGTCTTCACTAAACTGTCGCGGACCTCAGGCGCCAAGGGAAGCGAATACACCATTGAAAACTCGAGTCATGAGACAGGAACCGGCATGGTTTACACAAGGTGATGTATACCAAGAATCGAAGAGGAACCCTAAATGCTCTAAACACGCTGCAGGCTGGATCCCAACAAACCATTGGTCCTTGCCAGGGATCCCATCATTCTTCGGGAAAATTCGTATGGAAATTTACCGGGGCGGTATTAAGTATAGCAAAAACTAAACCTTCATCGAACCGTATACAGCAAATACAACTACCCCACTATCCCAGTGCGTAAAAATCGAGTGGGCGTGGCAAAACCGAAGACTACATCCGTGGCTTGTCAACGAATAGGTCATCGTTATTTGAATCAAACTTCAACTGGAGCGCCTTAGCATGCCCGCTGTCGACGCCGACAAATGTCGAACTTATTCCAGCAACCTATGGTATGGACCCTAAAAACAAATGGACCCCTGGCCTAACCTCGTATAACATCCTTTACAAAGCCCCTCAAGAACAAATCCTGTGAAAACTTGAGGTGTGCCTGAAGTGCGCATTGGTAAACAGAACAGGGTCTCCAGGGTACATTATGGTATGACTCAGGAACCCTACGGAACAGTATTGGTAATGGCGTCGGCCCCTGTATTCCGGGTCCCTTGAACTCCCGCCGCCCGCAAGTGGAAGAACACATGTGTGGGCTAATAGGACAGGCTCAGGATTTACAGATTTCGGTTTAGGCTTTATATGGATGGGGTTTAGCATTCTGCGTTTAAGGTTGTATAATGGGTCGTACAAGGATTCTAACGCTTTCAAACCGTGATAAAAGTCTAAACGGGTACTACCGCCGGTCGTCCTGAGGTCTGCCTTATGTCCGGAAAACTCCGTAAGATTCATGTGGGAGACATATTGTGCGGTCGCATTACAACAGTTTAGCTTTGAAAGCCAGTTTTACCTCGGATCATTCCTGGGACTCCTATGCCACTTACATTATATGCACATCTGATGTCTTGAAAGTGGAAATCCTTTTGCTTTCAACGTGTGGCCGCCATAGCCTTAATATGGGCCCCGCTTGCCCGGAAGTTTCGGGCTTTTTAACATGTTGAGGCTCTCACACAACTCGGACTTGCCAGATGAGGTCTCAAGGTCTCTCGATTGGTGTTGCAAGCGATGCCATTTTATATAGGGGCCGTAATAACTTGAGTAAAGTTTTGGGGCCCATGATACTATGATTATAGTAAGGAACCCCCGACATAGTATAGGTAGTTGCTAAGGCCACTATGTAAGGGTTACGGTTTTCAGCTAGTGTTTTGGTGACAGGGGTGGATGTTTTATTGGATTCGCGGTTGGGAGCTAAACCGTTCTTAGGCTCTAGACTGGAGTGAAACTCCCAACAGGCTCTACAGCCCGTAGGGCTTACGGTTTTTTGCGCTCCCAATGAAGAAAACAATTTGTATTCTGATCGTGTAGACGGTTCAGGGTATCTGTCCCACAGGCGTGAACAGACATGTGCTGAAACTACCGGGCCAAAACTCTGCCTTGCGTTCCCACTGGTTCATGGGGCGCCGACAAGATTGGCGTTTCCGTCGTCCTCTGACTCGAATCCATACCGCCTTTGCTGCTACTCATGTGTAGAAGTCAGGATTTAGGGCCTGGACTGGGCTGCTATGTTACAATGAAACATGTGGAGTCATGCATATACACACACATACACACACACATATGTATATATAAATATAGGCTTACACATATACATATATATATATATATCTCTCTCTCTCTCTCTCTCTTTCGCTGTGCATGTACATATTTGCCCACACACACACACATGACTAATAACTAGTTCTGCCGGGCTCTATGATATTCACGCGTGGCTTAAGGGCTTAGGTTCGAAGCTTGTACTTTTATTTTGGATCCCAGCGCCTAATCAGAGCCTAATGTGCGAAAAAACATCCAAAAACCCAGGGTCAGCACCCGAGAGGCATGGGATCCTTTCGGTAGCCCCTATTGAGACAGAGGGTACAACGTACTTTACAACAATCTAGGATAAAATTCAAGAAATCCTTGAATCGCTCGAGGGCCCAACTCATCGAGCAGGAAGATCCGCACGCGACTCCAATCCTCGTTATGCTCACCGTTTCGATTTGGCGAACAATGTCAGGTTTGTCGCATTTTGGGATGGGGTTACGGCAGGAATTAACATGAACGACCCTGTTAAGACAGGGCTTTCCAGGCATGTGCTTCATTCATTTTCGTGTGATGCAGGAAGACCTTGCACGCGTTGTACAGGCATAGACGTGAAAGGCAGAGAGCAACACTGCTGCTGCTAAGAAGCGGGCGGTGCCCTGCAGAAGCTACCCGGTTATTGATAACAATCAAGCAGCTACAGATTTGAGTGTTCACTTTGAGGTTGACATGCATGACAACTCGGGATCATAGTGGCGGGCGTTGCGGGATGTGGAGAGTGATCACAGTTGCCATCGACTTTCGTATGCTTTAACGTAAGGGCCTTGTGCTTGAAGGATCGTGGCTTAATCTAATTAGGCTATGCAGCGAATAGCGGCTCGGACTCTTAACATTCTAGATTTAAGGGATAATGCTGCTGGGTGACCTGTGCTAGGCTCCGGCTGCAATCCTTCTGTCCATCAAGCTTGTGATGCGGCTTCCGCGGTTGGGAAACAAGACGGTAAGATTCGTTGACAGCGAACAATTTCCCGCAGAAAGTTTTGCGGTCGAGCAGGACTGGTTCCAACACTGCGGGTCTCTAACGCTGGTTGGTATGCTCTCGTACACGAACTCCAACTTCCAGTTACTCCTGTCAAGTTCGGACGAGCTCGAAGTGTCCTTAAAGGGGGTCGGATGCTCCTTACCCATGGCTACTTCCACCATAGTCAGAATTAGTCGATACGCTGCTCCAACAACAAGAGCCGTGTCCCGACCGTGTAGTGTACAGTAGACATGCTATAGTTGGAGTTTAGGCTTACTTCTTGCTGAATGTCCGCTCATCTTCTGAGGAATACAGGCGTAAGTTTGTGCAACTCAAAGGCGCCAGGTCTCGAGAAGTTAGCGGGTATGATTTTCTTTTTTCATGCAAGAGAACGGATGATATAACGGCAAGTGCTGAAATTTGGCAGGACTGAGTTCACGGCAACGGCTGGCTCCGTCCAAGAAGCGAGAGCCGTAAAGACCTACTTTCGGGAGATGGGGATCAACGGTTCAGGACTTAGGTTACTGGCTTCATGCAGAAGGGTTGTACGTAATAAAACATGTCAAATATGTCCTATTATAAGAGTGGTTGAAGCTTATAAGTTCAGCACCACAGTTCAGACAGACCCCATAAGTTACGAGTCTGCTGATCGATGTTAAGAACTGCAGAAACCTTCGCTCACGCTCAAGACTGCAAGACCACTTCATGCACGGCTAGGTTCAGGTTGTGGCTGTCCCGGTTTCCAGAATACGGACAACGACTGCAGCGGAATTCGGAGCAAGAGGGCAGGGGGTCAAAACTGCGCTGACCAAGATAGCTCTCGGTGTCCACAGAAACCCAAATCTTGCAATCCGCCACGAACTATGAGACACGTGCGCTCTTACTCTTTCAAACTCAAAGCCTGAACCCCAAACTCAGTCTTGAACTCGTGCTCGAAGCCCTCCCACCTCCCTCGCTCGACTTCTTCGAGAATGGCCATTCCTTTCAGGTACGCTGAGTTTAAAGCCTATAGCAGAGTCTAGCAGAGTGAAGAGCTTTTGCTCGGGGGGGCCGGTCGGTCTGGGGTTGAAATTCGCTGTACGGCTTAGAGTGCAAGGTAGGCTGAAAGGCTCCGGGAAGAGGGGTCCTAATCGGCACAACTACTTTCGCACAAAGGTTGGCCTGCTTGGGAGTTTCGGATGTAGATTGGCTGCAGATCTGCCGAGAGGTTTTTTCGATTGAAAACTATGTACGGCTTTCAGTCGAGAAGATATAGTAGCACCCCAAACAAACAAGCCCGGTTCTTCCAAGCCGGCAGATACGGACAACGTCGCAAACTGCTTCTAGACTGGACTCCTATACTAGCTCCCAGTTCGTAGCTTCGGGGTTCAAGGACAACTTTTGAGACTTTTTGCAGAGTTCCTTCGACCACACCGCCTCGGTTCTGGAAAGGCTTCATTAGTCAACGGCACACTGAAAACTGTACATGGCCTCCTTTAACGCAGCAACAGACCTGTGACATCATCGCTACATCCGAAGCACCCAGGCTGAAATTTGCAATATCAGCCCTCGACACAAACCATGAAAAGTGCGGCTTGGCTTTACAGGCTCTCTACTTACCCTCTCCAGGTGAAGCTAAAAATTAGCGCTTATGCTTGTCTCGGCGCAGATAGCCCTGATCAATTCTGCTCTCGACCCAGCTGAGTGCGATACGAGCCCGAAATACCGAAGACACAGTTCGAGGAGTTGCACTTCTGATACCTGCGGTGGAAAGCCTAGGGTTGCAAGTTGCCGAAGCCAGCAGCCGTCAGCTTAGGTATCTGCAACAATACTCTCATAGCACATAAGATGCAGTAGTGCTGGTAGAATGCTGCCGCTACGGCGGTGCATGCTCCACACACGGAAGCAGTGTCCGATCCAATGCTTCAGCCATTTTGGGACTGCTGCGCATGTTCCAATACCAAAAAAACACCGAACATTGTATACGGGCAGATTCTATATCACTTTGTCTATTCAGGAAATAACCGGCTTAGCATGGGAAGTCCAAGACAGGAAGCATAATTTGCTCCAGGGGCTGGGCCCACGGATCGAGATTGGCTGAAACTCGACTGCCGATCTTCGATTGTGGCTCTAACCTTACGACTTAATCCACGAACCCCAAACCCCCAATCCTGAGAGAGTCTTCGGCTTTGGTAGGAATTTCGGACCTCTGGTCTAGTCTCAACGACCATTCCAGCAGAACCAAAACTCTAGCAGTCTAACACAATACAGGAAGCCCCTAACTTCTGCACTGGGAACCCTATGACTGAATCCAAAATATGACCTGCTGTTGCTTCCGCTGCTACTGATCCTGCTCCTACTGCTATAGAGCTTCTGCTACAGCGACAGCAACCACCACCACCACCACCACCACCAGCACCACCAGCACCACCAGCACCACCAGCACCACCAGCACCACCACCAGCACCACCACCACCACCAGCAGCAGCACCACCACCACCAGCACCACCACCACCACCAGCACCACCACCACCAGCACCAGCACCACCACCACCACCACCACCACCACCACCACCACCACGACTACTACTACTACTACTACGACTACTACGACGACGACTACTACTACTACTACTACTACTACTACTACTACTACTACTACTACTACTACTACTCCAACTCCTACACCTACACCTCTACAACTACACCTACACCTGAACCTACACCTATTCCTACTCCTATTCCTATAACTATTAGTACTGCTTCTACGGCTAGTACACCACGCCTACTCCGACAGGTACTGCTACTAACACACTTCCACTACCACTACCGCTACCTGTACCTGCTCCTGCTCTTGCTCCTCCTCCTGCTGCTGCTGCTGCTACACCGGCTCGGCCACTTTATGTTGCGATGCATGCCGATCTATGCTCTGGCTTGCCTTGCAGGCTGCGACTGCGACGTCCCGGTTATTTCGAGTCGACATGAAGCATTGCTCTAGGCGGCGGAAGCAACTCAAGTCGTTAATGCAGGGAATCACACAATTGACAGTCTTCAGAGATGGACTTGACGTATTATAACTCTTTTGGTTTCCAAGATCAGTAGGTTAATGGGCCCTGCTCTTGCCACGACAAGCAACAGATCTTCCCA
The DNA here is from genome assembly GCA_905221615.1 of Symbiodinium sp. CCMP2592. Lineage (NCBI taxonomy): Eukaryota > Dinophyceae > Suessiales > Symbiodiniaceae > Symbiodinium > Symbiodinium sp. CCMP2592. The sequence continues at coordinate 761,510 of CAJNDT010002124.1, forward strand.
CCTGGCGATCTGCTCAGCAAAGTGTTTGGCCAGCTTATCTTGGAGGTCCTGCTGCAACGTCATGGCGTCGAGGCCATGTTCGGCTTTAAGAAACCATAAGGGTGCACAAGCACGACATTATGGGTGCTTGCTGACGCAGACTTGTATGCCATCGCAAATCCAAGCACTCAATGCAGAATTCTGCATCCTCCGAGATCATCCAAGCAAAATCACGACATGCAGACAGGCTCATGCTGTTCTAAGGTTGAACCGGGCGGCTTTCTCGCGCTCCGATGCCAGCCTCTTACGGCCCTCCACCAAGTGAAACAAAAAGCACCCTGTCGATCACACCCTCAATTTCGGCAGTCTCACAAAACCCCTTTCTTCAGTGCATCTCACTCATCACACAGGTTCAAGACTCCCAAACCCCCACATAAGCCCTCAATACCAAACCCAACCAGTCCTTCTCAGTGAAGGCGATAATCCGGAGGCCATCCATCGCTTCACCCCCTTGACAAGACCAAGAGGTCCGTAAAGCAACGAGGATGCCAACCAAACCAAACGTCCTCCCCAAGCTCTGCACTTCCTTCCTATATAGAATTGGCTGAAGCCCTCTTTCTGGGACTGGCCGGAAGAAGGACCTCGGCAAGGTAGGGCTGTGCGTGGGGGTAGGGCTGGTCAGTTGTAGAGTGTTGGCGCCTCAAGGGCTCATGCTACTCAGATCATACTCCTTCAGCTGTGCTGCTCATGAACTTTGCGCCCGAAGCTACACCTTCGAGCCCTGAACTGGTTTATCTGACATCGACAGCCTAATCTTGGAGCCACAAAGCAGCACGGAAGGTTGGCTGGGGAACTCAAATTCAGCAGGCCGAGGGCTTCAGGGTCGCAAGGCCCTTGACTGCTTACGTCGACACTATCACTGCAAAGCACCCCAATCTGGGAGGACAGGTCGCTGGAATTTCCGCTCCAGACCCATCTACACCCTCAGCAAAAACCAAAAAGAAGGGTCTGGTGAAGGAGTTTCGGAACTTGAACACGGTGAAAGCTTCTTGGGGGCGAGTTTAGGGCCCGCGGAAGCACTCTTCCAGCTCTCACTCACACACTCACGCACTCACTCACTCACTCACTCACCCTCTACCACTCACTCACTCACTCTCTCACTCACTCACTCACCCTCTACCACTCTCACTGTCAATCTTGTTCTCTCTTGCTCTCTCCTTCTCTCTCATTCTCTCTCTCTCGCTCTCTCTATCTCTCGCTCTCTCTCTCTCTCTCTCTCTTTCTCTCTCTCTCTCTCTCTCTGTCTCTCTCTCTCTCTCTCTCTCTCTCTCTCTCTCTCTCTCTCTCTCTCTCTCTCTCTCTCTCTCTCTCTCTCTCTCTCTCTCTCTCTCTCTCTCTACACGATGGAACCGCGAGAATGAACATGACCATGAAAGTGAAGACAAGTTATAACCAACATGAAGATAAATGTATGTGTGCAAACCTACATACCTTATTTCATGGGTACATAGGTTACGTAGGTATGTACATACATAAATAAATAGAAATAACCACATACCTTACATACTTGACATACATACATACACCTACATACATACATACATACATACATGCACCTACATACACCTACATACCTGATTACATAACTGCATGCATACCTGAAGCCATGCAAGAATGCCTTTGGCCAGCATGCTTGAGAAACAAAGAAATGATTACTATACTACGATGACATGCACCAATGCTGGGCTTGCATTTTGTGACGCTCCTGCATTCCGATCATCTGCAACAGCATGCGCAAAGCCCTGCCGCAACCTGTAAATCGTCAATCCTCTGCCCCGAGGTTTCAACATGAACTTTTGAATAGCTAGTGCAGGTCCCAACCAAACACGACGAGTGAAGTAAACTTAATCCCTGCCTTGTGTTTAATCGCATCTCGTGTATCGTCACCCCACCCTCAAACTGAGAGTTCTAAGCATGATGTCCGGGGGTGATGTCAACGGTGCTCCCCATCATCCTCCTTCTCTTCTTCGGTCTCTGCCTGCGTTCTGTGTACACATTATGCACCTTCGCAGGCTCTTGTGGTCACACGAAAATAAACCGTGAAAGCTCTTGTTCCTTGCTGGACTGCAGCCTCTCCTCATCTTCGTTCCCTGCTCCATGTCTGTAGTACTGGTATTAGTATTAAGTATGAGTATTGGTAAACCGTAGTCCTCGTTCTTCTATTCGTATTACTATTAGGGGCAGTATGAGTGTTACTTTTATGTTCGGTCGTTGTCACCGCCGTGAACACTTCGGGAGTGAACTTATGCTGTCTGATATACAGTACAACGTCTTCATGAGGTGTTTGATGTCTGCTGGACGTGTTGGGTGAATGTGGATTTCCTGAGTGACGGTAGTGAAACGCAGCAAACCTGTCCAAGTACCATTTAACTCAAAGGTTCCCAGGTCAATTAGAGCTTTGCCACACCGTCAGCTCGAAGCTCTAGCCATTTTGGGAACTTCCGGTCGCAGGAATAAAGCAGTGGGCGTGGTTTAGGCAAGAAGACTTCTGCGCGGTGTCGCTACGAACCCCTGTTTTTGCTTTACTCAGCCGAACAATGGGATAATGGAAATGCAAGGCTCCGAATCGGAGACTACCCCAGATTTGCACCGAAGCAGGTCCAAATCCACCCGATCAACGGGTATGCGGCAAAAACCAAAACATGTCAGCAACCACCAATACTTCATATCTGTGAATCTCGCGTGAAACGACTTACATACACTTACATAACTACAAACAAAGATTTGTGGACAGAACCTCCCAAAGTTAGATGCACAGGTTTTAACATCAATTGCACATGCAGTTCTTGCATCCGTTCCTCCACTGGAAACAAGACAACCCCATATGCTGCACATCGGAACTTAATGAGGTTAGGTGCGGCAGGGAAGCATGTCTACATCCACGCAACGGTAATCCCAAAGTCGCAACGAGGTAGCTCAGATCACGCTGGACGTCCAGGTGCTCCTGGCCCACGAACTGCATGCTTGTCGCAATGACGTTCAGGGAATAGTATGTGCAGGTGACATTGGTACATGTCGAACCGGCTACCGAGATGATGACTGCAGCTTGTGAACGCTGGCATCATTTATGTTGTCGAAGATGTGCTGTACTCTTCACACCTCAAGCAGATGGTGTCACTAACACATGCGAAAAACGACCTACGACACGGGGTCGGTCTGCCTACCTGTGTGCTGATGCATTTCGTTGTTTCATCATGTTCGCCGTCGAACTAGCACTCCTCAAGACGGATCTCCGGTCACATCCCTTCCAATTGCCAGTGCTTGGCTGAGGGCCGACTACAGACGGTAGTAGCTTGATTCAGCACACTTTGCAAGGCTGATGTAGCATAAGCGCTTAACTGAGGTAGGGCCAACCATTGGAATCCAATGGTGCTTCGCGAGAGTTTGATGAAGCTGTCACAACTACGGAGCTCACACATCAAGCCTATAATCTCACAATGAGGAAAAGAGAGAGAGAGAGAGAGAGAGAGAGAGAGAGCGAGAGAGCGACAGGGACAGAGACACACAAACATAATCCCTTAAGGCGCACTCCGCTCATTGAAGCACAGTGCGGTGCTTAGGTTCATCCTGACAAGCTCGGCTCAATGCAGGGAGTGGCAACATGTACTATAAGCAGAAAGCTGAAACACAGGTCTGGGCTCGTAGCCTGCGACCTCGTGAGGATGATCATCCCAATAATCTTTGGGAGCAACACTTGAACACTATCGGTCGCGGCCATTACTTTGTAGGGATGTCCAAATAGATAGCGCAGGCCAGTAGGGCCACAAAACTAGCACACGGGCCATTCTCCAAAATAGGTAGGTAGACTACACGACAGGTTACAAAGAAAGCTCTACACAGGGATCTTGATTTGGGGATGTACCAGCACAGTCTAAACACTTGTTTTGAGCAACTTAGAAATGCCGTGTCAGCAACATAACGGTTGAACGCTCAGAGTTGACGAATACGTTGAATAAGATTGGGACACACGGGGTTGGAAGATCAGCTGACTTCAATGACGTCAGTATTGGCTCATCCTGAGCTGTGCATAACCAGTGCAAAGATGCGACAAGTCGGTTCCGCAAGCGCTCATAATCACTGTGAGTGCTACGACCTTGTGTCTACCTGCAAGAAATATGGAGCCTCTGAATCCTAGACTCTGAGACTCTCTGTGCCCTTTGCAGACGGACAGGAGCTTGACAAAGCCCCCGGACATCCCAACACCCCCTTTCTTTAGAGGTCCCTTATCCTTAAACCCCTAACCCCTAACTAACCCCTAAACCCGAAATCCGTAAAGTCTTCGCTGAGGGCTCGACAACCGCCACCGCGGAGCCCGAAACGGCCCGAGCTTCGCGAGCGGCAGAAAACGAGTACGCGGAGCCTAGGTAAAGTGCAGAACTAGCATTCCATGCTCTGTGGTCGGCCGAATGCATAAGAGCCCTTGAATATGTTTGTGTACTGAAGCCCAGTGCTCAAAGACTGAAGTTGCGACGTGTAAAGATGTACAATCGTCAAGAACGCTAGACAAAGCATTCACAGCTTCGAAGGTCTTTTGGAGTAAAAAGAGTTCAACCGCGAGTGTGATTCATGGCCGTCGGCGCAGGTTCGTCTGCATAAGCCCTTCTGCCTGGATTATAACGTTTTCAGGTTATGAGCGCCCAAGCACCAGAGGGCGACTCCGCGAGAACCCGTTTGCAAGGAGATGGCGCAGCAGTTTATGGCACCCTGCCAAATGGTGTTGTGCGAGTTCCTGCACAAATGGATGCTGGTGTGATGGGGCAAAGTGGACAGCAGCTTTTGGAAAATCCAAATCTACATGATCCCGCACCCACCGCTGGTGATCTGCAAGCTGGAACGACTATGACGTTTGGTGAGAGGGCTACGCAACCGGAGCTGGTGGAACCGGCGTATCAAGCAGTACCGGACCCGAGCGCGAACGTTATAAACGAACAGGTTGCTTTAGCTGCACCTCCCGTTGTGACGGTGAGAGAGATGACAACTCCAATGACTCCTACGAGTTCAGCCATGAGAGTGCAAGAGTTTTATTCTGCAGAGAGTGGGTCGTCGGGACCGGAGCAGAATGGAGTCAGATGGTTTGCACGAGTGTCGGAGTTTTTGAGGACTACAGCGCATCGTGGAGTTGAGGGTATGGATCGTGTGCTGGAGAGTTTCCGTATTCCATCGGTGCCCCAACAACGAGCAATGAGGGAGATCCAGGTGAGAGCTTCTACAGGTACGCATTTGAATATTTCGCCGCCTGAAGAGCTACCTGGACACGGTCCTCCTTTACCTCCTCCTGTTCCTCTGTCGTGGACAGCTCGGCCAATGGAGCCTCCGCTGTTCGATGAAAGGCAGCTGGAACAGATGCGACAAGCCCAGCGAGATCATCCTTGGATATATGGGCACCGGGCTCAGCAGTCGGAGCCGGAGTCCGAACGATCCTCAAGACTTCAGGCCGAAGTGCAACGTCAGCTAGAAGAGTATACTGTTCGACACCAAGAGCAAGTTCAACACCTGGTTCGTGAAGTGGAACAGCTGAGGAATGAGAGAAGCTACTGGATGGGTAGAGCTTCAAGGGTTTCAGAAGGACAAGGAGGTTTGACTGTACCCGGAGAAGATCTTCCTAATCTACCACCCAGAGCTCCGCTACCACAAGTACCTACAGTACCTCAAGGGAATCCTCAACAGTCTGCCCACGAAGGACACCAGGGAACTTTACCAGAACAGCAGCTTCACCGAGGACCCGAAGTATGAGGTCATGCTCCGCTACCACAGGCACCTACAGTACCTCCAGGGAATCCACAACAGTCCGCCCATGAAGGTCCAGGCCCTGTAACAGGAGATGTCGGAAGCCAAAGAGAAGGACTCGGGAATGTACCAGAAGCACCTACAGTACCTCGAGGGAATCCACAACAGTCTGCCCACGAAGGTCGTTTTTATGAGCATGCACGCGGTCAAGAGTCTGGTCCTACCAATGAGCATGCACGCGGTCAAGAGTCTGGGGTGCCCGATACCAAGGACAATCAGGCTACTACAGGTGGCAGCGCGCAGCAAGCTTCCTCAAGAGGAGCGGATGCCGGGCAATCGGCTCAGCAATGGCTAGGTGGAAGTGCCCCTAGTGATCCAATGGCTCTCTTAGCAGGAGGTATGGCTCAGCTCCAAGCCGTGATGTTGAAGCAGATGGTGCACAACAATGAAAAAGATAAAACGAGTCCTACTAGCCCGGAGACGGTCAAACCTGGCACGCTAACGCTTCCTCCTCTACCGCAGGTCAATCCTCAGACGAGCTCCGTGGACATTATGGACTGGCTGGAGGTGATCACGACTCCCATGCAGGACCTCTCGGACGGAAGTGCAGAGTGGTGGTCTAAGGTGAGGGCAGCAGCAACGGAAGCCTACAATCGGTGGGCCAGTGCGTCGCCGGTTGAAAAACTGGTGATACAACCTCCAAAGGAGGAAGAGTTGGAGTCGGGAAGATGGGGGAGAGTGAACTCCCGAGGAGCCTCGATGGTGCTTCTCGCCTTGCACGAGTCGGTCAGACAAGAGATGGTTCAGAGGAGGTCTACGGGGTCAACATGTGCTTTGATATTCCGTTTGATGACGCTCTACCAGCCGGGCGGGCAGCAAGAAAGAGTGCATATACTTCAGAGTTTGCAGTCGCCAGAGGCAGCAGCTACCCCCCAGAAGGCAGTGACTCCGTTGAGGGCATGGGCAAGGTGGCTTCGTCGTTGTCGAGAACTCAATGTGACCGCCCCTGACCCAAGCCTGCTGGTCAGAGGTTTATCTACAATAACAAAACAAGTGCTGGAAAAGGACATGGAAGTGAATTTCCGCACAAGCCTGGTTCGTAGCACGCTTTTGGTAGACACAAAGCCATCCTACGACTCTGTGGAGAAGTACCACCACCACCTGTTGGCGGAATGTGAAACCATGGCAGTTGCGAGCTCTACGGTAACCTCAACCTCAACAACCTCCCCGCAGCCTACAACTACCGGAGCTCCAAGACCAGAACCTAAAATCAAGCCTATGAGGACGGACAACAAGGACAATATCCTCGTTCCACCGCCGCCACCAAGAACACCATCAGGAGACCGAAGTTCGGGCGAGGATACCGAGAGGGCGGCGAAGGCGAGTGTCCCATGTAAGTTCTACGGCCTCACCTACAAAGGCTGTGCCAGAGGAACAAAATGTCCGTTTAAGCACTCGTGGGAGGGCAATGAAAAGGAGAAGCAGAACAGGTGTTGGACCTGCGGGGGAAAAGGCCACTCGACGAAGGACTGTCACACCAAGAAGCCAAGTACGCAGACACCGGGAACACCGAAATCAGCGCCACAGAAGCCACCTGCTGCATCAACCACGACTACTTCCCAGCCTACATCAACGAGCAAGACTGTTCGCATTGACGACGTCCCACAGGTTGAAGCTGTGTGCCCAAGGACTTCAGCGGAGTCTTCGGCTTCAGAGGGGGCACCACAGGTCGACTTAAAGGAAGTGCTAGCCGATGTGGGGAAGATGTTGAAATCGTGAACATTAAAAGGGCTTCGGTGTGGGAGTTGGGATTTCAAGAAAAGATGAACCAAGTGGAAGCATCATTGAAGACGTCGGTGGTGGACAAGAGTACTACGATGAACGGTTTGTTGGACAGTGGAGCAAGCCATGCGATGCGCGAGGCGACGGAGGAAGAGTACCAGAAGGGCCACCCTGTATCTGTCACCTTAGCTGGGGAAGATGTACGACTTCTACGGCAGAACTTGCAGGACTTGGGCTGTTCCTTGAGGTGGAAGAAAGGTTCTTTGCAGCTCTACCACCCGAAGCGTGGAATGATGAAAGTGAACCTTGTGAACAACTGTCCAGAACTGCAAGTGAGAGATGCCTTAGCTCTCATCCAGGAACTTGAGGCCAAGCATATCAAGCTACTCAACGACCAAGTGGAAACGTTGAGCGCGCGTTTGGAAGTGATGAAGAAGGAAGTGCAAAGGCCGTGGGATGAGCTCTTGAAGGAGTATGCGGCCACCGGAAATCAGGCGACCCTCTTCAAGGTGATCCACACATGTCCCGTGACCAAGGACCTCCCTGAGGATGTCAAGGCCATGTTGATTGAGGGTTTCGATGTGAATTCTGGGGAGCGCTACCTAAAAGATCTTCCTTTGACGCGAAGGAAGAGAAGGGCTTTGATGGTGCATAGCCAGTGGGCTGTCAACATTAACAGCGGCGAGGACAAGGGAGGAACGGACCCCTTTGAAATGATCGCCAAGGGAGGAAAAATCCTGTTGAACATTGACTTCAAGAACTCCAAGCTGTGGGATGTTGGTAAGAGAGAGGGAGTTTACCGAATGCTTTTGTGGGCAGCCTCTCAGGGGAAGATTTCGGATGTGATCTCAGCACCCCAACACAGCACCTGGCCAACCTCCCGAAAGAACCATCGTGATCCAGGTTTGTATGACTTTCGAACCCGCAAGGAACCATATGGACGACAAGAATTGCCTCCTCTACAGCAACTCCGGGTGAACAAGGAGACGGCTGACTGTGTGAAGCCGATGCTGATTTGGATGTTGGCTATGATCAAGGGCCCGGGGGATGTGGGTTTTGCAATGTGTTTTCCTGCGGACGAGATGGTGATAAGATCGGCAGATTCCCCAAGGGCGTCATTCTGGCAAAGTGAACTATGGAGGTCTTTCCGTTCGGTTACCAGTATGAAGAAAACTTCGTTCAATATGGGAGCCTACGGCCATCGTTCTCAGAATCCGTTGTCGATTGCCACGAACTACCAGGACTTGATCAGCCTCAATGGGGTCTATGATTACGATCAAAGCTGTGTTCCTCCTTCATTGTTGAGCCAGGAGGAGATGAATACTTGGTCCAATGGTTTCAAGACCCTGGTCGCGAAAGCAATCCTGAGTGACTACCACGAATTTGCCAACCTCTACTCTGAGAATGACAGCTGCGTGAAAATAGGGAAGCTGACCAAAGAGCAAGAAGATCAATGGCGCAACCACTTGCTCAATGATCATCAGCCATATCGGGCTGACTGTTCGGTGTGTATCAATGCACAGGCCACCGGCTACCAGCACAGAAGAAGGTCTAACCCCTCCATGTACACCTTAGCTCTATGTAGGTCTTGCTGGACCTTTCAAGCAGCCTGGGAGGGATATGGACCACGAGGACTACAAGTACATACTGGTTGCAGCTTACAGGTGCCCCAGGAACTACCTCTCTGCTAAGGCCCTTGGTGAGGTGGAACGTGAACTATATGTTCCAGATGACCCAGAGGAAGGTGCCGATGATGTTATGGAAGAGGAACCAGAACTACTACCTGGAGGCGAAGACGAACCCAGTTCTGAAGGTGAAGACCGAAAACTTTGTGGTCCCGAGACTTTGGAAGATGCTGTTCATGAGTTGGAGAAGCCTGAGGAACCGATCACAATTTATATCACAAGGCCGTTGAGGCGGAGAACGGCAACGCACGTCCTGAATGCCACCAAAGAGATTTACTTGCAATGCAAACAATGTGGACTTCACGTTTCTCAGATCCACTCAGACCGCGCTCGAGAATTCCGGGCGAAAGCATTCAAGGAGTGGGCGGTGGATATGGGTGTTAGATGTACTAAAACCGCAGGAGGCGACCCAGCGGGCAACAGTACGGCGGAGCTTGGGATCAAGTGGGCCAAAAGTCGGGTTCGGGCACTGATCAAAAGTGCAGGAGCTCATCCTCGAGAATGGCCAATGGCGATTGCACAGTAGGCTTCAGCAGCTTTATTGGTCAAGGCCTTTCCAGATAGCCCGTGGGCGGCGAGACCGGCAACTACGTTTGGCAATGAGGCGTGGTTCAGATCAAAGACCTACCAGGGGAAGGCTGAGAAGAAGCACGACGCAGCGGGAACGAGGTGGAAAGGAGGATGGTATCGCGGACCAACTGTTGATGTGAAGCGAGGCCACTTGATCATGAGGGAAGATGGAGGCTTGACTGTGGCTAAGAGTGTCAAGTTCAACGTGATAGACCCCGAACGAGACCTCCCAGCTCTACTACCACCCGCTATAGCAGAGGACCTACCTGATGAACTACTAGCAGCCCCAGAACCACCAACACGGCAAGAACTTCGAGCTGAAATCGAGTTTCGCGCGAGAAAACTCAATGATGAGAAGCAGTTTGCGTTGAGACCCAGCTCTACGACCTCTTGGAGACCCGCGGGGATAGTGATCGGAGGATCTCAAAGAAAACCCGGATGACTTCGTGGTACACGGGTGCCTTTGTTCATGGGGGTGTTGCGGGAGTGAGAGCCAACCTAAAGGACTTCCCAAATACCTCTAAGTACTTAGTGAACGTGGCCAAGCACTATGCGGGTGAGGTCAACTTCTCAGCGGTTGGGATTGCAAGGAATGCTCAGTTGGGTCTTCATCGTGATGTTCACAACTATGCTAAGGCCAAGAACTATGTGATGCCCTTATGTGGTTTCGAAGGAGGCGGACTTTGGGTTCAAGATGATATGGTGTGTGATGAAGAGTCAACCACAAAAATCTCACCCAATGGCAAGGAGATCAAGGGCAAGATCTTAAAAGCCACCGAGGGTGAGGTGATGAGTTTTTCTCCTCGATTATGGCATCAAGTTCAACCTTGGGAAGGTACGCGTACGGTGATGCTCATGTACACGCCGAGGGCAACGAGACTTTCAGCAGCCCATGTGGAACAGTTGGAAGAAGCAGGCTTCAATGTAGACAAGGAGTCCTTGATCAAAGGGGACAACGGGTCTTCGGATGAGGAGGAGGATCAAGAGCTGGTTCAAATGAAAACCTTTTTGAAGGACAATGAGTTGCCCCAGCCTGCAGTGTTTGAGGAGATGGAACCCTCGGAGATGTTCGACCACCATGATGAACCCCAGGTGAACATGAAGAAGATGATCCGGAAAGCTGAAGTACAGTATACCCCGAATGTGGAAGAGATCTTGAGGGAGTGTGAGCGCCAAGGGAAGCAGCTGGATGTTACCCACACCGTGAGTTTGGGAGATGTCAAGAAGAACCTTGATAACTGGAGAAATTCAGCCCTCAAGGAGTTCCACAACCTCACTGAAGTGAAGCGGGCTTTCACGGTCAAGAAGAAGAGTGAGTCACCTCCTGGATGCCGGATCGTTCCATGTAAGGGTGTCTACACGACAAAACCGGACAAGGGACCTCAAGGCTACAGTTTCAGAGATGAGTTCAGAAGTTGATCTTTACGCAGCTGGACTGGATGCTACTTCGCTGCGTACCATGCTGGCGTTCAATGCAAACCGCAAGTGGCGCATAGGAACCACCGATATAAGGCAAGCCTTTGTCCTGGCCAGGTGGAAGGGACAGCCTGTGGCTTTGGAGCCGCCTGGAATAGCCTATGACCTATGAGCTGGGAATCGCCCAGCCGGGCGATATGTGGTTTGTTGAGCAGGCCATATATGGACTACGAGAGTCACCAGCCCTTTGGTCTCAGCATAGGGACAATGAGCTTAAAGCTGCGCGATGGAATGCCATTGTGGATGGAAAGGAAGTCATGCTGAAGCTTGAGCAGATGATAACGGACAACCAGATTTGGAAGATTGTGAAGGAGAACTCTGACTCAGAACCCCTTGGATACCTGCTGGTGTCATCGATGATTTGTTGATTCAAGCTCCGGAGGACATCATGCAGACTTTCTTTTCATGGGTGGCTGCCAAATGTGAGTGTGATGACCTTGATGTTCTTTCTCCTGAACATTCCATCCGTTTCTTGGGCATGGAGCTACACAGTGTTCCAGGAGGAGTGGAAGTTTCTCAAGAAGGCTTTATTTCAGAGCTGCTGAGGGCCTACCGCCATGATGGTTCAAGATCAAAGTCACAAGGCTCAAAAGAGACTCTGCTTCTTTCAGTTGAGGAGGAGGAGGCCTTGATTAAGGGTGAGCTCGATTCTCAACCCGGTCAGGAGGAGCTCGTGAAGCTAGCCCAGAAGAAGGTTGGAGAGATGCTTTGGTTGTCGGGTCGCACAAGGCCTGACATTCAGTATGCAACTGCGGTGATGGCGAGCCGAGCAACAAGAAGCCCGGAAATAGTGATCCGTATAGGAGAAAGGCTGCTGGACTACTTGTGCGAAACGCATCACTACAGACTATCGTTTGTGGAAACTGCCCAACCGGAACTCCGGGTTTATACCGATTCATCCTTTGCTCCGAGTGCGGGTCGTTCACATGGATGTGCGGCAGTGTTTTTCGGAGAATCCCCGATTACATGGAGGAGCTCAAGACAAGCTATGATGACTATGTCAACGGCAGAGTCAGAGTTGATAGAGTCCATTGACGGGGCAACCCTTGGAATATCATGCCGGGGACTGTTGGAAGAACTGACAGCAAGGACGATCCCTCTCTACCTCCACGTGGATAATATGGCGGCTTGCTCATTACTTACAACATCCTCTGGAAGCTGGCGCACTCGCCACTTGAAGTTAAAATTAAATTGGTTGAAAGAAAAAGTTTCTTCAACTGAGATTCGAGTGCGGCATGAACCAGGCGACAGCCAACGAGCAGATTTGGGGACCAAACCTTTTACCCGGGAAAGACTGAAGCAGCTGGTTGCTATGTGGTCCATTGTTGATCGGAGAGTGACTACGGAGTCTCAACAAAGGCGGGCTCAAGTCGATCCTACATGGCTACAGCGTCTTCTACTTTTGTGTCAAGTTTGTGGGACTGTTGCAGAGAAGCCCGGAATAGAAAGCGAAATCCCATGGGACTTGTACCTTGTGGTTTTGGTGCTCGCGATTGCAGTGATTGGTCTGTGGGAAGGATTCAAGGGATGTCTAAGGAAACGAGAGGTCCGTTTGAAAGCGCTCAAGGCAAAGGCAACCAGAGCTAGCAAGAAGCAGCTTACAAAAGCCGAGCTGAAGGAGCTACAGCGGCTTCTATCCCTGGACCCCGGTGATCTGGACCAACAGCAGAAAATTCGATTGGTGGAGCTCAAGGAACGTTTCTCGAATACAATGCCAGAGGGAACCTCCCCGATTCCACGGTTCCCTGAGCCAATTTACCCTGATACCGTCCTTGGAGAGCCTGCTTCGTCATCTACTACAAGAGCAAGCAATAAGCAGCCTAAACCACCTACTAGGACCATGGAGCCTACAACTCGTGAACAGGGAGTGCAGGCCAACATTGAGCCAGCCTTTCAAAGAGTTCTTCCTACACCGCCGGTGCAACGAGAAGTTGTGGCAGGGCCGTTCTATCAAGTTCCCGGCCGAGATCACTTGCATGGTTTCCGTGAGTGTTGGGGACTGAGAAATGCAGGATCGGTCCAGCAAGTGACGTTGTGCAGATGCTGTGTAGAGAATGGAGGCCGACGCATCTACTGAGTGATGTAAATCTGGCGATAACATCAAGGAGGAGTGCAGAACTAGCATTCCATGCTCTGTGGTCGGCCGAATGCATAAGAGCCCTTGAATATGTTTGTGTACTGAAGCCCAGTGCTCAAAGACTGAAGTTGCGACGTGTAAAGATGTACAATCGTCAAGAACGCTAGACAAAGCATTCACAGCTTCGAAGGTCTTTTGGAGTAAAAAGAGTTCAACCGCGAGTGTGATTCATGGCCGTCGGCGCAGGTTCGTCTGCATATGCCCTTCTGCCTGGATTATAGCGTTTTCATAAAGCTAGGCGACTGGCACCATGCATGCCGGCCCCTCGGGCACCTCCCACGTGGTGGTATAAAGAAGAAACCTTAAAATTGAGATTTTTGCTTCGACGATGGTTGCAACCCCCCCAACCCTTCACGATTTGATTGGACCCCCCAACCCTTCACGACTTGAAATGGCCTCCCAACAGGACAAGGATGTGACGGTTCCCAAACGGACAAGGATTGGACCCCCCCAACTTTTCACGACTTGGCGACTTGGCGTGTTTTCCTTTCCAGGAAGCTAACAGCTGGTTTTCTGTTACCAAATTCTGCTTATAAAATGTGCACTTGACATCAGGCTGTCGGCCGGATTCGGGGTTTCCCTTATTTCTCCAGCTCCAGGGAAGAGGTTGCACCCCCCCAAACCTTTGACGATTTGGAGCGGCTCCCAAATGGACAAGGTTTGTGGACAAGGATTGGACCCCCCAACCCTTCACGATTTGGAGCGGTTCTCAACCCTTAACCCCTCAACCCTAAATCCCTAACCCCTAAACCTTATTAACCCCAAAATCCCTTTTCAGCACGGACTGAGGTGCCGGCCAGCGCCCACGAAACTCGCAGCCCCATTTTAAGGCAAGAGTTCGAAGGAAAAGCTGTAGAAGACCACTGACTGAAGCTTAACCCCAAAATCCATTAAACCCTTATCAGGTCGGAGCCGAAAGGCTCAAGGAAGCGAACCCAGACTGGAAATGAGCAGAAGAGAGCAAGGCCCCGATCCGAGACCTTGGGAAGGGCGAACTTGCCCCAAAACCTAAAGCCTAAATCGGCTTAAGGAATATTATGGAAGTATATAGTGGCCTAATAAATATACAACAACATACACCAACGCCTTATTCAAAGTATTCAAGTCCTTATACTAGCGCCATGAAAGCCACGTGAAGCCTGCATAAGACAAGGACTCCTTCACCGCCTGAAACTTTGGGCTCTCGAGGGTATACCCTAAGGCTCCATAGTAGTTCCTTTTGGGGGTTCATATTTAGAATCCTATACATAGGGTAATCCCAAGAAAGAAACTACTATGGAGCCTTAGGGCAGCACAGCTGTTTGGGCTGTTGCGTTCAGGCTTTATAAAATCCTCAATCCCTGTGGCGGTTTCGATGCTCACATTCGTACAAGGTTGGCAAGGCATGACGGTTAAGGATTTAGGGGTTAGGATTCGGTGGTTTGGGGTCCGCATACTGCCAAGTCATTGAGCCTCGAACTTAAACTCTACCCCCACGGGCCCCATTGACAGAAGACCGCTCGCAGCACCCTCCATCCTGAACGGGAAGTACTGTTTAAGGTTTTTCAATGCAAGGTGCAAATCCTACAGGCCATATGGCCGTAATTACCATTCCCTGAAACCTGTTGCAGCGCTACCTCCGCACCTTCACCGGCTGCGCCGTAGCTGATCTTGCTTGATGGCATCCTTGGTAAAGGGGAATAGCTTGCACTCCGCCTGGCTAAATCAGCCTAACCGAGCTTAAGGCTCAAAGGCTCGAGCACAAACCGTTCGCTCCAAGTATCTGCAATTGGGCTTTGGAGCGAATGTCATGACCAGAGATGAGGGGAAGTTGACGGATTCAATCTAACGTGTAGCACGTAATTATTTGTAAAGCACAAAACTGTTCTTTAGGGTACCGCGTCGTGAAACTCCTACACTTGAAGCCTTTACGGTAGAGCTGTTGGGGTACGCTAAGAGCTGTGAGGTCTTAGGGCTTTGATCTTTTTAGGGCATATGGGTTGCTAAAAGAGTGTGGCACCAAGGCCCAAAGCGCTAGGATTTCCGCCGATCCTTTCTGCAAACGCTATAGCATCCACCTACAACACCTGACAATCCACGGAAAGAGTCGAGGAGGACCATAACTACAAACAATCCCCGGCACGAAGCGCTTTTTGCGCAAGCGCCGGACCATTCCCCCATCTGAGACTCTAAACTCTTCGCCTCCAAACTCCAAACCCTAACCCTAAACTCTAAGCCACCAGCCGTGAAGCCCTGAACATTCAAGCAGGGCGGCCTGCCGTTTAAACCCCAAAACAGAACTGTTATGCAGCCAGGCTCTAAGAATCAAGGGCTTCCAGGTGTTGCGAAAACACGAGGTTCGATGCTTTCGGCCTACTCAAAACTGTAAGCTTTGTCCCTTGTACCGAGCTGAAAACTTGGGCTCTAGATCCCCCGCCCTTGATGGCCCTTTATCCGAAGCCCTAGACTTGCACCTCTAAGCTGGTAAAATTTGCACCTCTAAACTGACAAACCTACAGCAACTAGCTTGACTTCCCGTCGATTCCTGCCTAAGGGCTAAGGGAAACAGTGTTTAAACTACAAGAGTGTTTTTGCCCTAATCCCAAACGAAGCCCGAAATTTCTTGAATACAATCCCTACACCCTTAGATCGCTGAATCAATACCCAAACCCCCAAGCACTGCTCCCTTTTTACCCTGGACTAAACCTAAAACCCTGCAATTCCTCAACTCAACCCTGTTGTCTCAAGGTCCACACCATGGCGAAGAAAAGGTCGTCGGTGAGCACCGTGTCCTCACCAGGGGTTTGGGACTTAATTAGGGTTTAAAATTCATTTGTCGTAGATAGCTAACATGAGCAGCAGTCGTTGCCGCCATCGTTGTAGTAGCCATCAGTGCTACAATCGACACATCCTCATGGTCATCATCACCATCATGAACATCATGGTATTCTTCATCAGTGTCCTCGTTGCAACCAGCTTCAACATCAGCATCGTCATCAACATCATCACCACGATGACCACCGGCACAAGCATGGACAGCATCACGCTTAACACCATCATCAACGACAACGTCGCCATCATCATCATCATCATCATCGACACCACAATCTCCATCGTCACCACACCATCCCAGTCACACCACCACCGCCACCATCATCATCGTTAGCATCATCCGCATGATCAACATCTTCGCCCTTAGCGTCATCAACATCATCGTCGCCATTATCATGGTGATCATTATAGTCTCCGAACTTGCCACCACCGCCGGCACCGTCGTCATCCGCGTCATCATCACCGACATAGTAGTCATCGACGTACGTATAAGCTCTATCTCACCGTCGCCGTCATCACCATTACCATCACCATCGCCATTACCAGCAGCATGCTCATCAGCATCATCATCATCATCATCATCATCGTTTGGGTGTGTTCTCTACCATCATTTACTATGGGATTTGCGCTACCCACTCTGGGCCCTCAGTTACCGCTCCGTGACAGCTCCGTTACAGCTTCCGTTACAGCTCCGTTGCAGGTCCGTTACAGCTCCGTTACAGCTTCTGCTACAGCTCCGTTACACCTTGCGGTACAGCTCCGTTGCAGGTCCGTTACCGCTCCGTTGCAGGTCCGTTACAGCTCCGTTACAGCTTCTGCTACGGCTCCGTTATACAGCTCCGTTACAGCTTCCGTTACAGCTCCGTAGCAGGTCCGTTACAGCTCCGTAGCAGGTCCGTTACAGCTCCGTTGCAGCTTCTGCAGCTCCGTTACAGCTTCCGTCACAGCTCCGTTACACCTGCCGGTGCAGCTCCGTTGCAGGGCCGTTACAGCTCCGTTACAGTTTCTGTTGTAAGCCCCGTTGCCGGCACGGAGTCGCCAGGGTTTCTGTCATAGTAGAGGCCCACATAATGGTAGAGAACACCCCCAAATCATCGTCATACCGATTGCCCGCGCATCATGATGGGCGCTGTGGCATGTGCATGAGGTGTCCAGCATGTTGAAGGTCTGCACGGAGTTCAACTCCAGGCAATAGGTTGTCCGCGAGGGTCCGGTTGGCCTTAGGCAGACGTTTACAGGCCGTCGTGATCTGATCAAACTTCGGCCTTTCTGCAAGCTTGCTAGAAATTGCAAGCGGCTGCGGCATTGAAACGGCACGTAGCAGGTCGAAAACAAATAATATGACATGGATTGAACGGATCTGCAGTTCACAGGGTTTGGATATTCTTTGGATCTCCAGCTTCTCCAAGCCGACCTTTGGTTGGCACATGCTCATAGCAAGATCAGAAATCCTTCGAGGGGTTTTTGTGGGAGTCGCAGAAAATGAACTCATGATGGAGATGAGCCTTGGGGAACCAAAATCACAAAGCCAAATCCGTGAAGCGTTAACACTGAACTTGAACCCCAACACACGCCAAACCAGTTTGTTTAAACCTCCGAAGCTCCAAACCCGAAGCTCTCAGCCCCACCCCCCAACTTACCTTTGGTTAGTAGGGTATGGAAGAATGGTAGTAACAGTAGCTATAATTGTACCGCATTCCTCCATTCCCTACTAACCAAAGGTAAGCCAGCCCTGACGTGTGCGGCCTCTGGCCTTTCCGTTCTGAGAAGCTGGCCTGGCAGCTGGACCACGCCTTTGCAAACTCAATATGGGAGTTTCCGAAAATGAGGGATACCTTATTTTGGGGCCCTATGAGAAGGATCCTATTATTTATGGGTACTATATTAGGGTCCCTTATTTTCCGAAGCTCCCATTTTGGGGGGCCTTAAATACACAATAAGGATTTACAAAGCGGGTCTGCAGGCTTTTACAAGGGTTTGGTGGGGAAGCACATTAGGGAATCATCCTCCATTACACCCCCAAGTGGCCCAAGTTGCTTGCAGTTTGAGGAATACGAAGACCGACTGTGCCAACATGAACAATAATAAGGAAGCTCAGTATGGCTCGAGGAACATTTCGTAGCGTGTAGAAGTAAAGTAAAGGGTTTAGGCTTGTCTGCCCGCCTGCGATTCCATCAGACTTATCTTTCTGACTGCACGTAATTAACGGGTCGGAAGAATTACCAAGGGCATTCTTTAGGGTTCCTGTTTTTGCATAGACTAACATGTGCCCCACCATTACGCTTTTCCATCAATCAAGCCGGCTGGGTTAGGGCGGACCGCGCAAATCCCCGAGCTAGCGACCAAAGAAACCGAGATCCACACGCAGCAGCGACACGAGCAGCCGTCTCCTGAACTTTCAGGGTCTAAGATCTAGGAAGTCTTAGGAAATTAGTGTAATCGTGTGATGAGCTTAATAATATGCTTTCGGGTCTAGGGTTTAGGACTCTTGGCGGAGCCAGACGAGTGAAATCTCTTATGTGAGTGAGTTTTGGTCACAGTGGGTATTGCTAGAAGACTACCATGTTCTTTGGGGTTTAGGGTTTAGGGGTTGAGGGGTTCAAAGTTCAAGGGTTAAGGGTTTAGGTGTTTAGGGTTTAGGGTGTCGCTGCCAAGGAGTTTCCCATACCCAAATACCCTGGACCGGAAGAAGCCCCACAGTCCCTGAGGATGAGGTCCAAATGAGGTTCGCTGGCCTATTTCAATTTCGCGATTAAGCTAAGCCTTTATAAACTTTAAACATATAAGACTTGGCGGCTCACATATATATATATATGTGTATATATATATACATATATATATATATATATATATATATTTAGGTATAGGCAATATGTACAACAAATAACAAATATGACCAACATATGGAACTATAATCATCTATATATATATATATGTATATATATATATATATATATATATATATATATATGGGTACCCCCCTATATGGGGTCCCCTGGGTTTTTGCACACCTAAACCATTAAACCAGTAAGCCAATCCTTTCCCCCAGTGGACCCAAACCAATAAACCATTAAACCATTAAACCAATCCTTTCCCCCAATGGACCCAAACCAATAAGCCATTAAACCATTAAACCAATCCTTTCCCCCAATGGACCCAAACCAATAAACCATTAAACCATTAAACCAATCCTTTCCCCCAGTGGACCCAAACCAATAAACCATTAGACCATTAAACCAATCCTTTCCCCCAATGGACCCAAAACAATAAACCATTAAACCATTGAGCCCATCCTTTTGCCCCATACCACTAAACCATTAAACCATTAAACCAATCATTTGCCCCTATAGAGAGAGACACAACCCTGTATGGGCCAAAAGCATTGGTTTAATGGTTTAATGGTTTAGTGGTTTAGGTGCATTGGGGGAATGGATTGGTTTAATGGTTTAATGGTTTAGTGGTATGGGGTAAGGGGATTGGTTTAATGGTTTAATGGTTTAGTGGTATGGGGCAAAAGGATTGGTTTAATGGTTTAGTGGTTTATTGGTTTGGGTCCATTGGGGCAAAGGATTTGTTTAACGGTGTACTAATTTAACGGTTTGTTAATGGTTTAACGGTTTAGTGATGGGTCTAGGGCTGCCTACTACGCAAGTGTCCTGGTTATAACCGGGGACAGAGGTTATAACCAGGCCTGTGCCACCGCTACAGTACTTCATCAACACCTAAATCCAAACGTTCGAAAGTTTCGGGGTGAATGTAACCGCAATGACATTAAACAAGGACTAGAAGAATAGAGGGTCCGAGGTAATTGGCGTGTATTCGGTTGTTGAGGCATGATGCAGTGCTTTGTAACAACCATAATTCCGGGGACCATATGCGCATTCCCCAACTTTAGCGGAAAGGCTATATGGCGGACTTTACACAATGGTCTGTCCGTTCCAGTACATCGCGTTCATGAGATCTATGTACACATTGAGAGAATAGCCGCTAACATGTCACTCACGCAGGAATCAAAATGCGGAATATGAAGGGGCTCTATCGGGATTACAGTAGGTCAGTAAGTGTTGTCAACATTGGAATATCACGGTACACGGAAAGTTGAGATACGGCTGATACGACGTCATTGTAGGGAGAGAGAGTATTTCAATTTCTACAGCGTGGTCAGGTTTCATCACTTCGTACATAGGCGAACTGGTTGCAACGTTATGTTCAAACATCGTTCCAAGGAAGCCGGGTTTCGACGAGACAAAACTGATAAGAATATGTGTGGTGAGCGAAACAAATTTGCGACTTAAACTGTTAGGTTTCCTCGCTCGGTACGTAGAAAATTCCTCGCAATGCTATTTCCAACTACATGGATGAACCTCTTTCGAGGAGTACACGAGGATCACGTTCTGGACTGGGAACAATGGCTTCTATTCGACTTTCAGTAAATATTCACAAGAACACAAACAGAAATTCGGACAAGCTAGATGTAGCCTTATGGTTTTCAGTCGGCTTTACGTGATGGTTAAGGTATGCGGATACAAGAAGCACAGGCTTCATCACTCAGCATATAGAAACAGTGCCAAGCCTAAGAAGCGACGCTTCATGTCGTCCCCCAGGAAAAACACTATACAACCTTTGCTAAGCTTGTAGTATGCAAGTTTTCAATTTTGGCTTGGGGCAGCCGTCATACAGAATTAAGGAGTGCACCACTCAAATACACCTACCGGATATATCAGTGTTTAAAAGCAATCACATGGGGGCACAGGGGGGGGATATGTCACTGAAAGCTATCAGTTTGCCAAAACGTTATAGCAATGCGTCCAACAACAGCGACTTTGGTGGGATGGCGGCATTACAGTACAAAGATGGAAAACTTTTCGTTGCAAAAATCCGATAAGGAATGACTGAACCAGACTAATGACTACAGCGCGCTTGTTGGAAAAAACTGAAATACAGCGGTTTAGATACAGTGACACAAACATGAACTACGAAGATATATCGACAGCTTCAAAGCAAGGTTTTTAGCACATTGTAACAGGGTTTCGACGAAGGTGTCATAGAATTCTTAGCGTTGTGCGGGTTTCAGCATTCTGAAAACATGGTCTTCAAACCAGATACAATACTGTAGTCGATGACGTACACCTGATTATAACCTAGTCGGCTGGTTATAACCTAGTCTGGTGGTTATAACCGAGTCAGATGGTATAGCGAAAAACGTAGGGGACCCCAAATAGGGGTGCGCCCATATATATATATATATATATATATATGTATGCGTGTATAACGTGTGTTTATGTATATGCATACACATATGTACATACCGGGGCCTGTAAGAAGTACAATGAGTTCTTTTGTGCCTGCTATTGTTCAGCGGGCTACGTTACAAGGGGATACTATTAGCATGTATTCTGGTACCTGCATTACTTGCTGCCTATCATTTAAAGACTTGTCCCTCATTTCTGCACATCACAATCGAAAGGAACCCGGAACCCCAACCCTAATTAAAGCCTAGCCTCGAAGCCCTACTCAAAACCGCCGCGTTGAACCGACCTTCCTGGCATGGGAGGTAAAGCCCCGGGCTTGGGCCGCACAGACCCCAAAACCGATATCAAAAGGACTGCTTTGCCCTCGAACCCCTCAGCCACAAGATCCTATGCCCGAATTTAATTCGGACTTGACTAGTGGTGCTGTTGTGGGCCACTTGACGGCTCAGGACATTTGGTAGCTGGATTTCGGGCTTCGTGCCTGCCGCTTGCTCTCGTCAACTTTGGCTGCTCCTGCCAGCACAAGCCCGTGTCAGAAGCCGTGGTCCTATATAAGTTTCTGAACCTGTAGAGCACAGAGCGGCAAGGTTCTTGATCCCAGTGGACAATGCCTGGTTGCTTATAAACTTACGTTTCAGTTTGGAGGGTTCTCTCGCACGGCGCTTTGCCTTGTTAAGGGGACTGGGCAAGCTGGGAAGTTCTTTCCAAAAAGCTCTTCAAACAAACCTTCAGACCCCTAAACATAAAATCCCCAAAAATTGAAAAACTAAACCCTGAAGCCGCAAAGCATCAAAACATCATCCAGCCATGAGGTTCCCATGGCTCCGCAAGGTCTGGGATGGTTTGGGGCGTACATTGGAGTTTATATACAGGTTTCGAACTGACAGAATCCAAGTGCTTGTAAGTTTGCTGTGCAAGGTAGGGTTAATCGGCTTCTGTGTAGTCTTGTGCCAAAAGCATGCGGTTCTGCAAGGATTATTTTGCAGATTTTCGGTTTGGGGATTAGCTAGCATCTGGGACTGGGATTGAACAAAACTCTGCTTGAAGCCATCCAACAAATTCAAGGAAAGATATCACTTTTAACTGCAATGCGGCTACAAATGGATAGATACGATGAATACCTATGCAGACATTAGCACAGCAAGCGTGCAAAGGAGGACCTAGTCCCGCCGGCTGGCCACCCAAGACCTGGTCGTTGATGCATTGGCTGGTTCTAGCAATCTCAGGTTTGGGCTTCCCTGCCCGTAGAAGGCCCCGTATAACCCCAGACTGCAGTAGCATACCTGAGTGGGGGCAGCTAAGGAGGGTTCATGGGGCCAGGCAGAAAACGACGAAAGGAGTTAACCCAGAGATCACTCTCATGCTCACGAGGAAAAGCAAATGCCGACACCTTAGACTCTCATACTTAGAACGAAAAGCAACGGTAAAACGGGGGTCTTGACATGAGGCCATGAATCGTATCAAGACCATGTGAACCGCTGTAAACGCCCTTAAATGTAAACCTGACCGCGGGTCTGTTCCATGCGGGCCGTCTGCAGATCGGTGTAGAACCCACCAGGAATATTGAAGCATATTGACCGAAAGCGGTTGCCCGCATTGCTGAAAGAGTGAACACCGGGCGCGCCGTGTATGAAACAAATTGAATATTAACGAAAAAGTTATTGCCAAAGGACGGCACCATTATTGTCCGTTGTTGTCTCGCCAGTTTCGGGGGGTGTGCTTACAGCTTGGAGGGTGTCCTGGATAATCCCTAGGTTATTAGTCCCAAAGGCGGGGATCACGCACAAATAGTGACGAGTGTTGATTTCTGACGAAGTCAGGTATGCTAGCAGGGGTGCACGGCCCTACGAAGCCCGGGTAAAGCAAAACGTTTTACTTTCACGTCTGCATTGCATCTCGAGCCAACCGTTTGGTGACTTGAGCCAAGGCGTCCACGTTCGGAGATTTGCGAGCTACTTTCAGAACTGGGCCCATACATGCCAAGCTAACGTGGACCTAGTTCCGACTCAGACACAGGAGATCAGCCACCCAGATATTTCATCCTTCACCTCGTGTGTTCGCCAAAATGGCGGAATATGATCTGCCTACAATCAGTCGTCGTCGATATTATGCTTGCCAAGATATTATTCGCAAATATGTCTTGCCTCCACAAGGAGATATTACAGAGAACCGGAGCGAGTGTTGAAAGCTCCGAAGCATCGTCAGTCAGTCGTCGATATGCTTGTGGTCTCTCCCTCCTTCCTTACGCAATCCTCTCCTTTGGTCCTTTTTTGACAACTCCCTCGGACCCTCGGCGAGAGTCAACGTTCCATGCTGGCCTGACAAGCTGCCCTTCACCCCGCACCCCTGAATCCTTTTACACCTGGACAACCCTATCTTGCACAGGGTCAAAAATTCAAAGATCGCGTTCCCTGTGTTTTAGGCTGTATGCAGGGTTGGGGAGGTGCGGTTGTGTAACCTTATTGCCGCTCCCTGTCACTGTCTAGGACTCACCTCACCCCACGGCGCCGATTGCTTTGGCTTCACCGAGGTTGCGGCCAAGGCCTGTTCACGAAGTTTCTTTGACTCCGCCTGCACATGAACTCACATCTCTGCGTCCCATGGAAACCCAGGGAGCGACCCTGTACATCATGGGCTTCTTAGGCTCCTACGTTAATTACATGACCCTCGACGACCGTCTTACCAATACAACCCAAGAGGGATTGCACTGGGCCCGTTCATATGGGAGTTTCCGAAACTGGGGGACCCTAATCTAGCACCGTAATATAGCAGGATCCTTATTATAAGGACCCCAAAATAAGGTACCCCTACTTTCGGAAACACCCATATGAAACCAAAGCCCCTCCCTCTAATCAGGCTCGAGCAGCTTCAGCACCTCGACAAGGCTTTTCTTGCCAGTACAGTCGCACATGTGTGGCTCGTGGAACAGACTGAGAAAACAGCGAAAAAAACAGCAACTGAGTCATTCGTGTCTGTCACCGCCACGTTCACGTCTGCAATACTACGACGTTGCAAGGAAGTGCACACTCCAACCACTCAGCCAAGAGCTTGTTGCCAGCGGTGCCTGCCAGCTGCCATTCACGTCGTTCTCCTGATTAAAGCTGCTTTCGCCGAAGGCTGAATGAAGGAAATTGAGCCCAGGGCCCGGGCAGCATACAAATGATACCCACTCGCCACGACTAAAGTCCTGAACTAAAACATGTACCCTGAAAGCAACGAGCCCTCCGCGAGCTTTCCCCACCATCCCTTCAGGGTCTCAATGTACCAGACACTTCGGTTTTGGGGTCAGAGGTTTAGGGTTTAGGGTGTCACAGGTTAGGGTTTTCGGTGCTCCCACTCGAACACTTAGGGGTTTAGGGAATAAAGGCCTTGTGCATTTGGGCGTGCATGTGGCATGACAAGTTGGACCCTTATATTGGAGCAGAGCCGAGCAAAAAAAATCACCTTGCGACGGTAGTATATAGGGTTGCTATATCGAATATATAGGATTCGGAGGTTGTTGAGGTGTAGTTATATTGGATGAAAATTAGGAAGGGATAATGTTCATTACTACTCTTGCCAGGTTTAGCTGTCCTTGACCTGCTCCAAGTATTGCCTGGGCCGCTGCAAAGTTCAGAGGCTGAAACTCTTGCCGTGAGAGGCGGAGGCTGATGTAGGTGTAATTGGGGTTTAGGGTATCCCGCTACACATTCCCGGTCTTAGCATGTACGATAATCAACCACAACACTCGATTCGATTTATGCAGGCCCCTGTAGCGTTCAAGCTGTTTCTAGCTTTCCTTCTTCAACCCCGGCTAAGCCTTATACCCACATCCGGAGGTCTTCAAAGCAGAACAGGACAAACTGAACGATGATGATTCAGAGTTCTGCGGGATGCCAGTTTGGCACGCAGAACTAGGTTTTAGAGGCTTGTTTTGGGAGCGAAAAGTGTGCTTTGTAACTTCCCCGAAGGAGCTGAACAAGAAACACTGTGATCAGACTCCGCCCTGCCCTCGACCCTTCTTGCAACCTCGAGGACTACTTCCTTCAGACTACAAAACTGATTATAGGGGCCTTGCGAGGTGGAATAGGGTCTGGGGGTCTGTTTACAAGAAATACACACACACACACACATATATATATATATATATATATATATGTATGTGTGTATATGCCTCCAATATGCAACAACCCGCTCGACTCATCGCCAAACCATCCCAATTCCTGTCGATCGATTTCTGTTTTTGAGTTAAGCAGAAACTCATGTTTGCGTCTTCATGTATTTAGGAGTTTAGGGCGTGGGATGTCGGTGAGGCTGCCGGGGTTTGAGGCAGTGCAGGTCTGCATTTATAGGTTCAATGGGATCGAGGAAACAACGGGATCCACTAGCTGCTAAGTGCACCTGGACCCCAAAAGTATGTAGAATAATCGTCTTTTATAGGTGTTGGGCCATTATTTTACTTACTTTTGGGGGTCTAGGCAATCCATGTGAACTGTTGTTCACTGTAAAGCTTCTCTCGAAGTCTAGGGCTCGCCACTGCGGACGACGCTTGCGGCCGGCTCCATGTCCTATGAATACCTAAACCCCCAAAAGTAGGTAGAATAATGGCCTTATTCTACATACTGTTGGGGTGCAGTTATGAAACCAGGCTATCGTAAGCTCGCTGCAAGCATCGCACGGGATCGGCTGCAAATCTTCGGTCATCCTGCAGGTGGCAGCCTCGTACTCACGGAGGATGGCAACTCAACTGTACATATGCATATATGTATGTATATCTTATTTGACTAAATATTTTGGTGTGCTTGCCTGTGTATGTCAATGCATGTATAAATACATAAGCATGTATATATATATATACATACATACATGTATATTACTTAGACCAAACCTACTGCTATAGCAATCATACTCTCCAGTTCCAGAACCCGTTTCGACTTATTGAGGCTCCTGTATCATGGTCGATGGTCTGTGGCTTGACGGCTGCGATCTGGGTGCAACTCGGACTGTGCCTATCAAGTCCTGGCCGCGATAACAAATGATAACGTGACGACAAATGGGCTCATGCATCGGTGTACATGTGTGCAAGTACCCCGAGTCCATGTACATATGCATATATATATATATAGAGAGAGAGAGAGAGAGAGAGAGAGAGAGAGAGAGAGAGAGAGAGAGAGAGAGAGAGAGAGAGAGAGAGAGAGAGAGAGCCAGAGTGTGTGATAAGCTCTCAGGACCTACCCCGTGTGGACTCAGGCCATCGCGGGCGAGCTTCACCAACAACGCACACCTGAAGGCAGGTGGGCACTGGACTGGAACGTGCACCTCTACCTAGAAACTCCTGAAGCAACAGCACCGCCGTGATTCCTTATTGAATCCCCGAGCCATCATCCACGGAATTGGAACCCTAAACTCAAAACCCAGCCATCGTGTAGCAGGCTTGGAAGATCCGTGGAGCGTCTCCTCTGCCCGGTTCGTTGCACCTACCTTCCGAATATAGAGGAGTCCTCCAGTCTTTCGGGATGTGATCGTGTAGTGTCAGCAGGGGATGTGCGAATGATCGCAAGTCCTGAAGTGTCTGTCTTACATATTACATGCTGTGAACCATATACACCCTAAGGATCCGAATACGTATAACCGCGATATACCCCCCCCCCCCCAATGTTAGCTAAGCTACATTACTACAAGCCTATCCCAAGTACCTGAAGGTTGCGCCCTGGCACCTTACACCTTGCGCCGCGTGCTTCCTTTGTCAGAAAGCGATGTGGGCTGACGGCACGCAGCCTGCTTGGGCCGGCGTGCTCCACTGGCACCGGACGCAAGACATCCAGCCTCAGCGCTGAAGGTGCAGCTTAAGTCTATGTCAGGAGGGTTAGGATTTCACTGTTTATGGGGTCCCGGCCAACGGCAGCCTGAATAGCCAAACAAGGCAAGGGTTAAGGCTTAAAGGCCTTGAGGCGTCCAGGGTCAGGTGCAGCTTCAGCGAAGTCGATCGTGTTTTTTTTGAAGTTGACATGCGCCCTTTCCTCCACTCCGTGCTTCACTGTTTGATGCTTTATGGGGCCCCGTGGAGCCTGATTGACGCTGGCCACAGACTCCGTTGGTGTTTGTTCTGGGAAAA
Organism: Symbiodinium sp. CCMP2592; assembly: GCA_905221615.1. Taxonomy (NCBI): domain Eukaryota; class Dinophyceae; order Suessiales; family Symbiodiniaceae; genus Symbiodinium; species Symbiodinium sp. CCMP2592. The sequence goes on from CAJNDT010002124.1 coordinate 789,083, forward strand.
TTGTGGCAGGTGAGGCGACATGGAAGTATTCTTCAGCAGGACCCTAAACTTTAACCTCTAAACTCTGTTCAGTGGGCCTGGTCGTGTGTCTATCCTTTGACATATTTGCAGACCCGCAATCAGAACTTCCACCAAAGCACGGATGCGAGCTACACACGAGTTACTCGAAGGTGGCGCAGAGTAAGAGGACTCGACAAAAGTGGATACCCTCGCACATATACAGTGCTCGCGGGTCTGACCCCTGAAGTGGAGAAGGCTTTTCCTGCCGATTGCACCAAGCCCCCGGCGCCCACTCGTAGTATCGCACAGCCTCGAGGACCAGTGCAAGGTTTGGTGCTTCAGGGTTGCTGTGGACACAGGGTGTTCTCCATTCTCAGCCTACGCCAGGAGTGATCACGGTGGCTAGCACATACTATGAGGGCGGAAACTTTATAGCAATTGTCCTTCACATACCTAAAGCCCCACTCCGGTCCTCTTATGTCGGCCCCTGGAGATGCAGTGCGGAACTCCGTCACGCAGTATACGTCTGTAAACCAAAAACACTACGACTAGACACAAAACGCATTCGCAATATATCCCTGACACTATATAAAACGGTACAGTCCGTGGCGCCTGTGCTGCATCCTTCGCGACGCAGCGGTCGCCGTGCCCTCGAAGTTCCCAGGCCTCAGAATTCTCGTATGAATACCCAAATCAAAAGAGTGTTAGGTAATGTACTGGGGGATAACTCCCCAAATCATACTAGCAATTTCTAATGTAGAAACCCTACAGTCTACTATTTAAATATTATGCACTTTGGATGTTAAGAGTGTGCGTTTTTTAGGTGGGCCTGGCGATTTGAAGCTGGGCTAAGGGTGGGGAAAGGCTGTTATTTGAGGCCAAGACTTCGGAGAAGCCACATGTATGCATGCATGCGTATATTGTTGTTGCGGGCTTTCAGAGGTCGATACGCGGCTTAATTAGGTGCAAGCGGTGCCCTACATGAAAGAAAGGGCTTTGAGAGTGGATGTTCCCAGAAGGCCGCAGGTGCCTGTACGTGGGGTCGCCTCCCTTTTAGAAGCTCGTCCCATGCTACCTGCAAGGGGCCAGGAACCAATCTCCAGTAATCAACTACGGTCGCGCGTTTGGGCAGCTCACTGGATCGACGCCACGCGACTTCCCAGTCGTCGTCCAGGAGTACAGAGCTGTCGTCATGGGTCTCGTAGCACTTCGGGGGGAGGATGTCTTTCCAGTCCAAACTGGCAAGCCTTGCCGCAAAGGAGCGAAGTGACTCCTGAGGCAGGTGGTCGTCATGCTCGACAATTCCCCCACTCCAGAGATCCGGGGTGATCTCTTTCAACGATTCTCGGAGATTTGACAGCCCGGACGTTGTCCAGTACTCATTGAGATCGTTGTCGCAGATGGTGACCAGGTCAGCTTCCACGGTCTCCAGGATCTCCAGGGCCTCCTCAAAGTAGAGGGGGTAGCCATCCAGTACACGTAGTACTCGATCCCGGTATACCGCGATACTGACACCGTCCTCCTTCACAAGCAGGTGTTCACATACATCTGCATATGCCCGACGGACCGCAGGTGGCCACTTTGTCTCGCCAGCCGGTGGGAGAGCCTCCGAAACTCTGGCCGGCAAGGCTGGAGTGTAGTCCTTCTCAGCCGCCTCCCTCCAGCCACGGCTTCCCAAGCCAGGAATGAAAGGGGTGGCATTCGGCTCCATCGTAGCTAAGACCGCCACACACTTCGGAGTGTCCCGCAGGTGCACCATAAGCTTGGTGCGGGACCTGTAGTCGCGGTTGCAGGACCTGCAGATCGTGCCTCCACCATGTTGGCGGTAAGCTGCCTTCCGACCATGCACTTTGAAGAAGTGTGCACCGAGTGCCGCTTTCGTCTTCATGGATTTGGCACACATCCTGCACACCCATGGCATAGTAGCACAGGCCTTTTGAGGAAAGGCCCTGCAGGCTTGGCGGTAAAGTCCCCAGAGGGCCAGGTTAGTCCGCTGGACCTCGCAGAATTTGTCGTACTCATCCGCCGCCTTTTTGGCAATCCGGCGTTTGACCCATGCCGTGGATCTGGTCAGGATGTTGTGCCATTCGGGCCAATGCTGCGGATCTGTGGCAGGCCAAACTTCGCTGTCTGTCCGAAGCCATTCCATGTCGGCGATGACTGTGTCAGTCCAGCTCCTTTCGCTCTGCAGTACCGCCCACAGGACCGGAGGGGCAGTGCGGCAGAGGGAGATGAGTAGGCTGAGACGGGCACGTCTGGCAAGGAGGGCAAGGTCCGGGGTCTGGGTCAAGATGTGGACCATTGGGGCCGCGAGCTTGTGGTACTCCTCTCCCTTGTAGGTCTTCGCCAGGAGGCCTTTGAGTATACGGGTGAATCCTCCATCAAGGATCTCCCATGCCCTGCCACTTGGAATCCACAAAGCAAGGTTGAAGCATGTGGCCGTAATGGACATGCGGAAGAGCGCCGACCGAGTCTCAATGGGGATGGTGGTATTGCAGTAGAGGAGGTTCCGGCCAGCATCAAAAGCCGTCTTGGCCATCCCAAGCCTCCGTCGGGCCTCCGCAACCATCTTCACCTCCGGCTCGACCAAGCCACCAAGGTGGACGTAAGAGGGGGCCACCTGTACTTCCAACCCCAGTTCAGGTAGGCGTAGAACGTTGCGACCGTCAGCAAATTCAGCCTTTCTGGCCTGGTGGGCACCCTTGCCCCTAAGGGCCAGAATGATGGCCGTCTTCTTCGGCTTCAAATTGGGAGACATACCGTGGGCCAGCGAGAACTCGATCAATAGTTCACACGCTCGTCTCGCCTTGGAAAGTAGCCTCAACGGGTCCGGATCACTCAAGGGCAGTGAACAATCATCTGCCCATACACTGCCCCGGGCCTCGATCGGCACGCCATCCTGAGGGTCTCCCATCGGGCCGCCTTCAAGGTCAACAGACAGAGTCGTCAGCAAGTCCTCTGCAGCAGCATGTTCCCGTAGGATGGTCAAGAGTCGTCCCAGAACAAAGGCATAGATGATGTCTGCCCAGCTGGACCCTGGTCGGGAGCCAGCACTGGTGACATTGACCTGCTCGCTGCCTCCGTGCCTCGTGATAAACCACGACCGGTGGAGCATGTCTTTAGCCTGATGTCGAAGTGCTGGTGGGAGCCCGGCATCAGCCAGCATACCTCCACTTCGGATAGTTTGGTAGAGGTTTGCAACGTCCTCCGGGGGGAGGCCGAAGGTCTTAAAGATCTTTGCCACAGCTTCGTCACTCTCAGGTTCAATGTCCCCAACCGCCAGTTCTCTGACCACCTTGTAGTAGGCGCTTTGGAAATCAACAAAGAGGATTGCGACGCTGTGGTTGACGCGCTTGGTCCATCGAAGGAATGCCTGTATGTAGAGTGCAGGCAGTAGCACCGGTGCTTGCTTGCGAGCCCCTAGCTGAAAACTGTGCAAGCCCTCCTCAATGCACTGTCCAGCTCTATCCCGAAGCATGCGGTGAACACACTTGGCCGGGAGCGAGGAGATATAGAGTGACCGATAGCTGTCAACATTCTCCTTCGATCCAGATCGCTTCCAGCACTCCTGAAGCACTCCTCCTCTCCAGTGAAGTGGTTGACACATGCGTAGGGCCGCCTTTGCTGTCAGAGCATAGAGTGCTCTGGCTGTGGCGGGTGGATTCGCCAGGAGAAATTCTCCCGGTATTCCGTCCAGTCCAACGGCCTTCCTCCTCGGCGCCCGACGAAGGGCGTTTTCAAGCTCGAGGATAGTGGGCACGTCCGAGAGCTTCCACTCCCAGTCGCCATCAATCGCGATCGTGGTAGAGTCTCCTCGTATCAGCTCCGTGGTGGGAATGATGTGTCCACACTCCTGCCGTCCAAAGTGTTCCATCCAAACTGCATCCTTTGCCTGACGTGTGGCTGCTGCAGCTCCGGTGGAATCCTTCAGTGTCGGCATTGGTCTCCAGGGCGTCCTCGCTGCTCTTCCTCCCAAGCCGGCTTTCTTGGCCACAGTCGCCACATCCTTGAAGGCAGTGCCATTCGTCACCGCCAGGTTGCGGAGGTAGTGGGCTTTGTCCTGCCTGATACCCTGTTTGAGTCGCGACGTAGCAAACTGAATCGCAGCCGCCACCAGCTCATAGAGTAGCAGGTGCTTTTCAATCAGGAGGCATACCGCATGGTCAACTCCAGTAGCCCATTGGAGGAAGGCTCTGTCAGCTAGGTCCTGCCACAGTCCGCGTCGGTGTCGGGCCCGACGCTTGAGGTCAAGCTTGGTCGTCCGAATTGCCCACACCCTGTCAGAGATGTAGTCGGCCCGCTTGTCCTCGGCATTCAGTGCGAAGTTGTCCCTGAGGATGCAATGGACATGCTGTCGAAAGTGCTCGTAGTGGTCAGTGGGGTGCACCTCCCATCGAGGGGGGACATAATCCCACATGGCCTCCTCGACAGCTTTCCGGCCTGCATCTGTCAAAATCTTCTCGACATCATACTTGGGCTTCCAAACTTGGGACCTTTGTGGTGGGCCATCCAGCACACCACTGAAATCCACCATCACGGCCTCATGGTCTACACTGGGCGCTAAGGTGTCGAAGGAGTCCAGCACTTGACTGGCCACCTCCGTCAGCACAGCCACCCCACCAAGGACAAGGTAATCGATGCGGTGTCCCATCTTATCCTCACCGGCAGGCTGGTGATATGTGGCGTCGGGTCCTTGATGCAGTTCATCATATGTGGATGGGAACCACAGATGGCAGCTTCGGGCCACTGACAACATCATTCCACCGATTCCATCAGGTTCGCCACATCTCCGGCTACCAGTGATCCCCGGCACCTCAAGCGGGATGCGGCCGTTTAAGTCCAGGCCCATAACAATGAGACTGGCCTTTGCCAGAAGCTTGATGCTCTGTTGAAGGTCCTCGAAGAAGACCTTCGCCTCCTCAATACGAGCCGAATGGGGGGCGTGGCCTGAAACGAGGACAATCGTTCTGCCCCCGATGTCGACAGAAAGGGTCAGCAATCGAGGGGACTCATAAATCACCTGGACATCGTCCTCCGTCACGACCAGTGGTCGCCCTTGGTATGTGCAGAGTCCGAGTCGTTTGTTTATCCAGATGTCAACCCCCCAGTGTGACAGACCATCCGTAGACAACCTCAGGAAATCTTTGCTTTCACAAACACCGGCTTTACCCTTGGTCTCCTGGAGGAATGCCAGGTGGCATTGTTGCTCTATCATTTGGGCCTCGTAGAACTTGTGCTTACCCTTCAGGCTTTGCGCGTTCAGCGTCACTGCCTTTAGCGCGAAACCAGCTCCCAACCGATCGTCCGTGCCAGGTCCTGGTTGTGTAGGGATGAGCTGCTCTGGTTGTAGGTGGGACTTTTCTTCCTTCCTGAGGTAGCTCCAGAAGAGGTTTCCTTGCGGGGTGATGGGGAGGGTGCTCCATCGTCTCGCATGACAGGATGCGGCCATCCATGTCATGTCAATCTCCCTGAATGCAGCACATGTGTCCCGAGGCGGGGCTGGCAGCTGTATGGATCCTTTCGCAGCCTCCTTTGACAGGACATCCACCAACTCATTAAAGGGATCACCTTGGTGGGCCTTCACGTGCATGGTGGCAATGGGGACGTGTATCAACTCCTGCAGGTACATTTCAAGCAGTCGGCTTCTTTCGCCCATCTCGTTGACATAATTCCACACCCCAGACACCGCCTTGCCTGCGACCTGGCAGTCGTAGTGCAGAAAGTAGCCAGAAGCCCCTAGGAAGGCCCTGCTTTGGAGTATCCACAGCAGGCCTGTTGCCAGGGCAATCTGCTCGTTATGCAAAGCCGGCGGTGAGTCCGCCCACCAAGTAGGGTCAGTGCCACCCTGGGTGCGCTCCCCCCACGCACCCATGATTGCTTGGGTCCCAGCACACACTAGGACTACCGCAACAGCATACCCCCCGAGTTGTCGCTCCTCCATCCAGGAACCATCAGAGTAGAGGTGGATCTCGGCTGTCCGCAGGTCATACTCGTCAGCAAGAAGGTCACTCCAATGTTTCATACCTGCGATCGCCTCTACCGTCTCTAATTTGTAGATGGGCTCACAGGGAAGGGGCTTCATCCAACCCGGGTCCCATGGCCGTCGTAGTTTGTCCAAGCACGATGCCTCTGTAGGCAATTGTAGCTGCTGCATCCCAATGTCAAATTCAGGAGGAGGTAGGTGTGCCGCGAGTTCAATGTCTTTTCCACAACTCATCCGGGCATCATTCCTCCTCCGGGGGGTTCGGCTTCTGGGGCGGTTGACAGGTTGAGGGGGTGGGGGGCCTCTTGGCGGGCCACCAATGACATCAGCATCGGGCGGCTCCAGATCACTTGAATCTGGCAGTGCGTCCTCGCCCTCAGAAGAGTCATCCTCCTCAGAGTCAGAGGAACTGTCATCGTCCTCCTCCCCACGGCCTTCACCCCTGACAACCTCGTCTTTGGCCAGATGGAAAGCCAGCACCTCACCCGGCTGCACCACTATGGTGGTATCATCATCCTGGGGGTCGCCTCCTTGTACCATGACAGCCCATCCTTCAAGGTCAGGCATTCCGAGAGTGTCGTAGTAGTCAAGGGGTCTGAAGATGTTGCCTTCTAACTGGGTCCATTGTGGAAAGAGGCCCAGTCCACGGAGGTCGGTGAAGATGACTGGTTCGTTTGGCCCATGTTGCTCGACCCCATCTAGGACAGCGATCTGCCCCCATACACGTCGCCCTCGATGAGTGAGGGACTCGATCCGTTCAGTGGGGGTGGCTATCCAGACATCCCCATGTTCATATCGCAGCGCCTCCTCCCGCAATCTCCAAGGGCCTCTCATCATCAGACGCTATCTCCTCCAGGACCTGGTCGTCCGCCGACTGGTAGACCGTGTGGAGTCCAGCCACCGGGCTAGGTAGAGGTACCTGTGGGTTCCATCGCCGTGGGTCCCCCGTTCTCACCTGGAGGTCGTCCGCCCATCTGGGCTGGTTACCTCTTCGCATGATTTTGAGGAGGCCACCTTGGACAGGGTTGTACACAACGTTGTTGCGCCACGGCCGGTCGCTTCCATAGGCATAGACACCCATGCCCTCCGGCCAGCCTTCCACCACAGTGGTCAGAACTTGCTGCCTGGTAACCGGTCTGTCGAGGTAGGCTGCGAAGACACCACCACCAATATTTGTCGCGTCAACGACTTGCACAACTCTATCGCTTTCCCGCACCCACTTTGGCATGGCCACAAAGCTCGCGAAGTGGTTGTCGACTTGTGGGACAGTGGGAATGATCTCCTCGGCATACTCGGGGATGTGCCGAGTGGAGTCGGAAACAGCAGTTTGGAGCCGATCGACTGTCGTTGGGAAGCGGACCTCCAAGTCAATGATCTCCGGCTCGTAGAAGGGGGTGGCTACCCAGCAGGTGACGTGTACATTAGCAACATCAACCTCCGTAAAGTCGAAGATGGGGTCCTCTGCCCTGACTTCGTATGTAGGCATTCTAGCCTGACCAGTGCCATGTTCCAATGATCTGGCTATGGCCCACATCGCCTCCGCCTGTGCGAGCTGCTCTCGGGGAGTGAGCAGTCCAGCTGCCCAGGTTTCCAAATCCGTCGGCCGGGGCACGCCAGTTCGCATTCTTGGTCGGGCATTATCGGGCACGGCGGTTGCTCCTTGGATCATGGTGCAGGCTGCCCAAGCCAGTGCAGGTCCTGTAAAACACTGTCTTTTCGTGCGTCTACCCCCCTTCGGGCAGAGCAGCATGGTGAGGGAGAGGAAGCTGACGAGAAGCAGGGTCATGCCGATGCCATTCGCCACTGTCCTCATAGTCTCCACATGTTTTCGAAAGTAGTCGTCAACTGTGTCCTCGACGTAGTCGATCCAGTCCATGATGTCATAGTACCGGTATCGAGATCTGGTCCATGCCTGCTTGTCCGGTACCTCCATCAGTCTAGGTCTCACTTCAGGGTAGCCTTGTAGGTATCCCGCAACGGTTGTGCCGCTTCGGTCCAACAGGCCTCTGTGTCCCTGTGGGTCCCACAAGCACTCAGCATCGGAGTGTCCACTGTCTCCATTCCCGGAGCAGGTCAGAAGCTGTAGTACAGCTCGTTCTGGTGAGCCAACCGAGAGCTCGGGACAGCCTTGTCGGTATCCCGCAATGGTTGTGCCGCCTCGGTCGTGGCCTCCCTTGGGGCCGTGCCGGGCCGTGGTTTTTGCACCAATGTACACATCAGCAGTGTCATCACGAGACCGCTTGAGGTTCTCAAAATCATGGGCTGATAGTACAGCCCTGTCGGAATCATGGGCAGGCCAAGGGCCTCCACCCAAATATTCATAAGGGACAGCAGTGGACAAGCCGAAAAAGCCACTGCCATCCTTGCCTGGTACGGGTCCAGGTCCTGCTACTCGTCGCCCGGGTCTTCTGGGTGGGTTCTGAGGTCCGCCACCATGTCGTTTTCGTCGTCCTCTGCCCCCAATTCGGTCTCGAGGTCGATAACTTGCTCGGACCCAGCAGCCATTGCCGCCGCTCTCTTGGCCGCCAATTTCTTGGCCAAGGTTCCCGGCTTGAGCGTCTTCACCGGGCCTTTGAGGTGCGTCTTGATGCCAAGCCTTGGCCCATTTGTGTGGGACCTGGAACGTTGACGTGCCCCCGGTGTTGGTGCCCTCATGTTCGACGGTGAGATCTGGTAGGGGTCCTTGAGCACATTGTCCTCCCCAGTGTAGGACCCAGCAGCAGTCCCCGTCGTGGCCTCCAAGCCATGGTCTCCACGTCTCACTGCCGGCCGGGATGCCGGAGGTGACAAAGCAGCAGCCTTTGTCCCCCTGCTCGGCGGTGTGAAAGGCTCCTTGTCCCGTCGTAGGGCCTCGCGTTTCACCGCGATCGCTTGCAGCATCTTCTGTCTGGCTGCTTTCCGCAGTTCCACCTGCCCATCCAGGGTTCCATGCAAGAAGCCAGCCAAGCCCATGTCGTCGTCGGCGTCCTCTTCTGAGATCAGCTTGGCCCATTCTGCCTCGTCCTCCGGTGTGGGCTCCTCTTTCGGAACGGCTGCCGTCACCACACCACCATTCAGGACGTCTTGGAGGGCGATCAGTGCATTTTCCTGGGACGTCAAGTTCTCCTCCTGCTCGGCCTTGTTCTTGCGGACGAGGTCCAGGTACTTGTTCCTCTCCTTGACGAAGGTCTTCTTGAGCTTCGCTTGGAACAGTTTCCATTGCTCCGCAATGTGTTCTCTGTCCTCCTCGTTGCGCCGCACCTTGGCTTCTGCACGTCGCAGCTGATTGACCAATCGCTGCGTCCCCTGTACCAGGTCCACGGTAGTATTCTTCGTGTCCTTGGTTCTCGTCGTTCGGCATTCCGGATCTCGACGTTCCACTCCAGTGACGGGCATGGCATCGAAGGTGGGGAAGTTCGGTTCGTCCCTTGCACTTCGAGGTGTCGGTTTGTCCTTGCCCTTCCCGGCCTGTTTTCCTTTCCCACCATCCTTGCCCCAGCTCCACTTGGACCAGGAGGAGGAAGACCAGTGGCCACCGTAGTCGTCTGAGTCCTTCCATTCTGGCCATTGATGCTTTCCTCGTCCCATCTGAGCCTCCTTATAGAGGGGCCTGGAGTGATGGGAACACAGAATGTCCAGGGCTTTGGCAGGTGGTGGGCGATGAGCCAGGCGTGCAGCGTGTACTGCCCGTCTCGCTTTTGACCTCACCAGTCGTGCTCGGCGATGCCAAGCTGGAGACCTCGGTGTCGTCCTCGACCCTATGGCTCCACCGTTGTTCGTGCCTACACTCACGGCACTGGGGTTTGCCGGCTATAGCTGCAGGCCTTGCCGCAGCTTGTTCCGAAACCCTGCATGCGTATATATATATATATATATATATATATATATCTGTGTGTATGTATATGTATATGTATATGTGTATGCATATGTGTATGTATATAGAGGTGTAAATAAATAAACAAGTAAACACACACACACATATATATATATATATATATATATATATATATGTGTGTGTGTGTGTGTATGCAGGCATATACGTATATACAGTTCTGACCAAGACTTGTACTTCTCTACAGCAGAATGGCCTGGTACATGCAAAATTTGAACATTATGTTGCCTGCAAGTGTTGTCCGGCTCGGCATGTTGCACCATATTGTGCAGCCATGTGCATGGGCACATAGCCGTCACATACTGCTAGCTGTCACGTAACGCTGGAGCATCGACACTTCATAACCACAAGCACATTTGCCTTTCAGCAGATCTGCAGCTGAAGCATAGACTTCCCTAAACACCTAGGCCCTGCGACCCGCAGCAAGGTTTTGGGCTGAGGACTTGGGCGCACCACTCTGACCCTGCAAAACACGCGTAGCCCAGACCAACACGAAGAACATCGCAAACCCTCAAATCATATCATATCTTGATCAAACACCCGTATGTACGCGCCTGCTCAGTGAGTCGTTGCATATCGACGTCCATGGGCTTTTCTTTTGTGATCATCGGCGCCTTATCCCGTGGCAAGGTTCATCGGTTGCAGATCTCAGATTCGACGAATCGTGTTCGTGGCGGGCGACGTGATCCTATCCAAACCGCCATTGCAAATTATATCCATGTCTGGTGTCTGGTGAACCCTCAGCAATCAACACCACATCCGAAGCCAGTGTCTACTTGCCTAGATTAGGGTATCGTCTGAGACCCGATAAGGAGTAAGTCACCGGCAAAACGGAAGCCTAGGCGTAAGCAGACTCATACCCGCGTGAGTTTAGTTCGAAAAGCTCACCCTAAACCCCGAACCCTCGCCGCCCTCTCCTCCGCCTCGCTAGTGCGCAGCCGGCGTTCCCGGATTCTCTCGCGCCAGTCCTCGGCAGGTTTGCTACGGCTTCCAGAAAGTTTCTTTACAGGGGTTCTACACAACAAGGGTTTCTTTAGGGCTCGGGTCAAGGAATGTAAGGCTAGCGGCTTTGGGGCTCATTTAGTTTCGGGGCTTGTCGTGCACAGTAGGAGTTATATCAGGGCAAGCTCATATCCCAAAGCCCTCAGAGGAGTTAGCGATACAAGCATGGAGGAAGTTGTGATTTAAGAGCTGGTTCTCTGTCCGTCTAAAGATCCAACCCGTGGACTGGCACTTTACCCTCAAACCCCAAACCCTGAAACCTTCTAACCTTAATCCCTTGAAGCCCTGCAGTATAAAACCCAAAGTACGACCCTAGAAGGCTAGAGGGGTTCGCGGGCGTTCGGGTTGAGGGCTTCGGCGGTGGGCTAAGATAAAATAATATCCGGGGGCTGTGCTTTTGGATGGGCCAGTGCTGGCGTGAAAACCAAAGCGCCACTGCGTCGATACCCCAAACGTCCGGGAAGACACAACCCTAAACCCAAAACCCTTTGCCCTATCCTCGTAACAAGCACCAGATTCATCGGAGCTTCCGCGAAACGAATTCAACCCTTCGGCGCTCTTTCGCAAACGCAAGCACATGGAAAGCTCAAACTCTGCTAACCCGCGCGCCCTGGCAAAGTCGGGACGGGCACAGGCCGCAAGATATGTTGTTCGTGGTTCAGGGTGCAGCGAGGCCTGGGTGCTAAACCATGCTAGTCCCCATCATATGCAACACACGAAACAGATATACTTGTCTCCCTGCTCCTGGACCTTCTGACGTCCGGTCCACGTGACAGCAACCGTTCTCGGCTGATGATGATGATGATGATGTAATGAGCTTTCTTCTTGTTGTCTTGCTACAATGATGTCGCTACGGCCGCTTGTTCCGACTACCTTAAACTACCATAACCTACTTTTGGGTAGGTTCTTACTATACATCCTCATGTGGACTTTACAGGGACCCTACAAACAGTTAGGTTTTGGTAGGTTGAGGTACCCAAAGTGTAACAGTCAAAGGAAAGGAGTGTAGTTTGTCGTGGGATCCTAGCGCCGGCAGGGCGACCATAAGGATTCAGAGTTTAGGGTTTTAAGGTTTAGGGTTTAGGATTTAGGGTCTTTGGGTTTAGGGATGAGGGGTTAGGGGGCTTTTAGCGTTTCGGGTTTAGGATTTTTTTTGGGCAAGGAAGACGAGATAGACGGCAAATTGAGTTGGAATTCTGTTCGCCAGGGCGCTGCTGAGCATCTCAGCAGTGAGACTTTACCCGCATGGGTTTTCAAACCGACTTTTCATTGCAGTAACGCGCCTTGGGATTTAGGGCCTTGGTTCAGGTCCTACTTATAGGATTTAGCATCCGATGTTCAAGATGCGAGTTTCCACAATGAATGCAAGCTTGTTGGACATGTCTGCTGTGAAGAACATGATCTACGAAGTTCGATTTCATCTTCATTTCCGAAGCAGAGACTCAAAATACAAAACCTCGAAAGCTCAACGAACGTTGCGTGGTGCATGCAAAGAACACACGCACCCGCTCTGTCTACACTACGGCGCAAGACTTTTGGCTTTCGCAACTCGGAACAGAGACGAGGCACGTACCCGAAGGGTCTAGGGTTGCAGGATGCGAACTAGCCGGATTTGCAATGCTTCTTCGGGCATCAAGAAGTCCAGGACACAGACAGTGCATCGCAGCTGCACCTAGAGCGAACCCGGTAAACAGGCGAAGGCGGCCGAGCGTCAATTCGACCAAGGTTTGGGGTAATTCTTTCGTAAAATTATCGCAAGGAGCCCGTCTCGGACCAATAAATATATTTTTCCATGATCATGACTCCTATATTATGGCAGCTTTCGCCCCGAGCCTGGTGCCGCTGTGAAGCTCCGGCATCTGAAGAGTTGTTGCTGTCAGAGGCAAACCCGAAATCTCGTTAGAAGAGCAACACTTTGGGGTTTGGGGGTCAAGGCTACCGATGATGAACAAATTCTGCATATGCTGCACATGCAAGCCAACGCGCACTGAAAGGTGCCCGGCAGTTCAACCGCTAAAGCTTAGCGCCATGCGAACGCACAAAGCTAAATCCAATCAAGCAGTTCGTGTTTCCACTTGATTTTTGCGATTTAGGGTTCGGGGTTGAAGATTTCGTCAAAGGGCTAAATCATAAAGGTCGACGCGGTAAAGGATTTGCGCTGTGTAGGGCTTGAGAGACCTGACCGCGCTTACAAAATATTGATCCACTCCCTGACAGGTATCCTTGGACTCTACATCTTAAGCAAACCTGGACTGTGTGGAGCCTTGCCTGCCTTGTGCGCGTGTGAGCGCGAAAATAAACCGCCTTCTAAGCCTTGGCAACAGCTGCTCGTAAGGTTTCTCACCCCTTCTAGAGCACCTGAGCCTTATACCTACCTGTACCCCAAAAGTATGTAGAATAATAGCCTTTTATAGGTATTGGGCCAGTATTTAACTTGCTTTTTGGGGTTGAGGTACACCCTGAACCCAGTTGTTAAACCCTTTCAGAGCTCAGATGCCGGTTTGCTTTGAATAGGTTTGAACTTTCCGCCCGGGAAGCGCGCTTGGAGCGCTTTCACATCACCGTACTCGTCGATATACCTGGCCGTTATTGCCTCCATACCCGCCGTTGTTACGGGTTTGGGGTTTAGAGTTTAGACTTTCAGGTTTAAGGTTAGGGATTGGGGTTTGGTTTAGTAATTTGGGGCTCCGGGACTTGAAGTTGAATCAAAACTCAGGGCTTTAGTTGAGGCTCGGGGCTGGTGTTAACAAGCAAAGTGCCAGCCGTCTTGCACGCCTCGCGAAGCTACAACGCCTGGACCCAGAGTTATGTGCTGCCCATGTCTCAGCGTGCATCCAGAGTGGCACCCCTCCCAAACAGATAAAATGAAAGCATTGGCTACACTTACTGTAAACCCTGAACCACTAAATCTCGAACTACTATCGCGAACCCCATGAGCAATGCTTCCGCCAGCCCCAAGTTGCCACATGCCATGCTGAAGCCTTTTTCTACTGGCCTATAAACCCTAAACCACCAATGTAGGGGTGTTGAAGATTAGAGGAGGGTTCTGGATTTTTCTGTAGAGTTGTGCAGACAGGGATACTATTACGACGTGGACTGTCGCTGTAAAAGGGGCTTACAGTTGAGTTTGCAAGAGTGGCTTCTATGAGGTTCTAGCATTTTTGCGACGACTACATACAGTAGCCGAAAAGGCTGAACATGTGAGCCCTCAGCATTTTTGGCTCTTGACGACTGCTCTGACTTGTGCTCTTTTGCTGTTGTTGATCTAAAGTGTATTTGCATGAGGGCGGCAGCTGCAAGTGGTGCAGGTATATGAGGGCAGCAGCGTTCCTTGTAAAGCCACAGCCTACGTGCAGGTGGGCTAACCTCGGGCTCCCCCGTTTCTAAGAGACCCTAAACCCGAGGCCGGAAATTCAAAACCCCGAGACAGCCCTGAACCTGAAACCCGACATCAAACTTCTGTAAGGGTTTAGGGTATATAGGGTAAGGACAGCATGAAACAAACCGAGATTAAAACTCTTTAACCCCGAACCCTGAATCGTGCAGCCGTGGTAAACCAATGCCAGAGGGAGCTGGACGAACTCCTTCAGAATCCTGACAATGGTGCTGTACCTGTGTTGCAGTCTCGATCATGGCTGTAGTTTGTACTGGCAACTAAGAAGAATTTATAAGGCAAGGAAGCAAGTAAACAAGTTCTTATGTAGGTATGCAGGCACATACGCACTGCACTTAGGAATGTATGCATGCACGCAATGTGCTGTGTCCAGGTGAGTGGGTTGCACGAGAGAGCGGGTTCCCCCTGGTATGGAAGGCCGCATAACCCTAAACCCTAAACCCTAAACCCTAAACTCTAAACCCTGTGGCTGTTGGTTTAGAAGTTTAGCTGCCCGCACGAGGGATCCCAGTAATCGGTGCCTGCCTCATCTGACCCTTCGGCGTGGAAGTGACACCTGCCACGAAAGGAAGACGTGGCTTCAAGAGCTCATACGTTTCATGCTCGCGTATTCCCTGTGAAGAGCTGTTCGTTCTAGATCAACCCTCCGCCTGGCCGCGTTGGCGTAAGCCGGGCTACTTGTGCCAGGATCTCTCGCCAAGATCTTGACTGCTGTAATTTTCCTGTGCATCCTTTCAGGGTGAGCAGGATTACCTCGGCTCCGTCTTTCCAGGAGTCTCCTTTGGGGCCTCTGGTGATGACACGAATGGAAACCATCAATAAAAGCAGAGGATCTTTCTGAGCATGTGGAGATGACGGTAGAGCAGCCTCACTCGATAGCTGCCAATGCAGGAACCCTAAGGAACGGCATTGGTCATCGGTAATTCCTTAATATAGGGCCTTAATAAGGGTAATAGGGCTGTGGGGCTGATTATACTATAATCATAACAAGGAGCCCCCAAAAGAGTATGGCAATTATTCAGGCCCCTTTTCTTAGGCCCCTAGATGTCAGACCCAGCCCCGAAGGGCTGAAGCCCTGAGCCCGAAAGTGGGCCTCAATCCCTGACACTCCAGTTGCTTACGTCTCTCTCTCCTCTCTCTCTCTCTCTCTCTCCCTCTGTCGTGCCATCAACTTACATCGTAGGTTGATAACCATACAGTATCGAATCCAGTAACCTTTTGTTGAGGTAACTGAACGAAAAGGGTTAGCATTAGGTTCTGGGGGTATGATACAGTCTAGGTTTTTAAGGAGTGCCAGGGGATAAGGCTACGAATACCGTTAAACTCTCAACCCTAAAGCCCTAAATGCTTCCATCAGCAGGAACCCTAAACCCCAAGGCCCTGAACCCCTTACACTCCGAGAAAACAACCCAATCCGAAAACTAGTCTTCCTTAAATATTAAACCCGAAAGCCCTATACCCTGAGTAAATCCTGCTTTCCTAGGCCCTAAACCCCAAAGAACCTACCCCGTTACGGACCTGTCTCAGGAAATCATCAAAAAGGCTAGGTTCTTCAGGGTCCAGGTAAACCCCAAAAGAGGTTTGATGCCTCGAGCAATCTCGGATTCCCAGTAGGCAATGTCTTCTTCGATCTGCGCGCGGCTGACGAAAGACCAGGACGGGCGTAGGTTGAAAGCTTACGGTTGGGGTGAAGTGCTTCGGGCTCCGTGTGGTGGGTGGGGCTTTGGGTTTAGGGTGTTGGGGTGGTTAGGGCTTGATGTTTAGGGTTACTAGGGTTGGGCGAAAAGCCGGAAGTAAGGCCTACTTGGGGCTTGATGTCGATGAAATGTGTGTCATTCTACCCGCAAGGGCCTCCAGACACGTCTCTTCAGGTTCACAGGTTGAAAGCTCTTGGTGAAGGCTGCGCATCTTACGAGAAATCAACCCTATAGAGTAACACGAACCCCCCAAAGCGTCGGTTAATTAGCCGAATTCGGTTCTCTGAGCCCTGCACTTCAAGGAGATTAGGATAGCAGACCTGGTCATGGCTGCAGTGAGCACAGCTAAACCTTTCGTCCCGTGCGCAACGGGGTTGCCACCACGAAGGCACTTCGACAAAATCTTTCATACCCTGTAGGCCTATGAGGGTACAGTGGAGGGTTGAGGGCGTTATAATGGATCTATCTAGATCCGTTTTTTGCGATGATCTTTTTACGGAGCAGTATTCGAGCCCACTCAGAGTCGAACAACCCAAAACAACCCTTTCTGCAAATCCGCAACCGTCGGTTCTGATCATTGCGCAAGCCTTCTTCTTGGAATCCTTGCGCTGGTCATTGATGAACCTCAGTTCGCATCCCAATGAGTCTGACAGTTTAAGGTCTAGGCCACCAGCAGCCCCAGCCTGCGCACTGATCAAAACGTCAAACAGTAGGCTTGGATCCACCCCGTATGGCTTTGTGTTCGGGCTCAAGACACCCAATAAACATCCGAGAGCAAGGGTTACGTGAACAAAGGTCGCAACACCGCTAGTTCAGGCCATCCAAATCAGTCAGTGTGTACATATATTACGTCTTATACATACACATACATATATTTATGTAGATATGTAGAACGACTCCTGATGTAGTCATGCTTCTTACTAGTCGTGTTTATGTGTGCTTTCAGCCAGCTGTGTAGCGTTTCTCGTGTTATAAGTTACTCATAAACAATCCTTCAAAATAAACTAAGGTATAAGTTTTATGGGTTTCTACTATATTGCAACGAGACAGGGAGCAACAGCATCGGTGTTTGCGGCTTCTTCGTTAGTTGTGAGATGTTGGAATGCCTCAAATGAAAACACAGTTGGCATCTTCAGCCTGAAACCCTATGCGTAAATCCTAAACTCGCAGCATCTCCTAGCTGTGCGCTCTTGCCAGGACCAGAAACGTTCGCTCGAAGCCGTTGCACTGGAAGAAGTTGTAGAAGGAGCATCCGGTGTC
The DNA here is from genome assembly GCA_905221615.1 of Symbiodinium sp. CCMP2592. NCBI lineage: Eukaryota > Dinophyceae > Suessiales > Symbiodiniaceae > Symbiodinium > Symbiodinium sp. CCMP2592. The sequence continues at coordinate 806,290 of CAJNDT010002124.1, forward strand.
TTCTGCCTCCTTCTCCTCATGCAAGGCATGTGTACCACGGCTGATGGACAAAATCCTGCATTACTGATTATAAGGAATATACCATAGTTCCCAGAGTTTAGGGTCCTCAGTGTCATGCAGGATTTTGTCCATCAGCCGTATCTATGTACAGTTCAGGTTCAGGGGGATTACTTGTTATGGCTATAGTTCATGCTCTTTCGACTCATTTCGTAGACCTTGGTAGGGGCCCCAGTTGAGGGACATCCGACCCTAACATGATGTTGAATCCCGACCTGTTTCCCTCCACCTCAAAGGACGAGGCACCTACTGGGACTCTACAGCTCAGGCTGATGGCTCGGCGGAGGGACTACATACAGCAAGCGTCCCTTGTTTTCTGACACTACCAGATAGGACCTGTATTAAGCGAAGTTTCAAAATTCTTGAACATTCAGTCGCAGAAATCGCGAGCTACTCATCATCAGTAGCTTTTAACATGACTACGGGCCTGCAATGTATGTAACCAACATTTAGTTGGCCCTAGAACTTAAACGCTAAATCCCAAACCCTGTCAAAGCAGGTTCTTTTTACTTCCGAAAGTTCATGAAAGTTCCACATGGGATTAGCGACAGCAGCTGCTTGAAACTACGTGTTTTCCCCCCCCGCGCGCCGGCTTGCACGGCCATGTCTAGGGTAAAGGGCTTGGTGCTCGAGTATAGGGTTCTACATTTTGGTGGTTTCGGAAAAGTTTCTGCTACCGAGTGATTGAAAAGTAGATACTGTGTTCATGTTAGGGCACCTGATTGTGAGAACCTTGCATGCCCGCCGCGAATGTGATTGAAGGTTTCCTTTGCCTTTGACGGCGCAGGGGTTCGGGTCATGTGGTGTGGGTTTTACTACATTTCATCAGCTTCCCGACGATCTTAAAGTTTAAGTATACTGCACGCCGCGAGGGGCAGCATGAATAGAAGTCGCCGTGCACCAAAGGTCTGGCATTTGCCATACGGATGTCTTCAATGATCTGAGAATGCCCGTCACTGATTTAACATGTGCTGCAATACGTTGCAGTGGTCTTTCCGTGCTCGAGATACCACAGCAAGAACAGCTCTACCTGCTGCAGCGTGTGGCCTAAGATTCAGTGCCTACACCTCAACACGAATCCCGAACGAATGCACACTCACGTGCCATCAAATCGAATGCAGCGAAGCTGCGATCACATACTGCTGCCGCGACTGCCTCGGGTCCTGCGAGGCAGCGGCGGATACGATGAATCCTCTGCACACTGTATATATATATATATATATATATTATATATATATATATATGTATATTAGCAGCCGGTACCCGATGTTGTTCCAACGGGTTCTATCTCGGGGTCGTTGCCAGATGCAGTTCACTCGCTCCAGTACCGTACTGTAACATATATGTGTGCCGGAGCTCGACAACCGACACTTTCGCCCAAAACGATCGTCTGCATCGCTTGCAATCGGAAGCTGCAAAGTCTAAGCTCCCTGAAGCATTCTGGACCGGAACAGGATACGAAGCTCAGTGCCAGAAACCTTCGACGCAACCTCGGGGCTCTGGAAGGTTCCCACGGATTAGGGTTTAGGGTTTAGGGTTTAAGGCTCATCCTCCGCACCCTTCCATAAAGCCTTGAAGCACTAGACCGCGGGTTATGAGAAAACATGGGGTAGGCCCAAGAACACACAATGACAGTGGCACAATAAGAATAAAGACAGACCCTAGTAGAGTTGGCATAAGCCCTTGTGGTGAATAGTAGTTGGTGGGGAGAGACCTTGCTCTGACAGTTTTGGCAGGGCTTGCAGGCAGGACCGAAGAGAAGCCAACGGGCCCAGCTTTGGATCTGTGGATCAGCACTCAAAGTTCTTGGTGGGTGACATTTTGAGGCGGTGATCCCTCTCTCACCCCAACGACCCCTACTGTCGCGGATGGCGGTGACGGTTTAGGCTCAAAATACCTGATCAAAACCAGCATATTGCAGAGATCAGGATCACGCCACCTCCCCACACACACACACACAGCATCGGAAGGCAACACGCCACACATAAGCAATGATCTGCGCCCTTGGGGTAAAGCCCGCAAAACATTGGTACACAAAACAGGAGTTTTTGATTTGACAAACACGGCGCCTCTATCTCTAAAACAGACCCGAGATGATCCTAACTGGTGGGACCCGTACCTACAAGGGACCTAACTAATCCTAGTTTCGGATTTCGGAACTCCTCAAACCCCAAAAGCTAAGGTCAACCCTCGGACGAACTATGGGGAAGGTCTCAGAAAATCTTGAACCTTAATACTACACCATAAAGCCTAGACCCTTAGCTTTCCCAAGCCGTCCATCCAACAAGCTGCCTCTAGGCCCTCATCCCTAAAACCTAAACCCCTGAGCCCCTTTAAAAGCTGGGCTCTTACACACGGGGTCAATTCATTCAGGCTTCCTTTGTTGAGGGAGAAGATGATTACCGGAGTTTGGCTTTGGCTTCGAGGTAACCCCTAAGCCCCCTTTTGCATCCAGGCCTACTGCGACTCCCGGCCCCGAAACCCCAAATCCCCCCCGTTCAAGCATCGGCCTTCTTCGCCATGGCACGGCGCTGCTTCGCGATCTCATCCGCCCATCGCCTGCGAAAGTCCGTCGGTAACCAAAGCCGAAGGTCTTGGGGGATTAGGACTATACCTATACCATTAACTACACCCACACCCTAATTTCAAACCCTATAGCCCCAATTTCACAAACGGGCTTGTCCAGGCTCGCGGTTCTACTTTGGGCGTGCTCTCTCTCTCTCTCTCTATCTCTCTCTCTCTCTCTCTCTCTCTCCCTTTCTCTTTCTCTCTTGGGTTCCAGCCATAAGCCCTAGACCCGAAACTTCGATACTCAACCCTTCACGGTAGCATCCAACTCAGAGTTCAGAGTTACCGGCCTAGATCAAGGCCACGATGTGATGTGTCTAGAACCCTAAGGGTCCAAGTGCACAAATAGTAGGGTTTCAGGGTCCAAAAACCATTCAGGGTATGGATTTTGGGATCTGAAACCCTACTATTTGGGTACTTGGACCCTCTGGGGAAATTAACCCATGCTTCCGGTCGTAAGCTGATCAGCCTTCCCCCTTTGCGAGAATTTCGTGCAATCCAAAAGCAGTAGCATTACAGCAGTACGCACAGCACCTGTCTTCTTTCTGCGGCGGCATCACCGGAGCTTTCGTCGGGGGAGCCGCTTCCTCCATCAGCGGAAGACAAGATCTAGGGGTCTTGAATCGTCTTAATGGACCTTCTTATGGGTATATCTATACATATATATATATGTGTGTGTGTGTATGTGTATATATATATATATATATACACTGACACCAGTCCAACATTCTAGTTTTTGACCGTGCCCTATTGTATTCCAGAACCTTTAACATGTAAGTACAGCAACAGCCCTTCCGCACGAACTTGACTCGTTGTGCCGGGGACCTCCCTCAGCTCAGAAAGTATCAAAAGAGAAGATTCAGAGGGGAACCCGAAGCCCGAACCATACAGGGGTGGCAAGATGATGTCAATACTACCAGTGCTGTCGCTGTTGCTGTGAATGTGGCTGTGCCTGTGGATGTTGCTTGTTGGTGCTGTTGGTGCAGCTGTTGTTGTTGCTGTTGCGATTGCTGCTCCTGCTGTTGCTGTTATAACGGTTGACTCATTGCCGATGGTTCGGACTTCTGTGAAAGCCGGGTCGTCTAGGCTCCCACGAGTTTAGGCTTTACTGGCTCAGGTTCCTGTGCTCTCTGGTGCTTTGTTGTCGCTACTGATTAATGCCCGGGAGGGGGACCGGGTACGGCTTGTCCTTTGGGCTCTTTGGCTGGGCTCACAGCGTGTCTGTGGGATGGTCACGGTTCAACTACCAGTCTCAGCAAGGGGGGGGGGCGTTCATGAAGTTCCCTTCTACCAAGGGCCCCGGGTTGCTAGCTCTGGCTCTCTGACTTCGATGGGCTCCCTGATTCTATTTGAAGAAGGCTTTCAAGATTGTGGTGAGGATATGTTATCATCGCTCCTGCGACTCTTCATGGTCAGTCTATTGTGAGGACATTCTGCTTCTGGGGTGTATCTTCGGAAGAAGTAGTCAAGCTCAACCTTCGGGTAGGTTTCAAGTTTCAGGCATGGATAGGCATGGCAAGTCTCCGGACGTTACCTTGACCCTAAAAAACCTACTCGTCCTACTCGTCTTGAGCTCCTTATTAATATGATCTCCGTCTATGAGTCCCGACAAAGGTAGGTTGCTTGGGGGAAGCTAGGACTGACGGTGACGTGTGTATGTTTTTAGACTGTACACCTTGGCTTTTCGGGCTCGGGTCAACCCTAAAGCCCAAAACCTCCTACTGCCCAGGAAATCCTAATGCGACCCTACACCCTAAACCCTAGCGACTCCGGGCCCTGAGCTTGGATGCATGAGCCGGCAAAGCCTTGGGTCTCATCGCTGCAGCCGCCTACACGCGGAGCAGGAGTCAGGGTTTACAAGGCTTTGGCCGAGCTTAGCCTCTTTTATCCGGTTTTGGCAAGGTTTGACAAAGGCGCGCGTGAAATCACAGAAGGCTTCGTGTCCATACTTGCCGTGCGGCTGAGAGTTTGTGGTCCAGGGCGGTCTGGGGTGTGGGGTCTGGGCGTCTAGTATCCGCACGAGAAGGTGCACGTAATCGACCCGGGAGATTCCCAAGCCCTAAATACAAAACTTGAATTGGCAGTTCATGGAAGCTATAGAGCCTACTTGAAAGTTTCCGAGAATTAAGGGATCCTAAAATAGGACCCTAAATAGTAAGATTCTTACTGCAAGGCCCGCAAATAAGGTACCCCTCATCCCCCATGTTCGGAAATTCCCACTTCTGTAATTGCAGTACATGAAAGCTTGAGAAAACAGCGGACCCTCACAAGGATCCTCATGCACTATACCCATACCCTGAAGCATCAGAAGCTCCTCATTTAAGAGCTTTTGCGTGCGTGACGGATGAGCACCCAAGCGCGGACGGGTGATATGAACAACCTAAGGTTCGAGGTTGCCTGCCTAGCTGCTGGTGCTATATAGGGTTTTCAATCCCATAAACCCTGGACCTCAAACTACTCCGCTAGTGGAACGTCTTTTTCGCTCAGCCATACATCCCGGCGCGTGCGAGCTGTTCAATGACAGGACCCGGCGCGGGTCCGAAACGAGACTCTATCTCAGCCTGGATGGCCTCACCTTGGTCGGGTTTCAGTTTTCGGTTACTCTCTGGGTGCTTTCAAGTTGTTCGTTTAGGGCTGAAGGGTGTAGGGCTTAGGTTTCACGGCTTTCGATCTTGTAGCTGTAAAGTCATATCTATACATGCAACCAAACAATGCCGAAATTCTGATATGCAAACTAAAACAGTCCAAGCCAGTTTGAGGTTAGGGATTGAACAGCGGCTCTGCCGCTGATGCCTTTCGGTCACTCATGGGCTGATCTGCAAAAGTTACAGATTGGGGAAGTGGGGTGTCAAACCGAATTCGGTCTCGGCGGGGGTGTAGGGTTCAAGGTTTAGGGTATTGAATGGGGCTCGAACTAACCCTAAACCCCAAACCTTCTCACTTAGAGTCAAAGGAAGAGCGTAGGGCAAGGACTGTGAATCTGTGTCGCGGACGGCTTTCTCAGGTAGCTGAATGTCTTGCTGTTCAGGCCTTAAGGGACCCCTTTGAAGGACACCCTTAAAGGAGCCCTTAACGGAAGTGCAGCTTTTACCGATGCACCCAGAGATTTCATTCAAGCCAGCGGCTCCTCTTGCAATCTCCAACACTGTACACCCCAGAACGTAGCGTAACTACCTGGACCACCACCTCTCCACTGCACCAACTATCCTTTCGATTCCTGCTTGAATTTAATAAAGTTTATGAGACAAGGGGGTGTTGGTGCTTGTGATACTCTCGACACCCTTCCTTGCATCCCGTGGCCGTGGCGGCGGGATGCTTCAGCATAGTGGGACCGCACACCCTGCCCGAGACTTGTGAAGAAGAGTTGAGGCTAGAGGTCAACCAAGAGTTTAAAGCCTAAAGCGTTTCACGGTCTAGGTATCCTCCTTGCTGCATTACGCATCATATCCATGCAGCCCTCAGAACCTCCTGTCGGGAGGGCACCGACAGAAGCCAGTTCCTTGGCTTCCACTTACCACAAATGATGGCTTCACCCTGTATCCGTGGAGAAGATGAGCCGAGGCGTTGCCGAAATAAGGCCCCAGGCTTGTTTGGTTAAGCTCTGCAATGCTTACAATCACCATGTCAGCGCACCCCACAACCTCTACAGTACGCTTCAGTTCAACAAACGTGACCACCTTCCTCAACAGCTGCCCTATGATCGTAAACCTGACAGTCCTGCGCACATTCTCTAACCTTTAGGCCTATCACCTCTACAAAACGGTAGCTGTATGAGCCCTGGCCTAGATGGTGCGCAAGTGGTGCCGCGGCAAGATAAAGGCCTTAACCGTTGTGTTGAGTTTCTGGGGGATGTGGCGCTGCGTACACATATACATATGTAAACATACAAGGTTACATATATATATATATAAACACACACACGTAAAACGCGTCAGTAATATAGACATGATACCATCATACCCGAAACCCAGGCCTCCTTGACAACCAAATCCCGGAGGGTCTGCCCCAAATCCTCAGCATCGGCGAGACCAAAGCATCGTGATGTGTTTTTGTTTATGTCGTTGTTGTTGTTGTTGTTGTTGGTGGTGGTGGTGGTGGTGGTGAGGGCTACGGTGTGTTAGGGATGGGGCTTTCGACTGCAGGGTTTAGGGTTTCGGCGCTCGCACTCGGACAATCCAGGCGAGGCACATAGTTCGAGGTCTGCTAACACTGTGTGAAACCGCGCTATCGAGAGCAATATGATGGCTCAACAACACTTTCCCCAAAGAGGTACCCCGTATAATCACGGGCCGTCGCTCTCAGTCTGACCGAGATCGTGCAGAGGTACAGTCAACTAGTAGGGTTTGAGGGTTTGGAATCTTGAAGGCTGTGGATTTTGGAGCTAGAGCTGGCTATGTTTTGATCGAAGTTGCGAAGAACGTCGGCTTTCATCCGAGACTTAGAACCTAAACCCCATCAAGACCTGAAATCAGGCCCGAGAATATAGATCTGAAAAAATGGCAACAGTAGCCCTGAAAAATAGTAACAGTTGCACCGTCCCTAAATCAGAATACGTATATAGTGATGCTGTTTTAATAATCCCTGTTCAAATTACCCCTTCACATCCTACAGAAAAGCCTGGAGGAACACGTTCTCAGGGTTAACTCCCCTATGAGGAGACCCCGTACACCCCAAACAGACTTTAACAGACACACAAACATTACACGATATAACGCCCTCAGGCAGCGTCATGACTATTGAGCCCCCCATGGCTGGCCCCAGACCGTTCTTGAACCATCGCCGTTCCCCGATGCTTAGGGCATAGTGGCCGAACGGCATCCTGCTAATTCTGTGGTTTCTGAAGTTCTAAACCCACAAACCTTTTGATGTGCTCCTGAAAAGGGCTCTGGCGAGGCCTGTTACTTCATGGCTTGGCAGGGTCTGGGGTCTGGGGTGCAGGGCATTAGGGCTCAGCGTGGACTGAACTTCCGAAAAGCCGCGCGAAAGTCCAGCCTGTATCAGCCCCAACCCCCCTAAGAGTAAAGGCGAGGACCCTGCTGCACGATGGTGGCAATTGAATCATTTTTCCAAAAAAATCGAGCTGAACAAGGCATGGGCACGGGCACCGTCTCGATGCCTGTTGCGGCCGCCGCAAGTGCAGCTCGCCAGGAAGCAACCTCAGACTGCAAACTGCATTTGCTATAAGGACTCACGGTCGGGCTTATTAAAGGTGTAGGATTTCAGGCGTGGCGCTTCCATGCGAAGTCTTTGTAGCTCTCGGGTGTTGATAGGCATCCTGTGAACTTCAAACATAACTTGCCCCCTGCGGAAACATTCCCAAAGGCTCCATGTACCCATATAGTAGGTACTTAGGCCTTAAAGTGCCCATATAGGGACCCCTTTAAGGCCTAAGTACCTACTATATGGGTACATGGAGTCTTAGGGATTTTACCTACAGCCAAGGTTGCATCTGAGCACCGAGGCGCAAGCAACCGGCAAGAGTTCACTGACTCCCGATATTTCCGTATGGGCCCACTTAATTATGGGATCAGTGAAGTACTGCTCTTGTATACACATTGCATAGTAGCTTAAAGAAAGGAAACTGGGCTGCTTCTGCATTGAACTCGTGCCAAGGTGCTTTGGCATCCGGAGCGACGAAAGGAATTTTTCCCTGGGCAGGACTTCCAAAAACCAGCTTCGCGGCAGGGATGAGAATTCAGGAAGGCTAGTTCGAGCAAAGCACCCTGCCCTTGAAAGATCTTGTATGGTAAGCACCCATGAAAGCCTATAGCGGGTAAATTAGGCACATCGGCCCCCAGCGGCGTAGAGTTCACTTACGGTGAAATTGCTTTCTGCTCAGGAGTTTAGCCTCAGGCGAAGACTTGGGGTTGCTGTAAAATAAGGGCTGCATGCATAGTTAGGACAGGTTTTGGTGGAAAGCATACTAGTATAAAGACTAGACGTGGTTTGAGGCTGTTGCATGCTGTGATGACACAGAACCCGCAGGCGGATAGCATTGCTCCCCATCTTGCTATGAGGCAAGTCGGAAACGAAGCTTCGGAGGATAGGGAACGAGGGGTCTCAAGCTGCACAGGAATTGCTAAACCGAGCCTTAGGTGTCTGCACGCCGTGGGCGTGAGACTAGAATTTACAGGGCTCTGGGGTTTTAAGGAGTTCGGGGTGTAAGATTCGGGGCAGGATGAGACAGACAGTTCGTGAGACACAACAGACCCAAAACAGTACAGTTCACAATTCAACCGGAGCACAAGCAGGACGGCTTCGGCAACGCTTTGGTCGCCGGTAGCCACAACTTCTCGTTCACCTTGCGCTGTCCACGAGATTGAGGTTTTAGTCGCGTTAAGGGTGTGAGTGAGCCATCCACTCCGTTTGTGAGCCGAAACGCTACATCCTAAACACAATGAACCATTGAAAGCTGAAATCTTAACTCCCGATCCATTCTTGTTAACTGAAACAAGCCTTAACACCTGATCCTGGTGAACCCTGACCATGACCGGTTCTGTGAACTATGATCCCAGTTGGGGAGCCCCGTGTGAGCAGTCAGTAGCACCAATGGGCTGCCGTGCCCAAAGTACCAGCTAAGCTATAACAGCCACCAGGTCCACACGTTGAACGCATGTCTTTATAAGATAGGAAAAAACTATCTCTGGAAAACCAGACAAGCCAACATGTCAACTTAAAGGGGGCATCAATTTGGGGCAGCTACATGGCATACCCTGCAGACACACGCTTCGGGGTTCAGGAGGTATCGGATTTGAGATGTATGTTGTAGGACTTAAGGTGTCTGTAGGGCTTAAATATAGGGTTTAGGATTTGTAATGATGGACTTGCTTGGCTTTTGGGTTTAGCATCTACGGTTTACGATGTAGGTTTCAGCATGCGGCGTTAGGGGTGACCGCAGGGTTTTTGCAGGTTTTTGCATGTTTTCAGGCTTCGGGGGGTGGGGGGGCGGGGGGTGGGGGGAGGCTTAATGACGAACCTGTTCTACTCTTAGCAGTTCTACTACTGCTGATGCCTGCTGCCCTTTAGTGCTTTATGTTCAGACTAGCTCTCCTACTGCTGATGCCTGCTGCCCTTTAGTGCTTTATGTTCAGACTAGCTCTCCTACTGCTGATGCCTCTGTTGCCCTAGGAGCTTCGGCACACAAAGCGAGCAAAGCGCGGTAAACAAGTCTCCTAGAGTTGCGTGAAGCCCTGAAGCTCGTAGCAACAACCACAGACTTCTGCGAAGCCTTCAAGCTCAAAACAACAAGAAGAAGAGCAGCAACAACAACAACAAGAAGAACGAACGACCACCACCACCACCACCAGCACCACCACCGCCACCACCACCACCACCACCACCACCACCAGCACCACCAGCACCACCAGCACCACCAGCACCACCAGCACCACCACCGCCACCACCACCAGCACCACCACCGCCACCACCACCACCACCACCACCACCAGCACCACCACCACCACCACCAGCACCACCACCACCACCACCACCAGCACCACCACCACCACCACCACCACCACCACCACCACCACCACCACCACCACCACCACCACCACCACCACCACCACCACCACCACCACCACCACCACCACCACCACCACCACCACCACCACCACCGCAACAACAACAACAGGACAAAACACAAAAAACAGCCTGATAAAGTTTTCACTTCAAGGTGCTCGAACAGTGTGTTGCGAAAATGCCACGCCAGCCACTGTTTTCTGCACATTGGTCTTCAAAGTCGTGGAAAAAAACCACACTTTTGACTAGTGGCTCCGCACACTTCCAAACACAAATGCGAAAACATGCCGAAAAAACAACATTTCCCTAAACACGGTGCAAACCCTCAATGCGCTGTCGCCGCGCGGTCGCGGTTGACGCCGCAACCAGGTTTCAGGGTTCTCGGTCTCTGCCCGGCAGCCAAGCAGCACTGCTCAAGGAAGCCACGCATCTCCTCGCAAGGACCCAAAGACTCCAAAGGCCCTTCATTGAGTGTTTTAGATAGGGCTAAGGGCTTGGAGATTAGGGTTTTTTTCCCTCTCGCATGGCTGGCTACAATGTCTAGGGTTTAGGGCATAGGGTTTAGGGACACTTTTGCATCAGGACTTGTGCAATCGCCTGAACGTCTGAAAGCCCAAAACTCTACACCTTGAGCCAGTGGCCCCTGAAACCTGAACTCGCAAACCGCAAAGACTCAACATCCGAGGCTTGTGTGGGGAGCTGATGAACAATCTCAATCATGTGGGAGTGTATGCAGCAATAGATGTGAACACACATATTGTCATGTACATTTATATGTGATTAAACATAAAATGTGTGCATCTATATAGAAATATGTACATATAGATACTTATGCCTGTAAACAGCTTTCATAGATTTTGTTAGCATTGCTATCAACTGAACTGTTGCCTTTCCGACGATTGCTCCGATGCTTGGAGTCACTCCGAGAAAACCTCGCGCAGATCCCGGTCCTCGTGGGGTACGGGGACGGCGACCAGAAAAACCTCCCTGTTTGGATCGAGCACCTTGGGTTTAGGGTTTATAGGGTTGTACGGTTGAGGTTTGGGCTTGACGCAAGGTTTTTGTAGCTTAACTTAAAGAAAACCCTCTGGATCCATCAAGTCACCGTCGCGGTTCACCAAGGGTTAATGTCAAGGGGCCGGTTTTTGGCGTGGTTTATCCTGAAAGATATATAACAAGGACTTTAAAAAAGGATGCAACGATTACGAAGAACTCTTCAGACCTTGAAGAACAAGAACATACAAAAAACCATCTCGAAGGTCCAGCAAGTTTGTGCTGGGGATGCCAGGCGCCGGGAATCAGAGCCGTGTTGGGGGGTTCAGCCGACCGATTCCAGGGCTTACGCATAGTCCAATAGTGCGGGCATGACGGAGGGCTGCTGCGGCTTTCTGAATGCAAACTTTGAACCCTTGCAGATCAAGGTGGGGAGGATGGACCCTAAGCTCTCGGGGCTTGTGGTTTAGGGTTTCTAGTTCAGGGCGTTCAGGGTTCATCTGTGAGATTTGGCGAAATTTTAGATTATAACTCGGGAGAACATAAATGCATACCCTATACTTGTCTTGGTTGGGTGTCCTTTCAATCTAAGTCCCTCGGTGAGTAGCCAAGCTCGATGGCCTAGACACCTGCAGGGAGAATTCGACCCAACGCTTGTAAAGGCAAGCAACTAAAGTGAGCGCGTGAAAAATTAGAGAATAGGGTTTGGGGGTATATGTTTATAATAAGGAACCCATAACATAGCGTAGGTAATCCGCCGAGGCCAGGCGTTTTGGTGGTTACCTCAGGTACCCTCCACCTAATCCTCCCCTCCAGCCGAAATGATTGGTGACACCCTGTTTTTGCGTTCGTTTGCCACCCCCTTGCCCGGCTTCCCCTCATTTTACCTGATTTGTCGGCCTCCCCCCCCCTGCCAGGCCTCCCTTCCCTCATTTTCCCCCTCCCCCCCCCCCCTGTGCCGATACACCTTACAAGGAAATGCTCCTTGTTAGGAGGTGTATGACCAGTTTATTCCCTAAGGATCAAAGGGCAGCGCCCTGCACACGGACAGTAGTTGTTTTGTCTTGCTACGCAAGGAGAGCTTGTCTTGTCTCAATATGGTAAAACCACTGTGAGCCAATGGGCAGCGGAATGTATATGTATGAGCATGCAGCCATTGCTGTAGGTACCTGTTAGAGCTACCCCTGTAGAGGTTTACGCAAACAAACAGACACTAATTTTCTTTTACCGGAAGCATGGCCGCACATTCACACATATACTATTATGCCCACTGTCACAGTTGCGGAGTTTGGACTCATGATAAAAACAGCATATTGTTTATGCTAGGTATAGCACTGAAGTACACTGTTGAGGTCACTCCTTTTGCACACATTCATGCATGTTGGTCAGAGAGATCATCTGTACAAGATCAGGTCTGGTAATGTTCTTCTACCGAATTATGCAGCCCTTCATTGTGCTCTTGTTAGAGCTTTGTGATTCACTGTTGTGAAACTCTGAGAATTTTTCTTATCTCAGATTCGGATCCAGGGTTGGATCATAGGCTCGAGCATAGACGTTCGGATGTGGTTCATCCGGGTCTGAGTGATCTTCTTCGGAACTTGAAAAGATTCCGAGTAATCTGTTCTCAGCCCTGGTGAAGGCGGCGTCTGCAGTGTCATATCCATGGTTGGATGTAGTCGCCTTTGGCTCGGCCTTTGGTGCAGCTTGTGAGCTGATTGGAGTTGCCTCGGCTTTGGCCGGTTGTGGCTGCTTAGCCTTTGCCCGTTCGGCCCTTCTTCTTTCAAGCTGTCCGTCCGAGGACGCCCATGATCTTTCACTTTCATCTCCTGAAGGAGATAAGGCGTGGGCATGAAGGCTGTTCCAGTACTGTGCTGCAGAAGGAGTTAGGACTTCTTCATGGTCAGATTCTGACTGGTCTTCCTCAGAGCTTTGGTCGTCGAAAAGTGTCTCAAGGACATTTTTGAGGTTTTTATGTCTTCGCTCTATCTCTAGTGAGGAATGGACCAATTGATTGAAGACTGTTTTTGAATCCTTCAGTGCTGTTAGAAGGATTTCCACTCTGGATAGAGTATCTTGGATGGTGTCAAGATGATCCTTTCTTTCCTCCTTGTCTCTCTGGATAGAGTTTCGCAATGATTGTGCGATTCTGAGGAGGTCGAGATATTTCTGAATAGGCATAGTTGCCGTATGATTGTCATGTATGACAGTTGTTTCGTCGCTGCTCAAGTTCCTGAATAGGACTTCCACGACTGGTAGAAACTCCGTGCTCCACGGTTCCTCTTCATCATATGTTTCTACATGCTGTTGCACGCGTTGCGTAAACTGCTCGGCTGCTTCTACCGTTGCATCGATAGAGCTGACGTGTCTTACTGCCATGTTTCGGCACATAGTGTTAATGGCCTGGCCTTGATTGGCTTCGCCAAGTGCAGCGTCTGCATGGTTGCAGAGTCCACTGTTATGGGCTTCTCTAGCTGCTTTTCGTTGAATGCGCCGATTTTGACCTCCTCTTCTGGTAGGACCTTTTGGTCTCGGAGGATCTGAAGGTACTGTTCCTTTCGCCTTTGGCGGAGGAGACTTAGGCGGAGGTGACATGTTTGCCTTGTTAGGCACTGGTGGCATTGCCTTGGGCACTGACGACGATGAGGCACTTGCGAGTGCAGATGTACCTCTGGCTCTTGCCAAGGATCCCTTCGGGATTGATGTATAGGTAATCTGCATGGCTTCTTCGGCCATTTGTGAATGCAATGCATCACTGAATAATTGCCTCATATGAGGAGTAGTACTTGCATCGTCATAGGTCTGAAACCGTTCAATGTCCCTTTCGGTGCCACGTGATCGTGTATCACCTCTTTGAAAAGGATCGTTCCTGCGAATCTCCGCAACTTGTACTGCCTGGAGGCAGTTTTACACAGCACCTTCCTTGAAACATCTTTTGCTTGCTTGAGCTGGTAACAGCTGTCTGAAAGATGGTAGACTTCGCTTCGGGAAGTGTGCCACACAGGTCGCAAATCCGTTGTTTCTCCAGAATTGACCCTGTTGGGTCCTAAAGGTTCACGCGTCTGTGGTTCATCCTCGGGTTCGAGAAATGGTGGTGGTCGTTTCGCTGCTGCTTTTGCATTTGATTGTTGGCGGTCCATACATCTGATGGGAGCCCTGGTGAACTGCTTCCACATCCAGTGTAGGCCCATTAGCAGCAGAAACACATTCCACGCGATGCTGAAGACGGAGAAGTCTTGCTCACTGGTTAGTGAGTTGGGAAGTGAAGGTTCATCAGTCTTGATAGACTCTGCGTTTGCACCGCCTTGATTACGGTGTCCGAACCAGCCCGACAACCCCGCTGCGGTGGCAGCTGTTCTGAGTGCCTTGCCGCTCGGAGCAGACGGTGGGCGTGATGCCTTCCTTCTTCTTCTCCGGCTGGAGGATTCGTCCTCTTGTTCGTCTTCATCTCTTTGAGCAGACATCAGGTTTGATGTTTCTCGTTCGTGCTCTTCAATATCACTCTTTGTTGGAGAGTGTTCTTCTTCTTGTTGTTCCTCAAGTGTGTCCAGTTCCTCTAAAGACATGTTGAGCTTGTCAACAATATTGGTTCTTTGAGGTCTGGACCTTGATCTTGGTAGATCTTGTTGTGAAGAGGACGATGATGCCTGGCTCCTTCTTGGAGGAGGGCCTTCAGGCTCGCTGGGACGTTCAGGCCTTGGCCTTTCCCAGAATCTTCCATATCTGTGATAGCTACCTTGTGGTTGCTGTTTGTCGTACCAGCTGTTGCCGGATGAATACACAAATGAGTCTTTGTAATCCCAGTATTCAGCATTACGCTGCTTGTAAGCCTGTCGCTTGTTAGCGATCTTCTGAACCTGGGCATCTGACCGGTTGTGTTTCCCTTTTGTAAGGATTGGTTGTATCGTGAAGCCCAAAGGGCTGTGCCAATCTTTGTCAGAGGGACTCAACCACAGGTCAAGGTTAGAAAAAGTTGAATAGTACTGCTTGACTGAGACAAACAGACGGATATCGATATCCCTGTTTCTGTTCATGTCCTGCCACATATCTGAGACTCGTTCCCAGTATGTTCTTTCGGCGGCAGGTGTAGCATCTCTTGGACTAGGTGACGCCGTGTGCGGCGTTTTACTCCAGTCAAGGATATAACTGTTGATACAGTCGAGGTCAGCAACTTTCTTCGCCGGGTCCGGCGGTAGACGATCTGCACGTGCCAGTCTGTGCTGGTCAGAGTTGTTCAAGCAGAGGTGTCGCACTTGTGAGTGCCTTCCTGCTATTCTGTTGAATGCTGCAAGTTTCTTCTCCAGGTATAGAGAAAACAAACCGTTTCGCGGGTGAACGTCTCCACCTTTTAAGGTGAGCCTCGACGCAATATTATTGAGATCCCCCGCAATTACATCCGGTTTGAAAGGGAGAACCTCGTTGAGGAACGCGTTCACCAGTTCGCGCCTCTGTTCTTCCTTATGAGTCATGTATGAGTTGAAATGGACGATCGCGATGGTGATGACCTTGTAAGGCCCTTTTGTACACCACATCTCGTCAAGATCGTTTGATGCTTCTTGTGAGAAGATCTCTGCGTATGACTCAAAGTCTTCCTCTGGTGGCTCATCACCCTCGACATGGCCGTTCCATTCACAGAGAACCGGCGAAGGGTCGAGGTCCGACAGTGTCAGACACGCCTCTGGTGAGAGGTAAGAGCCATCAGTGGGTCCATCCTTGTCAGGATTTTTACCCTTGAGAGGGTCATATCCGATAATCTTCATGTACTCATCTCTCGTCATCCTCTGGCCGGAATATGGGTGGACCCATTCTTTTGCCTCCTTGATGGTACTGTGGTACCCAAAGGTGAGGCGGCATACCGCACCGTGGCATGCCCACAGTCGCTTCTTGGGACCACCAGCCTTAGGCTTCATTGTTCGGTGACGGTAAAAGTGGTGGACGAGAGAGATGTCTGTTGTTGGGTCACCCTTGACTCCAATATACATTGAGGGTGCCTCAGGCTCCTTGGGAGGAGAATGAATTAGCATCCCTCTGTATTCATGTTGTCGCATGGTTGCGATCGAATACTTTGACGCAAGTGCTCCTGCCTCGAGTACGAGGGTAATATGTGCTGAATTGTTGAAGCACATGTCAATAAGAGGGTGGTAATCGAATCCCTTCTCAGGTTTGAGTTTCTTTTTGGGATTCCCTGCTGGCACCGGCGCTCGATCCATATTTCCCCAGTTGCATACCACTAGGCTTAGTGATACGCTGTCTGGGTTTGAGCCCTCTATGTATTCTCTCTTTTCGTTAACACCGGCCATCCTATTACGAACTATCTCGTAATGTGCGTCGAGCACCAGTTTGTCTTCGTAGCCAGTAAGAGAGAGAAAAGACGCCGGGTGGCTTGTTCTGGAGTCCTTGATATTGATGTGACCCTTGTTGATGCTCTTGTATTCCTCCAGGGTTGGAGCCTCTGTGGAGCTGGTGTAAGTATTAGGAGGATTATTCCTAATATCATCAAAGCTACATGGATCAACGCCTGGATGGGCTCTCATGAACGAAGTCCTTGCGTGGTCGCAATACATGTTGATTTTCTGGACTGCCAAATCTACGTCCTCATGTGTGAGGATGGCCTCGTATAAAACCTGACGCTCTTCTGAGATCATTCCTGCTGACACGTTAGAGGTCTCGAGGCAATCGATTGGCAAGATGCACTCGCACATCTGTTGTTTACCCTGTGGGGTAAGTCGACAGTCTGCACATACAATCGTACCACAGGAATAGCAAAAATAGCCTGTAGGCTGGTTGCAAAGATCGCAGAGAGGATTATCTGGTCGAGTCATCAGCCGTATCCTTTGGTTAAGACTCATGGCTGTCCTGCGTACTCCTACAAATCTCTCCTTGGTAGGAGGTGCAGAGGAGGAAGATGCCGAATCTCTGGGTCTGTCCCACTCCCCTTCGTCAGGAGCCTCAGAATCCTTGATCATGAGTGGACTTCGGATTTTTCGATTCCATCGACTAACCCAGATTCTCTCTTTCATTTCCTGTTGCATAGCCGGGTTAGACGATGACTTCGAGATTCGGTGCTTGCGATTTTCTCGAAGTCGAGCGCTGATTCGCTCATGTTCTCTTACGAGATCTTCCTCATCAGCAGGTTCCTCGTATTCGAGGTTGAGCTTGCTTCTGTTGACTCGATAATAACTTTCTGTTTCAGGATCGAAGAGAACTAGGAATTTCTCCTTCTCCTTTTTAGGAGATTGTGGTTTCTGTGGCTCTTCGTCTGAACTCTGAACATATTCTGCTTCAGGCTTTGGTTGGTCAAGTTTGACCTTCTCAAGTTTCTCTGTGATCTCTTCCGTGGGAGATTCTTTCTTCTCCTCCGACGCTGCAGGTGCAGAGTTCGTCTTGTGAGACGGATTAACATCAACTCGGAGTTCTGAAGATGACGAAGATTTTGAGCTCTTTTCGCTTGATGCCGACTCATCGTCTGATTCTTCGTCACGATCCTCGTCTGATTCTTCGTCACGATCCTGGTTAGGATCCGGTTCCTCAGGTTCCGTCTCTGTTCCAGAAGATTCTTCCTTGGGAGGAACTATGTTGGCGGAAGTATCCTGAACAGGTTCTGGAGGTTTGTGACCTGTCGTTATCTTAAGAACTTCGGTGGCGCTTCTGGTGCCGTCGGAGTTCCAGAGCTGTCCCATAAGGCTGTCCGGATCCTTGTCAGCCTCGGCCTGCCGGGCGAGCTTGGATCTCGGATGGATCTCCTTTGCAGTAGTCTCCGTTTTCGGAGGTACCTCACCTGCAGAAGCGGTTTGCTCCATGTTTGGAGCTGTGTCAGCCTCTGTCTGTGGCAGAGAAAAAGACTTCTTGTGAGAAGATCTAGCCTTGGGAGGCTCTGGTGGCAGATTTCGCCTTGCCACTTTTCGAAGTGCCGAATCGATTTCTCGGCCGTAATTTGCGCACCATTTCTTCGACTCGTAAGTCGCTGACGGCATCTGTTCGGAGCAATGGTCTGCCCACCATGGTCCGATGCTCTTGAGCTCATCGTATTGCGCTGATACCCAGAGTGTTTCAGAGGGTGCGAATACGGCGCTAAGAGTACGGGCATGCACTACATCTGGTGTAGCAAACATCCCTACTTGCGACTGCCACAGGTTTGTGACTTCGTTCACTACGTTATTTGCATCGAATACCAGAAGCAGTGCCTTGTTGGCACGAAACATGGTCGGATTGGGATTCGCCAGGTTTAGCGTTGAGAACTGAACAGTGTCCCTGTTGGAACGACTGTTTTCATTCACGAGAGCTTGGCAATCTGGTGCTGTAACCACCTGCGCTAGGAGGTTTGATGGTACCAGACCGTGCCTCAGGATTGAGGATAATGCCTGTAGGTCCGTGGCATGCATGATGTAACAAGGGTTGTTCTGTCGAACAAAATCCGCCATGCCGACGGGCCTCGGCGCGTTAGTGGAGAGACGCTGTGCACGGGACTGCACTGGATTGCTCCCCGTTGCCATGAAGTCTGAGATGGTCATGTGTGACCTTGGTCTCTCTTCTTCAGGATCTGGTTCTTCAGCTCTTGGTAGAGTTCGTCGTGAACCGTGTCCTCCAACTGCCGAAAGGAAAATTTTGCTCATGGTCAACACATTTGCATCCGGTGGGATGTTAACGGCGGCATCTGTGGTTTCGGCCTTGCCATCTTTGTTATAAACCATGGTGACCACAAACCTAGACTTAGTGTTGAGGAGGACACCAAGCGCGATCTCTTGTGTTGTATACTGTGCGAGCTCTGCATCGGCCAACTTGAACATGTCCAGAAGATAATTGTGTTGGCCAGCAAAGAGATCTGGGCGCTGGTTCTGAAGGTGTCTTGTTGAGTGTGCCAACCACCTTCCGACTCTGTTGGTCTTGGAAAGAATGTGGAAGCACATCTCTGGTCAGAGACCTGTTACATCTGCCAGTTTTGGCACTGAGGAGGAATAGTCATATTCTCCGGATCCATCAAGGCTCACACATTGTTCTACCTCCGGTGGGAGGCCTGTCTGAAGGTGATGTGCAAGCATCGTACAGAACTGGCGTGGATCACGAGCGTGATTACCGACGTTGTTATCCCAGTATACAAGGGGACAACAGTTGTCCCAGGGTCCTTGAAGGACTCCTTCGTAGAGCCTGACTCCATGTCTGGAGTTTAGAGTGAGCCTTGCTCCACTCGCATGGCCATATCGTGAGATCAATTGAGCAAGATCTCTTGGATGCGGATTGAACACCTGTTGGTGACCCATGATGATGAATTGAGGCTCGTGATTTTTCTCACGTTTGTGAATTCGGTGTCCACCGTGTTCGTTGTTTCGACGTGATGCTTCCCGACGAGACTCGGGGTACGAGCTATCCATGTGTGGATGTCGCTCATGGTACGCCTGCACTGCCCTGGGTAGGGCGTGTCTATCACGGCTACGGAAGTTTGATCGTGTGCTCATTACGGCACAATGACCAAACAGGATCAGGAACGCTTGGTTAGCCCGAAAGGCTGATTGCTGTGAGGCTCGAGGCTGAAAGCGGCTGCGGATGGTACAGAACATATAATTCTCATGAACATGTCCGATCTTAATGAAAACGCAGCTCGCAGACACAAATTTTCTTTTAGACGGAAAACAGTCTAAATAGAAAATCCAGCACATGGTTGTGCTACCAGCAAACGAGACTACCACCATATTCCTTGGCAGTAAAATAATCGGTAAATCTCTGTTGAGATATCAATTCCAAGGAAAGCTACCGCTGTGGCGGCATTCTTGAGATTGTCTATGATCCACCGAACAGTGAAAGCTTTATGTTGAAGAAGTTCACGGAAGGGTGGATGAATGTCTGTTTCTGGTAAATTCCCTTTTTCCAGAGCCTTGATAAGCTCATCAGGTTGCGCCGAGTGCTTTGTTAATGCATCAGCTAGGCAGTACTTCGAGCTTACATGAGCTAGGTCATCTAAAGATCCAGAGTTGGATTCCTTACGAAGCATCTGAATGAGGTGGTGAGTTTCCTTCTGCTCTGGAAGGTGTGTCGTGCCTGCTGTTGTCACAAGATGGTTCGCATCTGTTCTGATATGTATGGGTACGGTCTCTGATGAGAGATCTGCCCAAAGTCCCTTGAGGAACAGGCAAGTACCAAAGCAACGCATCAGTGCGTTAAGCTCTGCCACTGTTGTGGACATTGTGGTTGTCGTAATCTTGTGAGACTCATAATCCACCAGGCTACCTCTCGAGGATGGTTCCTTAATAGAGGATTCAGAGAAATCGTTCTTCTTGGAAGAAGCAGCTGCTGCTGATTGTTTCATTCCCTTTAGCTTTGGATTTCGATCTTCAGCAAGGAAAATAACATGTGCTCTCTGAGATGATTTGTCATCATTTTTCCTGTAGGAAGCATCAGGGTAACCGAGGATTCTGAGATTTCCTTTCAGCGGCCAAAAACGCAGTTCTACTTCAGTAGACTTCAAAATCCTAACAAGCTTGTTCAATTCTCGAATATCACCGATAGTAGGCTTGGCAGCCTTACTCGCACACCGACTGAAGCGATAACAGATGTTAGCTTGAGTCCGGCTTTGTAGCCAGTTGATCTGTCCTAAAACACTTCTGTAAGCAGTGTGCTGCTGTGGTGTGCATTGTTGCTCATTGTTGAGCTTCTTATCAAAAACAATTTCCTCTAGAGCTTCAACAGCTAGGTTCTGATTTACTGCGATATGTGCTGGTACCGATGCTGTAGCATCCTTCCAGACTAATCTCTGTCCTACAAACATAATATCGTTCGTGTCTTCAGAACCGACTGCAAACTCCTTTTTGATCGCTTCAATCACGGCCTTACGAAAGGTGTCATCACCGGCCATGCACAGGTCATCTACATGTAAACAGACTACTCCATGTACCTGTCTACCCTTGGCATTGTTGCCTGCTATGGGATCTAGGAGATAGTCAATCGCTGATTCCATGGTCTTTGGCTGAGACTTCTTGAGCTCAGCATCTGCTGTTTCAGACTTCTTACCATACAGAACATATGTACAGCGATCCGCACGGGTTGGCACCAGGCCATAAGACAGGAGTGCCTTATCAACGATGTTCCACCATCTTCGAGGTGCATCGTTAAGTCCATAAGCGGGTTTCTTCATCCTCGCTGCAATGTAGGGAGGATAACCTGCTTCAGGAGGACTCTGACAGATTATGTCTCTCGACTCATCATAGGCTTCACCCTGCAGAAAAGCAGTCTTTAGGTCGATGTGTGTCAATCTCCACAGCTTGTTAGCTGCTAGTTGAATCGCCAAGCGGAAACCTGGGCGACTCGCAGCAGGACTATCAGTTTGCTGTATGTCCTTTTGTCGATCCTGGAAACCTCTTAGGACCCTTCGGGCCTTGCACTTAAGGAAGTTTCCGTCCTTATCTCTTTTTAGAGTCAGGACCCATCGACCAGTGACATAATTTCGGATGTTTCCGAGTTTCCGTGTATCGACGAGCTCAAAGACATCATTGTCTATCCAGCTCTGATATTCTGCTGCTTTCGCTTCATCAAACTGTTTCTTCATCTCACGCTTTTCTTTGGCGGTTGCCTCCTTCCGTTGTGCCTTCTGGGTCAGATTTGCTGACTTCCTGGGGGAACTTAGGGATAAGGCCTTGTCCTCTTCCGTGAGAAGATCATACTCTTCACGGATGTCAGATCGGAACCTTTTGGTGGGTTTATACCGTGTTCGGTCTGACCTCACTCTTGATGTTACATCTCTGATGTCTACGGGTCCGCCATGCATGTACCGAGGCATGGAGAAAGAACCTGTGTTACTGCACAGTTTCTGTTCTTCTGTGAGAAGGATCCAGTCCTTCTCATCTACGACCAGGTCACCTTCCTCATCAGAGTAATACCTTGTGTCTTCTGACTCGGCATCGCTCTCCGGTTCTGGTGAACCAGAGGTGTGAGGAGGAGCGGACGGTTGTCCGGGGTCGTCCGGAACCAGTTCTTCTTCAGAATCTTCTTCATCTTGTTGTAACGGAAGAATGGGACCCTGTGGATGTGCCTTCGGTTTAGGTTTTGGTGTCGGCACCTGTGAAGGTGATTTCTGTTTATGCGGCGAAACTTTCCTTTCCGATGAAGACCTTGGCGACACATCACCCCCCAGACGCCGAGGAGACGGAACGCGAGGAGGCGGATGCACGCGAGGCTTAGCCCGATCAGGAGCCACGGGCTCATCGGAGGAAACGGCCGGTAGTCGCGGTGGAGGTATGGGAGGAGGAGGACGCGACGGCGGCGTGCCGGGAGGCATCGGCTGATCTGGTTCCGGCATAGAAACATCGTCAGATGTGATCCGTGAGCGATTAGTGCTCATGGGTTCTGACGGGTCTGACGGCGAAACCTCTTCGTCCGACATGATAACATCCGGCGGTGTTCGCACGGACGGTGAAGTCTTGCCGCCTTTCATCTGGAAGAGCACCCCCGAGAAGGTTGATGGGTGTACTTTATTCCAGGAAACCTGGTGCGGCAAGCAACACGTCATAGTCGAATTGGGCTTCTTCTTGTTCCAGAAGACAAGAACGCCATCAGTTACACTGGTGAGTGCTTCGACTGTTCCAAATGTACCTCTGTATAGAGTACACTGTTCGAAACCAGACCCTGGTAAGAGTCTTGATCTAAGGCGAGTAATGTCTGACACCAAGGCATCAAGGGACGGTGAGGGTTTGGAATGATGCAATGGTAATTCAGTTTTACTCGATAAGGAATTTACTCTAGCAACAAGTGATCTGATTTTCGGATCTTGCAGGAGTTTGGAATCCTTTAGAGGATTTGCTGTCAAAAGTGAATACTCTTGGTCAAGAAGTTCCGAAAGTCCCTGGAGGCATTCATCTCCAGAGTATCCTAGTATGTCTGTGACTAAAGAAAGATGAGATGCATATGTATCTCTCTTCAGGCATCTTGCCAAACACGAGGCAAAGGTCTCACAGAATTCATAAGGATACACTTGTGCGAGTTTCGTTTTAAGACCGTAGCCTTGAATACCCTTTTCGTCTCCTGGGGGAGATGTTGGAGATTTCGTTTTGGCAGAATGCCTCTGGAGAGGAGTTAGAACCTGCGGTGGCAGGTTGTGCATGAAAATCGAGGATTTCGATTCATAGTATCCTTTTGGATCTTTCATGCCATAGGCTTGTAGGTTACTCATAGCTGATCTTGCGGTTGGAAAACAGGCGTTTTGCTTCTGGTGAAGACCAGAGCCTGCTGTAGTATGGTTCTCAAGAACAAAGTAACGTCCGAGCTTCATTTGGTGGTCTGCGACCGATTCACAGAATTTTAAAACAGAAAGTCTCTTGGCAGAGCCTTTCTTCCACTGTGAGTACCAGCTAGACCACTGAGAGTGATCGGGTGACATAACAATAATAGTAGGTTCTTGTTCCGTGATGATCCTAAGAAGATTGGAGCGACCTTGCGGTTGCTCAAGATCTAGACCACTACGCAAGTCGACTGGCTGACCTACTCGCAGACCTGACAGGGCAGCCTTGTGACTCATACGGGGAGATCCACCGTAGAGTTCTAGGAAGTCAATCTTCCCAGTGCTGGTGACCTGCCAGTGACACTCTTGATGCGGAACCGTTAGGTCTGTCGACTGCAGGGAAGCATCAAAGGTGACCATGCAACTTGCGTGGTCAGAACCTTCTGACGTCAGAGTTTCCTCATCAGGCGCGAGAGGAATCTCCACATCAGATGTTATGTCATAATTTTTCCTCAGTTTTGAGATATTAACGCGGACGATGCGTGTTCCAAGATCCACACCTACCATGGATCCTCCGAGTTCGGAGATCACCTTTCCTTTTAGCCAAGATCCATGTTTGGACCCAGTGGATCCAATCTTAGACTTATCTTCTGACCAGTAGAAAACCTTATCTCCCAAAGAGAAAGGTCCTTGGGTCATTGACAGTCTGGCTGCAAGATCTCTACGCAGATCATCAGATTGGCGTGCCTCTTGGTAAGCCCTGTTGGCAAGCTCCTTAATGGCTCTCGCAGTGACTTCCGTATCAGTTGGATTACCTGTCAACTGATTGGGATCAGCGTTCTCTGGTGTTATAACATCTCGAGGACGCCTACCAAAGGCCATTTCTAAAGGAGTAACTCCTCCATAGGTAATCGAAGAGTTTCTTGCCAAACATGCTTGTCGAACGAGGTTGCCATACTTCATGGTGATTCCGTTATACTGCGGGTCACCATCCTTCAGGATCTGAAGTATGATCTTAATCTGATGCTTCAGCAATCTTACAGCAGCTTCGGCCCTGTTGGGCCATGGTGTTCCAGGTCCTGTTGCTACAGGCTTGATATTCTGCCGATTGTAATAAGCCTCCATTTTTGGAGTCATGAATGCTTGATCTCCAACTACAACCTTTGGGTTGATCTGAAATTTCTCAAAGTAGTCATTCATAATCGACATTGTAGTATGCTCTTCTTTATCCTGGACTACTTCGGAAGTCAACAGGTTTGTTGCTCCGTCATAGAGAATAAGAAATATTAAGCGACTATTCTTGCCGGGAATTGGAAGCTCACCGTGATCTACGAAGGTGAGATCACCGAAAGTCTCTGATCTTAAACCGGAAATCTTCGCTCTTGAAGGAGCTCTCACGTGTTCCTGACAGGCTGAACACTTTTTGACCAGTTGGTCATATAGCTCATATATCTCCTTTGGGATCTGTAAGGCTTTCGTGCGTCGCTTGAACTGATCCGTACTCATATGACGGTGCTTAAGGTGAAGCTTATAGAGTTCTACAGGGTCCTTAAGCTTCTCATGAATCCTGCGAAGAGCAATGGGAAGAGATGGCGATGGTTCTGCGACAATCTCTTCACCTGTAGGTGAGTCTGTACCAGGAGCCGGGTATTCTCTTGACTCAAGTGGTCTTACCTCCGTCCCGTCATCAGCTCCTGGGACCATAGACTTCTCCTCAACAGGAGGTTTGACCGCATATTTGCGGGTTTTCTTCAGAAGGTTTTTAAGACCCTTTGGAGTCTTTGTCTTCGCAGGTGGAACCTCAAGTCTTTCTTCTTCTGGAGGTTCGTGCGGTGCAGATGATTCTGCAGGTTTGTCTCTAGAGCCTGATGATGGTTCCGATGGTTCGGAAGGCTCAGGAGCATCACCAGATGGTTCTGGTGGATCAGGTTTCTTGGCAGATGATTCTGCCGGATCAGATGGAAGAGGCTTCTTCTTACCTGGAATGCCCTTCGGTGGTGGATCAGCTGCTCCTTCAGGTGCTTTGTCGCAACCTTTGAGGAACGTATGAGGCTTTTTCTGTCCTGCGCAGGCTGGACAGCGACCTTCCGGGATCTTAGTATAAGATCTTCTTTCTTCCTTTGGCTTCTTAGCTCCTAGAGCAGTCTCCGTCGCACTGAACGACGTACCTGACTTAGGGAGATACTTCCTGGTGGAAGTGAAGCCTAGAAGGTCCAATACCAAATGGTTATTGGTACTAATCGGAAGGGGGGTTTTGTACAAACCGAAAGCTTCACACGTTGCTAGGTCAGCTGTGGGACTACACTCGAGGGTCATTCTTAGATTCCTCATCTGTTCGATGGAGAACAAAATGGGAACTCTCCCCTGATCCAGAACTTCTATGGTTGTATCTCTTCTTGGAGTTGTGTTGAACCATAGAGTTACACGCTCCTTGATAAGAGCTGTTTCACTATCTGCGAAAGAGAACTTCGTGTTCGAAGGTGAGAAAGTGAAATCAATCATGCCTGGGGCACGTTGCTTCACGGCCTTGATAAGCCTGTTCACCGCATAGCGGGAACCCATAGCCCTAGTACAACCTGAGTCAAGTATGACAAAGGTAGGGTTCTTATCAAGATTGATCCGCTCTGTGAGAGCAGATAGGACGGTGTGCTGCAACGGAAACACCGCTGTTGCAGTTTCAACACCTTGCCCCTCGGATGGTTCAAAGACCTGGGGCACGTAACTCACTGATGAGTTGAACACGGGTTCTTGGTGCGCGCTCGGATCTGTGCCTCTACCTGATGATCCTGCTTGATTTCTTCTCTTCTTTCTCCGTGTTTTTCTTCGTGAGGCTTGTGATGCATAGTATGTATAAGACGTTTGATCGTCATAAGCGGCATAATTCCAACTGGAGTCAGTATAATAACTGTCCTCATACCATGAATCCCAGCTCGGTGCGGTGGAACTCTCATAGGCCTGTGGAGATCCAGTTTGGTCTCCTTGTAAGGAGGCAGACTTAGCTGTATCCTTACCTTTGCCTTTTGCCTTTGCGCCTTTGAAGGAGCTTCCTTTATCTCCTTTGTCCTTTCCTTTTCCTTTGCCTTTTCCACCTTTTCCTTTTTCCTTTCCTTTACCTTTACCGAAATAGCTGGAATCAGTTGGATCATGTTCTGCCTGGTTGGCTCTCCCTTTCCGCGGTATGACCTAAAACGGCCACGTCCTTTTCGCTTGCCACCCTTTGCTCTTCCCGGTGATCCGGGACGCATTCTTGGTCTTCTTCCCTTTTTGAATCTCCTTGCAACGAAGGCCTCATGGTCATCAACTGTCCAGAAGACAGCTTCTTCATCCTCGGCGGCAAGAAAGCCTTCCTCAAGGGTGTCTTCGTCTTGGAGCCAGAATCCATCGACTCCATCGTATTCACCCTGATCGAGGATGAGGAAGTTTCGACCTCCGCGTTTACGGCGTTGGTCTCTCCTTCCATGGCGGTCCTTCTTGTGAGAAGAGTGCCGAATGTTGGGATCCTGCAGACCAGTTCTGGTCGTTGAGAACTGATCGAACATGGTCTGCCGTACCACAGGGTACGTGTAGGTCTCAATTCGGTGACCTTGGTTGGTCAATGCTGTTACCAACCTCTCACGTTGCATCTCATTTAGGTCGGACTGCACTAGGAAGAGGAGAGCTAGGAGATTATCGTTCAGAGGAAACGCTCTTCGATGATTGTCAAGGCGTTCCTTGTTCCATGTTTCGAAATAGCGTGCGGCATATGTGTCTCTCTCGGCTGCATCCTGCATGCGCAAGAAGGTTTGGTCTGCCTGCACAGCTTGCATGAAATCTGGATGGGCATCCTCCAGAGCTATCTCTGGTAAGAGATCCATCCATGAGTTTTTCACGCGCTGTAGCACGATCTCAAACTTGGCAATCCAAGTCACAAAGTCTTGGTTGCCCTTCCATGCCTTGAATAGGCCGAGGAAACGCCACAGGAAAACGTACTGTTCTCCTTTCACGAAAAATGGACGCATCTTCTTCTTGAAGTAATCTACTCCATCTGGGGCTGCAAGCCTTTCTCGGTTCAGTGATTCCTTTTGTACTGCGGCCAATCCGGAGAGCCTCGTCTTGAGAGACGGACCTCTTTTGGTGTCATCCAGCGTTGTTATGTCGCACCAGTCGTCAATCAACTGTTCATACTCAAACCACGAGGTGGTGCCATCATAGGCAGGCGCGATCTTGGGCGTTATGCCTAATGATGCAAGCATGCGGTCAGATGTTGCATATGACTGTGCGACATAAGTGGCTGGACCTTGGGAGGTCTCTTCGTTCTCATATCCCCCGGAGGATTGGGAACTGTCGTCGGCTTCGCTATGCGAGCTCGACATTGTGCTGCCTCTTATCCGCTTGGTTAAGCGTTCGGCGAGGCCGACCGCTGTAGCGGACTTTGGAGGCGGGCGGCCCTTTCCGGGCTCCGCTACCAGAAAACTGAGCCGATACACCCACAAGGAAATGCTCCTTGTTAGGAGGTGTATGACCAGTTTATTCCCTAAGGATCAAAGGGCAGCGCCCTGCACACGGACAGTAGTTGTTTTGTCTTGCTACGCAAGGAGAGCTTGTCTTGTCTCAATATGGTAAAACCACTGTGAGCCAATGGGCAGCGGAATGTATATGTATGAGCATGCAGCCATTGCTGTAGGTACCTGTTAGAGCTACCCCTTTAGAGGTTTACGCAAACAGGGGGGGGGGTTGGGGGGGTTGGGGGGGGTTGGGGGGTTGGGGGCTTCAGTTAGAAATTAGATTCACCTCTATTAGAGGGACTAGAAGGGAATATGATTCCTCGCTACTCCGACTTCTTTTTTTTCTTCCTGACCCCGCTTCTTGGGAAGAAGTGAGGGTTGAGGCTTATCCTGCAGCATCGGTGCGGAGTTCAAAGTCAGAGACCCCTTGACGATCCAAAAACTACAACCCATGGAACAAGACTTTCTTATCCTTAACTCATACATCGGTGGTGGAACATGGGTGGTTGTCAAAATTACGGTCCCTTTTTGGGTCCCTAATATAGTACGGCACCTAATATTTAGGGTACCCAAAAATTTTGAAAAGGGCCCTAGTTTTGACAACCACCCATATCGCTTTGGAGATTTTAGTTTTGGTACATCTGGCGATGCCAACGAAAAAGAAGTTCCTGCCATTAGAGGACCGGGGATGTAGCAGGCAGGTGATAAGGAAGCTGAGGAGTTTGCAGGTCGGCAGGTAGATACATAGAGATACTGTTGATGGACAAAATCCTGCATGACCTTAAGGGCCCTAAACTATGGGACCTATGGTATATTCCTTATAAAGGGTAATGCAGGATTTTGTCCATCAACAGTAGCACCCGTCTGAAAAGTCTTGGAGAAATCCGTGTTGTGAGTCTTCCCAGCATTTACATTTACATGTATGGGTCTTTGCCACTTCGCCTCGATTTCCCCATTAAGAACCCGTTGAGAGCACCTTTTTGAACCTGAACTAAAGCCCATATGGAAAGCTGCTACCGTAGCATCTAGAATCATAGAATGTAGAGCCCGGATTAGGAAAGCCACTTTTCTTAAAAATCCGAGTATCAAGCCCATGTAAAGCCCCTGGGAGGCGATATACCTCCTGCAAAACACGACACATACGATGAACTCCTATACAAATGGAGCCTTATGAATAATTACCTATACTACTTCGGTGGTTCCGTATTCTAGTTATAGTACAATGGGCCCCGAAACCATATTCTAAGTATTAAGGCCCCAATATCACATAGGCCTCATAGAATCCCTGATAGTAGCCCTTATATA
The DNA here is from genome assembly GCA_905221615.1 of Symbiodinium sp. CCMP2592. Taxonomy (NCBI): domain Eukaryota; class Dinophyceae; order Suessiales; family Symbiodiniaceae; genus Symbiodinium; species Symbiodinium sp. CCMP2592. The sequence goes on from CAJNDT010002124.1 coordinate 835,420, forward strand.
GAGCCCCTTAAAACGACCCCTATTCTTGTTATTAAGGCCCTTAATTTAGAACCCTACTATGGAACCCTTGCAGGCACCCTTTTGATACCCTTTAAAAGGGATCCTCATTCTAATTACATTAAGCAACCTTACTTAGAGGTGTAGGGGACTTAGTAAGTAGCTTATAAGTAGGGTTGCAAGTACCCTACCCCAATTATAACCTTACTTATAACCTACTTACTAAGGCCCTGGTCCTCCAAGTAAGACCCTTAGAACCTTATAGTACCCTTAAAGGGGACCCTATGATAGAACCTTATAGCACCACCCTAAACCCTAAACCCCATAGATCCCTGTAAGGAGCCGTAGGAAGACCCGGTAGCGCCCAGGCAGCAGCTTCTTCAGGAGCAGCAGACCTTAGAGCGCCAGGCCCACGAGGAGATGGCCGGGGCCTTTGATCTCGGTGCAGTAGTGTGCCTTTTCAAAGTATTACTATAAGGATACTACAAGGGGGTTCCCCTAAATTGTTACTATACTTACCTTTGGTTAGTAGGGAATGGAAAAATGGTAGTAATAGTAGTTATAATTGTACCCCATTCCTCCATTCCCTACTAGCAAAAGGTAAGTTTAAAGGGCTACTATAAAGGATACTACTCAAAAGGGCTCTATGAGGGTTTAGAGTTTCCGAAAAGTAGGGGTAGGGGACCTTACTTTGGGGTCCTTACGATAAGGGTCCTACTATTTAGGGTGTTCCTAAGGATTTAGGGTTGAGGGAGGGTTCCTTTCAGGTATCCGCCCTTGAAGGAACCCTTAAAGGAGCCCCTAAGGGTCCCTGTACCCAAATACTTGGAGGGTCGGGGGACTTAGTAAAATGGTTATTTTGGGGACTTATAAGTACCATAACCCCAATTAGGGTCCCTTTTGGGGTACTTATAAGTCTACTTACTACCTACTTACTAAGTCCCCGGACCCTCCAAGTAGTCGATAAGATTGAACCCAAAGTACCGATATAGGGGCTACTTTGAGGTCAATGTATATACCATTTGAGTTCATGAACCCTTAGGGTAAGAATAGACATTACAGGTATAAGTACAAATCGAAGTATAGCTATGAATATAGATATGAATACAGACTTTAACTATGTTACGAGTGCAGTAAAATGTAGAATACGAAAGACAGTAGTAGCAAACATAATTAATGCAACGAACATAGTATACTGTCGTATGTAACTGCCATAACACAGCATAACATAACATGGTACTTAACATAACATGACACAAGACGGCGTACTAGCACAACATAGTGTAATATGCTGTAGCATAAGATGAGAACATACAGTATGATGTAGTATGATCAAAGATACAAGACACAATGACACAATAGAATAGAGCCTTGCTGATCCCTCTTTTCGGTTTAAACCTCTGATAGCTGCAGGGGTTGATGGCCTCATGACGAGGCAACGTCCCACAAAAGGAAAGCCAGGCTGCAGGATAGAAGACCCGCCGACCCTCCTACAGACAGGACTGGATAAGGTCGAAAGCTCAAGCAGTGCTTTGAGCGCCAAACTCGACAACGGATCCGCGAAGATTCCACCAAAGGAATTTGTTCTGAGCTCGAGTGTTTTAGGGTCCTGGATGTTTTAAGGGCATCGTTGGCCTCGGGGTCCTTCCTGTTAGAGCTTGGGGTTGGTTGGCGCGACCTCCAAAAAGATGAGAGCCCATAGAGGCCTTAGGCTTGGGGCATGTTTTGCGAAAGAAGTCGGCTTAATACAGAAGTGGGAATGATTCTGCTTTAAGGTCCATGTTTAAATGAAGCAAAAGCTCACCCCTATCCGCATTCCAATTATTACGCCCCTGTATCACGACGAGGCTCAGCTGGTCGAACGGATGCAGGCTCTGCGTCAGCAGGTGCAGTCGCCGTGCCCTCAGGAAAGTTAGCGGCCAGTCAAAATGGGTTCGTACCCAGAGGCGCGGCTTACCCTGTGAGCTTAATGAAGCAATGTGCTTAAATCATAGGAAACTAAACAAATGACTTCAGCCATGTTGAAGAAAGAGGAATCTACCGTTGAAGCAATATAGTTTCTAATTCGGCGTCGTGATATCAAGTTCGCGTCGCTAGGCACGGCTGCGTCTTTAGTTAGGTTGCTGCCCTAAGCCATGAGTATTTCGGTTAAAAACAAACCGCACAACACCCTTGTAAGTAAAAATACCCTCCCTATAAAGCCCCTCTAAAGCCTTCATCCATCCGTTATAACCACCCTGTAATTACAGACCTTTTGAAAACCCTTAGTAAAAAAGCTACAAAGCTCGCAATCTAAACAAAACTAAGCCCAGGCCCCCCAAAATCCCTTAATTAAGGAATATACCTTAAAATAGAATAGGGCCCCTAATATGATTTAAGGTATATTCCTTAATTAAGGGATTTTGGAAGGTATGGGTTATAATTGGGGTAACTCCATTTAGGGAGCTTATAACTCTACTTAAAACCTACTTACTAAGTCCCCTGCCCTTCCAAGCAGGCCCCAAGCTCCAGCATCGATGCTTCAGCAGATTCAATCTCAGCCGCAGCCTCAGAGTCTCGAAGAGCCCCGCTGAAATCTACGAGTCGGCGAATCATTCGTGCGCAACACGATTCCTTGCTGGTCCTCAACATATAGTTCTTATAGTATAATTAGTATCTAATAGTATAAGTAGTATCATACCCAAACCTGGACCAAACCTTGTGAAAAAAGCTAAGATGCGTATGGGTTGCACAAGCCTTCTGCAAGTTTCAGAGTTCTATTCGGGTTCTCAGACTGTAGTCAGTTTCTACTAGGTTTGGGGCTAGACCCGGTGAGCCCTTCAGAGAGGGTCCAACACTAAAGTCCTTTCTCCGTGGACCCAAAGCCCTGACCTTCGACCCCGAAACCCCAAGCCCCAAGCCCTAGATGCCAAAACATCTAAACTGGACCCCAAACCCTGAGCCCTACAGCGCCTTGACACTGTTTGGATGCCCCTGCCAGGATGCAGCAACTGTCCCAGCTCCACAGCAACCTGCAGCAGCAGGTTCAGACGAAGCGGCAGCAGCGTCTCGTCTGACAGATCTGGTGTGCATCGCGAGGATTAGCGTTTAGGGTTTTCGGATTTGGAGTTCCGTTGCTCCCCAAATCTCGAAGCCAATGCACATCTAAGGCTCATGCAAGAGCTTGAGCTGGAGCGGCAGAAGCGTCTCGGCTTGCGAGAGGCAAGAAAGGCGAATTGAAATGACGAGCCATCAGTTGAAATGCATGATTTATGAAAGAAGTTCTAGCACACACACACACACACACACACACACACGAACGAACACGAGCCCTTATTTCCACATGGAGGTGATTCAACAGAAGGCTCGGGACCGAACAGGTACGTTGCAATGTTTAGGGGTTGAGGGTTTAGGGTTCAGGGTTTAGGGTTCAAGGTTTAGGGTTTAGGGCTCAAAGACAGCGCGGCCCAAGGTCTCAGGCAAAAGCCGCCGAGGATGCCAAGGTTCGGCAAAAAAGTGGGTGGGGGGTCTAAGTAATTAGACTAGGCTTCCTTTAAAGGGCTCTATATGGCAGTTTCCGAAATTAGGGGGTACCTTACTTGGGTCCTACTATTTAGGGTACTATATTAGGGTCCCCTATTTTCGGAAACTCCCATATAAGGGATACTATAAGGGCTCTATGATACAGGGGCCTCAATAATTAGACAAGAGATTGGGGCTTCTGTAATATAGGTCTGATAAGGCACCCCAAGGAATAGTACTGGTAAGTATTTAGGCTTCTATACACCGTGGCCTGAATAATTACCAATACTAGTTTGGGGGTTCCTTGTTCTAGTTATAGTATACTACACCCCAAACCTCATTTTCATCTTTAAGGGCCCCTATATACTTGCGCGGTCCAGAGCAAATCAGAGTGCGCAATCAGGAATGCCATTCCGTCTTGATAAATACAGCTCCCCGAGATGCTTGTGTAGTTTTAGGCCCCTAGGTTAGTGTGGGAAAAGAATCCAGGCCGAAATAGAGCCTGCGCTACCAGCTCATCTCGCCGCATTTTTCCAGTTTTCCGACTAAATATCAGGAGAGGCATGTGACGTTGCGTTCGCCTACTTTCAGTGCCGGTAACTTACAGCAGCAAGTAACCTATTCCCAAAGGGTCCTATGTACTGTTATGGGGGATACTTCCCTAAGTCATAATTCTAATTCCTACTATGTAAACCCTGCATTCTACTATATGGGAGTTTCCGAAAACAGGGGACCCAAAATATAGTAACCTCAATAGCAGGATCCTCCTTGTAAGGACCCCAAAATAAGGTATTCCAAATTTTCGGAAACTCCTGTATCGTTACACAGGACCCTTTGGGTATAGCAACAGCTCAGCTCGTGGCCGGGCGCGGAGCCACATCCGAGGGTTTAGGGTTCAGGGGTTTTGGGGGTTTTGGGTTTAGGGGTTTCGGGGTTAGGGTTTTGGGTTCTGGGGTTTAGGGGTTTAGGGTTTAGGGGTTTAGGGTTTTGGGGTTTAAGGTTTCGGGCCTATCCCAAGTCACAGCGAGCCGAATCATGCAAGGTTGGCATTTTCAGAGGTCCCGGAAACAAGAACCAACCAATCCCTTCAGCGACCTTTAGGTGGGGAGTTCCGACTAACGTACCTTTGGTTAGCAGGGAATGGAGGAATGGCGTACAATTACAACATTCCCTACCAACCAAAGGTAAGCTAAAGGACGAAGGTAGAGAGCCCTGGCTTTTTTTGGGTTGATTGACTGGGCTACAGGCAAATCTGATCCTGCCTAGCCTCCAGCCTAGGCCCTAAACCCTAAACCCCCAAACCCTAAAACCCTTAACCCCTAAAACCCTAAACCGCTAAACCTTAAAACCCTAAACACTTAAACCCCTAAACACCTAAACCCCTAAACCCAAAGGAGGCCCTCATCATGTGTGCCTGTGTCCCCTTCAGTCGCCATCCTTTTTGCCCTTCGCCACACAGGTCCAGCCTTGGAATGCCGGAGTCTCAGCAAAAGGATCCCCGAAAGCCCCCAACTTTTTTGGGGGGGTTACTGTTGATGGTATATATCCTGCATTACCTTAAGGACCCTACACTATGGGAATTACGGTATATTCCTTACTATGGGTCATGCAGGATTTATGTCATCAACCGTAGTGGGGTCTCTGAACCATGAGGGGCTGAAGTCTTGAAACCCTAGGCCCGAATCTCAGAACCTTAGGCTGCAGGCCCTAAACTTGCAAAGCCTGCTTGGGCAGCGAGGCACGGTTCATCTTGCGTTGTTGTTTCCATTGTGCTTTCCGTTGGGCTGCGGCCTTCCGTCGTCGCTTCCTTTCTGTGTTCCTTCTGTCCAGAACTTAGGATTTCAGGTTTAGGATTTGGGTTTATATAAGTCCTATAGGAACATGTCAGAGAGCCTAGCTCCATATTCAGGATCCCAATAAGCTTCCTACAGTCCTACACTATGATGTGCTGCACTGGCGTTGTTGCTTTTCCTTGCCAGGCACATCCGCAGACGATGCCACAGCAGATGGCCCAACCCCAGCAGACAATGCCACAGCAGATGGCCCAACCGCAGCAGACAATGCCACAGCAGATGGCCCAACCGCAGCAGACAATGCCACAGCAGATGGCCCAACCGCAGCAGACAATGCCACAGCAGATGGCCCAACAGCAGCAGACAATGCCACAGCAGATGGCCCAACCGCAACAGACAATGCCACAGCAGATGGCCCAACCGCAGCAGACAATGCCACAGCAGATGGCCCAACCGCAGCAGACAATGCCACAGCAGATGGCCCATCCACAGCAGACAGTGCCACAGCAGATGGCCCAATCACAGCAGACACAGCAGCCGCAGAATCTTGGTTGCTGTTCTGGGAAGTTGGAGTTGAGGGAATCAGAGCATAAGAGATCCGATACGCATATTGGCGGCATCTCCATGTTTTGTAGAATTTAAGCATCCCACAGTTGCAGGCAATTGGTGCTGTACACTTCACGGCATCGTGCTCGGTGAGTTTGCGACACGGAACTCTACGAAACGCAACAGGGATCCTAATTTGCAGTTGCCCCGACCAAGTGCGCAAAGAGCCTGAAAGTGTCCCGAGCCCCCGTTTTCACGAAACACGGGACCTCAGCCTTCTTACAGGTAGGAAGCGAAAGGCTCGTCTGCTCACAGAAGCTCATCCGACCAATATCCCTTAATTAAGGAATATACATGAAATCAGATCAGGGATTCTACTATAACTCAAAGGAATTATTCCTTAAATCATATTAGGGATCCTACAATATTTTAGGTATATTCTTTAGTCAAGGGATATCGGATATTGGAGTCTCCGGGATCTTCTGGAAACACGAATGCTGAGCCTGCAACTCGAGGCCTCCGACCTGCCACAGCCTGCGAGCATTCGATGATAGAGTTCTAATGTAGGAAGCTGATTAAGGAACCCTCGGCAAAAAACACCCAAAATAGTACGCTTCAAAAAAGGAAGCCTAATAAAGGCCTAAGGTTTCTGAATCAGGTTTAAAAATTAGGTACTTAGGTTTCGGAGAGTAGTTATGTAAGTTACTATGTCGGAGAGTATAGGATAGTTAGGTACTTCTTAAACGTTGAATCCTAAAAGCCCCCAGCAAAGTGACCAAAGCCCTTAAGAAATCCTACACAGCCCTTCAAACCCGTCAAAAACCCAAGTCAAAACCCGATAAGAAACTGCAAGATCTAAAACTCCGATATAATACTTTAGGAATTCGGTGTTCAGAGGTTTAGTAGGGGTTTAGGATTTCATTCCGGCGGTTGCGCCCAAACCCCAAACCATAAACCCTCAGGCTCTTTAGAAAGACAAACCTCCTGAAGCTCTAGGATGGTGGTGCCACCTCAGCCCAATCCATACGCCGAGCAGAGACTTGCCGGGAATTTCGGGCTTCGGGTGAGTAGGGCTTTTGGGGCTTCGGGAGTCCGGGGTTCAGGGCTTTAGGAGCTTAGGGGGGCTCCGCTTTCATTCCGTATGCCCTGAACCCTCACCTGAAAACCCTCACCCTCAAAAGCCCCCCTGCCTTTACCAACCCTAAAAACCCCCCCCCAGAAGCCTCGACCCTGCCTGGAAATCGAAACGCTGACCCCGTAGTCATATAGGGCCTAACTGTTGAGACAGTAGGTTTCTCGAGCGACAGGTAATCCTTAACTCCATAAGCCATAAAATTTCCGCAAAAACCCTTACTCCAGATCCCTCTCAGAGCCCTCCTATGAAGGTCAAGGGGCCCCTAGACCCTAAACCCCTAAACCCTACACCCTGAAGGTTCAGGGCTTAGGGACCCAAAGCGCAAAGCCCCGGGTGGCTCCTGAAACTTCCTGCGTTCACCCTAGAGTCGAGGATTGGGGCGCTGCAGGACCAGGCGCGAGACTTTGAGGTTTTACGGTTTAGAGCTTAGTTTAGGGTTTACGGTTTATGGGTTCGTTTAAAGGGTCCCATTAAAGGTTCGTAGAAGGGTGCTTTAAGGGTTCCTTATAAGGATCTTGAAGGGTCTTATGAGGGTTATTCTGCAAGGGAGTGGCTCAGGGCTTTATAGCTTCGTACTGAAAGGGCCAAGACGGTCGGGGTTCAGGGTTTGGGGTCCCTTTTCCGGGTTCATTTTCGGAATCCAAAGACTTTGAAATTACAGTGCTCTACAAGGGATTTAGGGTTTAGCGCGTCAGGGCTCTAGGGTTTCAGATTAGGGTTGAGGATTTCACCTTTGGCAACAAAACCTACAAAATACTAGGATGCCCTAGGTAGGCTACTGGCCCAATGCGCTTCAGAAGTGGGTCAATCGATCTATACCAGAAGGGACCATGACTTACTAAGCTGCGCTTGTAAAGAGGAGCGAATCCGGAAGCAAATCCCTCCTTGCCATTCCTAGTCTCAGTTAGGTTAGGATGCCGTAAGCCGAAACCCCACTTGGGATTCGCACATGACTTAGTGACTAGTGAGTAGGGTTAGTGAGATGGGTGATGGAGAATATCTGACTACACTTACCACAGGTGCAAGAGAAAACCCAACCCTAAAACCCCACAACACCTGAGTAGCACTCCAAAAGCCTATAAAGCAGGTGGTGCAGCTGCAGAAGCAGCTGCTCATTCCGCAGCCGCCAGCCATCAAGCAGCAGCTGCAGCAGCCTTACTCATCCATTGGAGGGTGTCTCTTCTGAGTGCATCTGCTTGCGAGACTTGTTGAAACCCTTCGAAACCCTTCTAAATTATCCTTTTGAAAGAGCACTGAGGCAGCAGCAAATTCTCATGCTCCAGCAACAGCAGCAGCTGTTCCAGGCTCCGTGAGGGTTCAATCTCTCAGGGAGCCCCTTAATGAAGGACCTAAGACCTAAGTCATAAGAAGAGTTTCAACGAGACAATGTTCCTGTGATAGTCCTTCGTTTGGAAATGAAGTGGGGCTCTTTTCTATGAGTCCTTCGCAGTTGCAGAATGTGCCGGGTTTCCCACTTCTTGATTAGATTTTCAGTGTTTTGGAGTTTTTGGGCTTTGAGGTTTATGAGTTTACGATTTTTTGTAAGGGCTTGGGATGCAGGGTTTAGGATTTCAGTGTCTAGGGCATTTAGATCTTGGGTTTAAGACTTCGGGGTTGAGGTATCTTTCGCGCTCCTCTTGTGCAGCTTCCCCAATGGCGAAACGATCCTGAGAGCCCGAGCCCCCGTGTGTACCTTTTTCCTGTTTAAACTGATAGTGAGAAGAAGCGGGTACCGTAAGGGCTGCTGGGGACTCGAACCATTTCAGCTGATTGTCAGGGCTCATGTGATCGCACGGGATACAAAATACCCTTTTATGAAGCAGGCTATACTGTAAACCCTGACCCTTACAACCCTAAACCCTAAACCCTTACCACTCTAAGCCCTAAACCCTTACCACCGAAAACCCTAAACCCTTAACCCTTACAATCCTAAACCCTAAACCCTTACAACCCTAAACCCAAAACCCTAAACTGCCCAGGCTCAAAAGCCGCCACAGCAGGTCCAGGCGCAGGCGCCGCCGCAAGCGCAACCGCAGCCGGTGACGCAGACTGCGCACCTTGGTGCGTTTTCTTAGATAGTGAACGGAGGATCTTTAAACTTTTTGGCCTTATATATTAGCTCCATCTTAGAAAGTTTGAACTTTTTGGGGCCCGGTTGTTGAAGAAGAGAGTTTTAGTTTTAGGGATCATAGGCAATCATAGGACTCTGGGTGAAGGGCTTTCAGGGTCTGAGAGGAGTTTTTGGGATCATGAGGCCCAGTGTTGTTTGGTGTGAGACGTAACCCAATTGGGGCTATGCTGTAGACAGACCTTGCTTACGAAGCCCCTATATAAGCCTCCAAGTAGAGGCCCCAAGAAGCACCTCCGGATCTGACAGGAAAGGGTCTTCTGGAATTCTCATCACAACACGGGCACACGGTGCCCTTGCATATCCCAAGTATAAAATCCTTCTGCTTCTCTGCGGTTGTTTCGATGTTTGGGTGGTGCAATGCCTCGCAGCCCTAATTCTACCTGGTGCGCATCACTGGTCCAGGCCCTTGATTTATACTTCCTTCTATGCTTGTCTTGTCTTTATGCGCAGGCTGAACTTTTTCGCTGGTTTTGGGTTCAGAGGATCAGACAGAGTACAGTAGCGAGCTTCATGTGATAGCCCTTCAAGAAGACCTAATCATCGCAAACGCACACCGCCCTAACGTCCTATTCTGTAAAGAAAAGGAGTTTGAGTTAATCACGGGCGAGTGTGACTCCTTCCTGAAATCCTAAACCTTAGAAACTCCTAAACCTTGATCCGGGACCCCAAACGCCGTGAAGCCCTCGGTCAAAAGATAACTAGCAAGAAACCCTTTGAAACCTTCCCAGAATCTCGGGAGCATCGTTCTTGAGGAATATATAGCCTTGTCTCATATTTCTGGATATTTGGAGTTTCTTCACTGAGCCTGAGCCCTAGTTGCTGATCAAATACTTGGAGGCCCAGGGGACTTAGTAAGTAGGTTATAAGTCGGGTCATAAGTACTCTAAATGGAGTTACCCCAATTATAACCCTACTTACTGAGTCCCTTGGGCCTCTAAATAGAAACACCGAAGCAGCCCATTCAAAGCCGGTACAAAACTTCAAAGCCCTTTGAAGCCCAGCTGCCACCACATCCAAGGCAGCCCATGCAAGAGGCCACGACCTGAGACAGAACCTAGAAGGATTCTTTATCCTCAAGGGTTAGGCGCGGCTAGGTAGGTAAGCTTTAGCGACGTTTAACATGTTTCGGTGTACAAAAAAGGTGTATACATGCTGCAGATATGTATACATATTTGATCTAAGCTTGCCATAATTCTCGGGATAACCTATCCCTAAGGGTCCAAGTACCTGATAATTATATACTCTCCCAAACGTAGAGCTGCATAACTACTATCCTAAACCCAAGTACCTTGTTATTGGGTCCTTTGGACCCTTAGGCTACCCAGAGACTCCAATATCCCTTAATTAAGGAATATTCCTTAAATCATATTAGGGATCCTACTATAATTTAAGGAATATTCCTTGCTTAAGGGATATTGGACCCTTAGGCTTTGCTTTGTTTGTCCAGGGTGCTCAGCCCCAGAAGACCCCGAAGCCACCAGCACTCTCTCTTCGGGGTACTTAGAAATATGTTTTTTGAATTTGTGGTTATTATACTCCCTAAGAGACAGCTAAAATTACAATTTTTGAGGGGTTCTAAGTTCAGTATTGCTCTGAGCACTGGGAAGGTGGCGAAGCCCCAGCAGGAGCCTGAGAACCACTGGGGGAGCTTCCAGGGTTCCCTTTAAGGGTTACAAGTAGGGTTCTATAATAGGGTCCCTTTAAGGCCTTGAGGTTTAGGGCATCTACTTAGAGCCCCAGGACACTTAGTAAGTAGGTTATAAGTAGGATTATAATTGGGATAACTCCGTTTAGGCCTGAGAACCGCTGGCGCTTCCTACTGGGAAGCGTCCCAGGAAATGAGAGGCTTTTGCTAGATCTTGACTATCTTTCTACCTATCTATCTACCTGTCTTTCTGTATATACTGGTACGAACATACACAAATGTGTAGTCGTATCTTCACGGCGCTTATTGCTGTCGGTCTGCACAACCAGTCTGGCTAATTTTAACGCGTTATGATGATCGCAGCTTATCTATGTCAGTATGTCTACTGCTAGCATGACCGTTGAACATGTGTCATGTCAATGGAGTCATTATGTTGGTGGTTCTCGGGTTAGCACGTTCGGGACACTGGGGTTTGCGATTGAAAAGCTTCGATGGGTCGGGGGTCAGGGTTTTGGGATCTGAGGCCTAGGATTTATGATTTGGGGCTGTCGGATATTACTGCTTGGGATTAAGGCTTTAGCTGTAGTTGTATTTATGATGATTGATCATCATCATGGCTGTTTGGCGTCGAAGCTTTGCAGTACCATGACATGCCGCAGATTCTGGCCTGGTGTGAAGACTTAAGTTGCGGGGAGGATGATTGATCATTATACATGTGTGTTTGGTGCCACGTGCTGGAATTTCGCAAAGTAACCTCCCTAGCCTGAACCATATCCTTTTAACCCCCGGGTTTAGGGTTTAGGCTTTAGAAGCAGGATCCTTCTGAACTTTATGAGTAGTTTCCCCTAGAGGCGGACTCCGAAACCCGCATGTGTGGCAATATAGCGGACTTAACAAGCAGGACACCAGAAAGTGAAAAGCGTCATTATTCAGACTTCTGCCGTATGATTATAATTGTTTTCTTCGTTGTTGCCGTGGTCATGCCGGCTGCTATGTTATGTTGCAGGTGTTTCCCATGTCACAAAGGTCAGGTACTGTAACAGCGGTATCAATGTTGGGGTTTTCGATTGCCAGTGTGATACGTGTTCAGGTTGCTGTCATTGTGTTTAATGTCAAGACTTCCATCATCATGATCGAATTTAGATGTTGATCTTAGTCAATGCCAGTATTGCCGTAGGTTCTAGAGTACGTTATGACCGCTATTTTGATAGCTGAGATGTTGAGAAGCTTGTGTTAGAATGTTTTACACTAGTCTCGCTAATTAGCGGCTCTTTCTTGATAAGACTGCTTGGCAAAGCAAGTACTAGTATCTCCGTATCGTGCCGGGTCATAACCACAGTAAAATAGACCCGAAGCTATATTCTGAGTAGTAGTAGCGCCTCTACGATCACAGTATGATAATAAAAACCCCATTCCAATTACTAGTACTGCTGTCATAACACCATCTGCGATCTTAGGTCGTCACTGCAGGAGATGCAGCAGAAGCACCAGGTGGGGGGGGGGGGATTGCGAAGAGTAGGGGATTCCTCGTTTAGGGGGTTGGGCTTACGGTTTAGGGTTGGCAACTTATAATAAGGATACGACCACTTGGGTGAAAGAATCAGGGCCGTTCTCAACTGAAGCCCACGAGTTCTTCGCTATGAGGCGACGGCCTTCCCTTCGGAAGGCGGAGTCTACTGAAAAGTGCGGATGCTAGTACGTATTTGGTGTTGTATATGAGGCCTTAACCCTCAACCCTAGCCCTAAACGGTGTTGAAATGCATAACATCCGGCAGAAAGCCATTGTAAGCGATCCAAACCCTAAACCCCAAAAGGCGAGCCTGAAGAATCGGGTGTTCTATGTGAGTCCCTTCAGAACCCTCCACTTTGGGATTAGAGGTTTAGGGTTGCTTCCGGGTTTAGGGACAGAGACCAAGTTTTGTTAGATCTGCAACAAACCGAACCGAAGCCCAAAGCTGAAAAACACCCAAACCCTCTGCCTTTGTCTTTCCTGCACCAGGTGGAGAGGAATCAGCTGATGCAGCAGATGCAACTGCAGATGCTCGGTGCCTGTCAAGGTTCAGGGTCTAGGGTGTAGGACGCCAAAACCCTAAACCCTACGTGCTGACTAACCCTGACCCTGACTCCCCCAAGTTTCAACCTCATTGCCTCAAGCCCTTGCACCATAAAACCGTGCTTTGGAGTACCATACGTTAATACGTTTTTCGGGACCTGCTACTCGTACTCAAAGGGAACCATTCTGAAACAAAAGCCTATACTTTTTTCGCCCTTGATACTTCAAAGCCTAGAAAATCCTTATGTCACAAAGCCCACAGACGTTTAAGCTCTTAAACCCAAAACCCTCGAGCCTAGGCGTAAACCCAAAACCATGAACCCTAGGTGTTGTATAATTCGCAGCCCTTCGGGGCCCTAAACCCTAAACCCGAAACCGAAACCCTAAACCCTAAACCCTAATCAGGCCGGGAATCCTCGGATTTTCAGACTCACAAGGCCTGAAGCAGTCAAGGCATAGGGGCCTTCATGATTTTCTAGGATGCCCAGTAGTACCCTTATTCCCTTTTTGTAGTCCTAGGTTCCTTATAAAGTTACCCAATACCAAAAACAGATGCCTTTTTGTTCTTAGGTTACTGCATGGGTATCCTAGTTTTATAAAATCAAAGGGGAAAATGAGGGGCCCTTAATGGGACCCCTACCCTATAATGGGCTAAAAATGGGTAAGCAATAGCAAAAAAAAAGTATATACCTAGGGGTCCTTATTCAGGGTCCCTCCTTGTACCCTTGGATAAAAGGTTGGAACACATTGAGTCCTGTACCCTACAAGCCTACTTGGAGGCCCAGGGGACTTAGTAAGTAGGCTATAAGTAGGGTTATAGGTACCCTAAATGGAGCTACCCCAATTATAACACTACTTATAACCTACCTACTACGTCCCCTGGGCCTCCAAGTAGATGCCCTAAACCCCAAGGCAGAGTTATGTGGGTGGTTGCCAAAATTATGGCCTTTTCTTTGGGGGAACCCTAAATATTAGGTGCCGTACGATATTGGGGACTCAAAAAGGGACCATAATTTTGACTACCACCCATGTGGCGCCTGCAAGGCGCTACTTTTCCTAAGTATTCCGAGTCTTTTGGAAGGATGTGGGGCGCAGGGGTCCCAAGTAGAGGTAGTAGTAGTAGTAGTAGTAGTAGTAGTAGTAGTAGTAGTAGTAGTAGTAGTAGGGTTTCCCCCCCCGGTGCGACGCCCAAACCTCTTATGTTTGGGACTTGCTGTGGTCGGAAATGCTGTGTTTTACAGCACTTTTTTTCCGCAGTCATCGAAAGTGGCAACTGTTCCTGGTTTCGTGTGTATTTTTATCATATTTTCTAACATTGTTCATCAATCTCGCACCCGAAAATGCTGGTATTTACAGCACTTGTCTTTGCGAATTTCATGATTTTTTACTGCTTTTGGGTGTCTCGATTTTCGTGCCCAAAACCTAGCGATCAGAATCAAGGTTTTTCGGGCCTCATTTTGATCATGATTTTCATTCAAATCGTTGGTTTGGAGAGCATCCATGTCCAAAACCTAATGACGTGCATGGTCTCGCGCATTTTGGTTTGGAGAGCATCCATGACCAAAACCTAAATGACGTCCATGGTCTAGCGCATTTTGGTTTGGAGAGCATCCATGTCCAAAACCTAAGGACGTCCATGGTCTAGCGCATTTTGGGTTTGGAGAGCATCCATGTCCAAAACCTAATGACGTCCATGTTCTAGCGCATTTTGGTTTGGAGAGCATCCATGTCCAAAACCTAATGACGTCCATGGTCTAGCGCATTTTGGTTTGGAGAGCATCCATGTCCAAAACCTTTCGAAATGTTGCTTCTTTGCATCGCACCGAGCGGGGATGGTACTTTCCACTGCTCTCTAACAGCTTACTCTGTGGTTCACTAGTTCAATAACGAGTAGAGGCGAAAGAACCGCACATCAGCAGCATCCAGCATTATCATGTTCATCATCACTTTCGTCAGCACCAGCTCGAATAGCATCATCATGAACATCATCATCATCGCCGCATCTTGGACCGCGACAGCTGTGATGGAACATGTTGTACATCCACGAACTCAGCGACCGGCGTCGCACCAGGGGGGGATGGCCTAGTAGTAGTAGTAGTAGTAGTAGTAGTAGTAGTAGTAGTAGTAGTAGTAGTAGCAGTAGCAGTAGCAGTAGCAGTAGTAGTAGTAGTAGTAGTAGTAGTCGTAGTAGTCGTAGTAGTCGTAGTAGTCGTAGTAGTAGTAATCGTAGTAGTAGTAGTAGTAGTAGTAGTAGTAGTAGTAGTAGTAGTAGTAGTAGAGCTTCGAGTGCTTAAGCGTTTGGGGGCTCAGGGTTGGGTTTTGGGCTTGAGGGGATCACTGGACAGGTCTGGATTCGGGGGCCTTGTGCGTAATTAATACAATTGGGTGTGCTTGGGGCTCGTCGTACTATAGAGGGTTCGTCTCGGTTTCAGACAGATCTTCATGTCCAAAGGAAAATCCAAGCAGTAGGATCCGCCTTGTGCGGATTGCCAAAGTGGGGGCCGAGTACCCTCACTCATTCTATGTAGGAGCTTCAACGAGCTAAGCCCCAAATGGTGCAGCTTGAAGTGCCACTTTAGGGTTCAGGGTTCAGGGTTTAAGGGTTTAGGGTTAGTACAGCCCTGCAAGAAATCTAGCAGCCGTTATAGTATGTAGACCCTGCACGAACCGTTGCAGTAGCCCGTTTCACAACCCGTAAAGTCGCCAGAGCCCTTGTAGTAGCCCTGATAATAAACTTTATCGCAAAGCTCCAGTCCTGAGTCTTGTAGTGGCCCGTACCGTAACACACTACGAACACACCCTTCAAACCCTGACCTTTGTAGTGGCCCGTATCGTACGACCTTTGTCGTCGCCCGTATCGTACAACACTACGAGGACACACCTCGAAGAAACCCTCGGAGCTCAAACCTAAACCCTAAACCTTCCTAAACCCTAAACCCTGGACCCTAAACCCTAAACCCCTAAACCCTGGCCTTCGGAGCTCAGGAACTTGCCGATCAACCAGCAGCAAGAGATGATGGATCGGCCCAGGGCCTCAGCAATTTGGCCTTCTTGCAGAGTGGGGTTTGATGTAGGGGTACCAAGACTATATGGGAGTTTCCGAAAATAAATATTAGGGCCCCTGTTTTACAGTAACCATGAAGGCCCCTACTTGGAAGGGCAGGGGACTTAGTAAGTAGGTTTTAAGTAGAGTTATAAGTACCCTAAATGGAGTTACCCCAATTATAAGCCTACTTATGACCTACTTACTAAGTCCTCTGCCCTTCCAAGTAGGGGTACCAAGATTATATATTCCTTGGAGTTTCTTCCTGTTTTGCAAAACAAGGGAATTTCCGAAAACTAGGGGTACAGTGTTTCGGGGTCCTGATAATAAGAATCCCATTATTTAGGGTACTATATTAGGGGTCCCTGTTTTGTGAAACTCCCCCATAGAAGAATACATGAAAAAATAACTGCTCCAACTACTTCGACTGCCCATATCGACCCAGGGACCTTGCAACTAGGATCCTACCATTTAGGGAAGATGCACTGGCCTTAGGGGTGTAGGGTTTCGGGTTTAGGGTTTAGGGGGAGGGGGGGTAGGGGGCCTTAAGGCCCATACGCCAGCTTGTTCTTGAAATCCTCAGAAATTCATCAAACTCTGGGTTCAAGGTCTAGTCGCCCTTGCGAGATCACTGGCTCAAACTGAATATCGGTTCCTCAACTTCTGTAGCTTTCCCTAAGTGTTGTGGCAGTTGGCGGCGTATGAGCCTGACCGAGGCTGCAGCAGCAACAAAGCCAGCTGGAGCAGCAGCGCGAGCCCCAATAACTGCCATGTAGCTGTTCTTGTTTTCTCAAAGAACTAGGCCTTTTTTTCAGAGACTCCAGTAATGCTGTGTGTAAAAACGATCCTTCTCACAGCTCCTACAATTCAGAGAGGGGGCATTGTCAATCAGGGTCTCCATTATTTTCGGAATATTCCCGATGTTGAAGTAGAATTCCTATTGTAATGTGAGACACCTTCACTTGCCTAGTTAACGGGTTCCGGAGTATCCAAAGCGCTGACAAAAGCGCCGCTAAAAAGCCCCGTACCATCCCTCTGAAAACGAACATAAATCTAGAGAAACTCTTGCTCAAAGGGTTGTGCGGTTTGCGCCGAGACGCTTCTGTTCGAGCTGTCATTTGGAGTTTAGCGGGGCTTAGTGGTCTGGTGAGCATGCAGACCGCCAATAATAATATTGAGGCCCGTAAAGGAAGCGCAGGTGCTTGGTAAGAAGTCATGAGTCTGCATTCCTGCGTACTCTTGGGCATTATGCTTTTCTATGACGAGACGATTGAGATCCTTGCTTTGTGTACATGTTCATGACGGGCTTAGCGTTGAAGGCTTGTGGGGTTAATGAGGCCTGCCGGGAGTTCCTGCGACCCACTTTACCACCTGCAAAGCGAGAAGATATGAATAATTGGATTACACATAGTACTACAATCTCCTGAAAGGAGGGTAGTTTCCATCCCAGCGCAAAGACTCCACCTCAGCGTTTAGGATGAGTAGGCTTAGGTCTTCAGGGTTTAGGGTGTCAGTGTAGGCGTATGGTGACTTGGTTGGATATTCTTTCTTTCACTGCAAAAAAACACATGCCGAGGCTTGTCCAGAGCGCCACAGGGCCAAGCACTGAGACGTGCTGGACAATCGGGAGCTCCCTAGAAGCCCAGTTACACAGTAGGTTACCGGGTTGTGGTTGCGTCTACGATTGCTATAAATTTACACGGGATTCGGGGAACAGCGAGTCCGAAACCTAACAAAAAGGGAGGGATTTGCAAATCGATTGCTTTTGTCATTGCGGCTTCGGAAACTCTACGTCTACATTGATTCGGTGGGGCCGACAGCGACACTCTGCGACAACTCACAGACGAGGCCTGTGGCCACTCCAACAGGAGGAATTGGCATGCTCAAGCCGTGGCCTCAGATGTTGCGTACCGTATTCAACCTGCAATGGTACTTTAGGTTTTTCGAAGCAACCCTTCCGCTGTGTAGTGCCTTACACTCACTAGTGCATTTGGCGTGCTGTCGCCCAGGCAGCCACAGACCGTGCCTCCGCGCCACCCACCAAAGGCAGCCCCTGCACCAGTGGCGCAACCGGCGACGGCTGCGCAACCAGCGTCCACAGTTCAACCGGCGATGGTGCAACCGGCACAGGGCCAGCCGGTCACGGGCGCGCCTCAGCCACAGACAGCTGCGGCACCTGCTGAGGCAGGAGTTTTCTATAGTCGCCTTAGGAATTACTTTTTGTATTGGTTCATTAAAACCCAAGAGAATATTACAAATAGTATTTTTATTATGGTTCTAAGGGTGGTACAGTTTTCGGTGTCTAAATCGCAGACATTGAGAAGAACCCTCAACAGCTCCTCGGCAGAAGCCTTATACGCTCCTGCAGATCTAAACGCCCTCAACTCGGCCCTAAACCCTAAAACCCCTAAACCCTGTGCCCCTAAACCCTAAAATCCTTAAACCCTAAGCTCCTACACCCTTAAACCCCTCAACCATGAACCGCCTAAACCCTACACCCTATAAAACCCTGCACCCCTGAACCCTAAACCCTAAACCCCTATAATCCCTAAGACCTAAACCCCTGAAACCCTGAACCCCTATAATCCCTATATATAATCCCTATAATCCCCATAATCCCTAAACCCCTGAAACCCCCAAAATCCCAGAAAGGCCCCACTCCCCGCAGCGCAGGCTTCCGCCTCTGCCCCTGGAGGTCGATCCTCGGGGATCTGGGTGGTTCTAACCTTAAAGGGAACTCCAGAAGTTGGAATATGGATTAATGGTAGGATCCCCTATAATTTACTTTAAAGGGGTTACAATAATGATATTCCAACTTTCTGGCTTCTACTGTTCTAACATACTTGGAAGGGCAGGGGACTTCGTAAGTAGGTTATAAGTTGGCTTATACTTGGGGTAACTCCATTTAGGGCACTTATAACTCTACTTAAAACCTACTTACTAAGTCCCCTGCCCTTCCAAGTAATGGTATAATAGAGGGGCCTTAATATTTAGAATAGGGTTTTGGGGCTAAATACTGGCTTTGGAGTACCATCCTTCAATACTTTTTTTCTTAAAGGAGCCATTATGAAATAAAAGCTTATACTGTTTTGTCACTGGTTACTTAAAAGCCCAGATTAGGAGCCTTAATGGCTAGAAGAGGGTTCCGTTTAAAGGGTAACAGAAGGATTCCTTTAAGGGTTCTATAGTAGGGTTCTGGGCTGGGGGCCTTGATCAGAATAGGGTTCCTTTAAAGAGGTCTAAAAGGGCTACTGCAAGGGATCCATAAGGGTACTATAATAAAGGGGCCTTGATAATTAGAAGAGTGTTTGGGGGCCCAATATACTAGAACCATAATAAGGAACCCCCAAAATAGTCTTGGTAATTATTTAGGCCCTATATAGAATATGGGGGCTTACAGCTTGTTTATAGGGTGCCGATCCTTAGGGATTTTAGGATGTTTGAGGTAGGGCCTTAGAAAGGGCTTCGATGGCTTTAGACTTTGGAGTTTAGCGTTTAGGGTTTCGGAACCCTTAACCCTAAACCCTCCGAGGGGTTTTGAGGATGCTTCAGTTGCAGGGTTTAGGGGTTTCATACGGGCTTTCTAAGGCTTCCTAATTGGGGCATGTGCAGGGTTTCAAGTGGGTTTTGGAGTCCGGCCTAGAGGGACAGCACGACTGCATGCAGATGATTTGTGGTCTTCTATAAAGCCTAAACCCTAAAATTCCAGGGCCCGCGCTCTCTGTGCGGCACTTTCCATAGGGATTTCAGAAGCACTGGCATCACGGCCGCAGGAGCTGCAGCAGACGAGCTGACCAAAGCGCTGCTTTCTGCCCCCTGGCCTTGAGAGATCTATGATTTGACGTAATTAGGGCTTGTCCTAGCAACCCAAAAGCACACTCACCTAGACTCCAAAGGGGCTATGGAGCCCTCCATACATTAACCAGGGTTGTGGCATATTTGCTGTATAGCTTCCCGATTCTTTGTTCTATTCTGCAGACTCATCACACGTGGCTATGGGTGCTTCGTGGATGTCTCAACGGATTTGAGTATTTGGCAGCAACTGGGCGAGTCGTGTTACCAAGGTCATTGCTCTCCTCGTGACTAGTGAGGGGGCCTTTCCTCATACAACTGTGCAAACTAATCACTGGTATTTGGGGAGTTCCTTACCGCCTTACCTTAGTTATAGTAATACTATTTTGGGAGTTCCTTATTATGATTATTGTATGATGGGCCGTGTTCTTGTGGGGTCGTCATCACAGTCGTCTCATCAAGAGGAGCAGACACGGCAAAAGCCCCCCAAGGCCTTGCCAACTCCAGAGGAAAAGCCTCAGGAGAGGGTCGGAACGCACCGGGATCTTTGGGTTTAGGGGTTTTAGGGGTTTAGGGGTTTAGGGGTTTAGGGGTTTAGGGGTTTAGGGGTTAGGGGTTTAGGGGTTAGGGGTTAGGGGTTAGGGGTTTAGGGGTTTAGGGGTTAGGGGTTAGGGGTTTAGGGGTTTAGGGGTTAGGGGTTAGGGGTTTAGGGGTTAGGGGTTAGGGGTTAGGGGTTTAGGGGTTTAGGGTTTAGGGGTTTAGGGTTTAGGGGATCTTTGGTCATTGCAGGATATTTCTCAGACACATTAAAGCATCAGAAAATGCAGCAGAAGCCTTCAACCACAAGTTATTCTATTGCAATCCGGATTAAAATACTTGATAGGGCCTTGTTTGGGTGGTCCAAATGTCCCGATCCTCTACAAGTCGGGTGTAGAGATCCCACGAAGAAACAATGAAGGCCAACCTTACGACCTGAACATAGATGATGGGGAGGCCGTTTATCTACCTTTTTACCACCATTTGAGGTTTAAGGTCTCAGTAGTTGAGCTTGTATGTTTCGCTGGGTTACCTGTTTGTCGTTTATTCGGCTGGTTGCTGTGGACCTTCATTGCCATCTTGCCCTAGTAACAGCAATGGCTGCAACATTGGCTCACACCACAATGGGATGTTGTGAGAGACGGGGTGACCGCTCGCCTTTGTCCTCTATCTGGTCACCATTCCGGTTGCTCCCTTTCCCGTGGGGCCGTAAATTTAGATGAAGCGGTCGGGCCCAGTATGGCAGCCCTTGTTGAGGGATGGCAGCTATGGATCAGTGGTCCACATTTTCAACATGTAGACACGCATTGATCCGAAATGGGATCTGATCTTAAACAAGCTCCATTTCGTCGTGCTTTCAGATGTCCCTGCGCATGGAGCCTCCCGAAAAGTCTACCCTTCCTATAGTCTCCATTGTATTTCCTTTTTTGGGTTACCTTTTAGGAACCTTAATATCAAATTGGCTAAACCAGAAAAAGGAACTACAAGGGAGACTATAGGTACTATACCCTAAACCCTAAACCCTAAAGATCCCTTATAGGAGCCCTTATAGATCCCTTTAACGTAACCCTAAACCTTATTTAGAGCCCGTAGCATAGATTCTGCTAAGCCTTAGACCCAGAGAAGGACTCTTCAACGCTGCATCCTATCCAAGGGCAAAAGGAGGGACCCTTAATAAGGACCCCTAGGTATATACCCTTAATATAGCTAGTATATACCCATTATATAGCCCATTATAGGGTAAGGGTCCCCATTAAGGGTCCCTCCTTTTCCCCTTTGATCCTAACTTCAAAGCATCTCTGATGCTTAAACCCTGAAGTGCAACATAGGGGTCGGAACAATCACCGATAGTATCCTCTTATGGTCTTATAGTATAGTACCTAATATGAGTTATTTGCATGACAGAGCCATGCCTTACACCGTTTCCAAAAAAATAGGGGCACCTTCTTTCGGGGTTCTTGGAAGAAGGATCCTGCTATTTAGGGTACTGTACTAGGGTCCCCTATTTCCAAAAAGCACCAGCCCACTCCCCCGAGCTTTGGAGGAGCCGGCCAAGGCCGAAGCCAAGGAAGCCGTGCGAAGAGCTGAGATGTCGGCTTTCATGGCAGGGCTTTGGGTCTTACTGTAGGGGCCTTCATCATAACCTATATATACTATTTTGTGGGTTCCTTCCCAGAGTTAAAGTATAGTGGGCCCCAACACATGTTTTTAATTATCAAGGCCCCTATATTATGGGCTTAAGGGTCTGTTTACGGGTTTGTTTTAGGCTTTAATGTAGGAACCTGATGAAGAAACCTTGGTCGTATCTTGGGATTCTTCATGTTCTGGTTCAATATTACTGATTCCTACTATTTGGGGGTTCTAGGCCCAGGGTTGCTTAATACATTATTACAGGGGCTTAGGGCTTGGGAATTAGATGTTGACTGGGAGGCCAAGGGGGCGCTCAAAATCAAGGAATCTGTAGTTTGACAGGGTTTCAAGCCGTTTCATTGGTTTACCGTTTCATTGGTTTAGGGTTTAGGGGTTCATATAGAGGTTAGGGGTTTAGGGGTTTATGGGGGTTTAGGGTTTTCAGGGTTTTTATAGGGCTTCGGTCGTAAGACTCATACCATAAACCGCAGAGGCCTAAGCAATTATACTGCTTAGTTACGCAGTATTGGGCTCGCTCGGCTGTCTTGTGTTATAGAGGTTCAGGGTTTGCATGATGACAAGGTTTAAATCTTTGGTTGTTATTGGACAAACCGTGGGTGATCTGATTGCCATCAACACGTATGATGCCGCGTTCAAGCATTATATCGCACAGTTCTCCCAAAGCCAATTTTATCCGTTCTGGGGTTCTGAAATCTCCAATGTAGGATCCCTTGGAGGGCCCCTTTCATGGGCGTAGCCGCCTCCGCCTCCTTCTGGGCCCCCAAAAAACGGAGCCCAAATTCAAAGAACTATCCGGGCTCAGAGCACAGTTCATTGCAAGAACCGCCCCCCGTTGCAAGAGATATGGGAGTTTCCGAAAATGAGGGGTACCGTAGGGTTCCCTTAAAGGGTTACTATAAGGGTACTATAAGGGTTTCTTTAAAGGGCTTCAACAGGCATGTTATGCCTGGTTTTATGCGGCGCTTTAGGTCTTGTTGCTGTGCATGATGGGTTCATAAGAACCCGGCATAACATGCCTGCTGAAGCACTTCTGAAAACCCTTACAGAGCCCTTTAAAGGAACCCTTACAGTAGTACCCTTATAGTATCCCTTTACAGGAAACCCTACGGCTCCCCTAGTTGCAGAGCCCTAAAGGAACCCTTACAGTACCCTTATAGTACTCCTTTAAAGGAACCCTACGGCTCCCCTATTTTTAGAGCCCTTTAAAGGAAGCTATATATAGTACCCTTTAAAGGAACCCTACAGTACCCCTCACTTTCGGAAACTCCCATGTGCTGCCTGCGAGGCCTGACACCGGAACCCAGGCCTCCGTGCGAGACCAGAGAGCCAGGGATTTAGGGTTTCGGGATTTAGGGTTTAGGGTTTAGGGTTTTGGGATGTAGGGGGTTTCGGGATTTAGGGTTTATGCATGCATCCATTGCGGACTGTCCCGAAGCAACCACTTGAGGACTGACTACGTACAACACTGCGCCTTCAGTGTGCCTGACGGTGGGCACGCTTATGCGCATAAAAGATCTCATGAGGGGACCGGAAAGGGATCTGTGCCGCAACCGGTTCCTGTACAACTGTATAGCCCTCCTTGAGAACCTGCCGGTAGAGTCGGCCAGTGAAGTGCCGAAACAAACTATCACACACCACTCTTGCCGTATGGTACTGAGGCCTCATGCGCAGTGCTGGGACTTTGCATGGGACCCCGACGCATCGCAAAGCAAACTGTGAACTGAGCTTCCATGGGCATTTGCATGCAGAAAGAACTGCACGCAGAACGTGAGAAAAAACTAGCACTTGTGAAGTGAGAGGCTGAGCACACAAGGATATCTGAGGGCACTGGACCTGATGCACCCAAGCTGCCTTGACCGACACTTTGTCAAAAGGTGCAGGTCTGGCAGCTTTGTCCCACTTAGCAACATTAACTGGGGCTAACCAACCCGTTTCGGCAGTGAAAGCAAAATACATTTCCATCACCGAAAAACCTTGCTCATCTGGAACCCATCGATGCCGCGAGCACCAGTCGAATAACAGTTGCGCGAAAGGCGGGCACAACAAGAACACATCCCAGTTTGGGACATTATCTTTACCAGGAAAAACAACCCCTGCGTCAGCAGAAAGCATGCCGACTCTGTCTTGAAAGGTATTTTGCGAGGGGGGGCTTACATGCGGGTTTAAACTTACAGACTTACGGGCGTGGTGCTTAGTGTTGAAAACTTCCGCAACGCTTCTGTGCAGAGAATACACTTGCGCCTGTGCAGCGCGCGTGCCTTTTACAGCTTGCACAGCTTGACGGTGGCAGTCATTGACACGCTTGTCACTTCGAGAAAACACCGCTTTGGCATACTCATCTGCAACGCCGTTGTGGAACCAAAGCCACGCGTGCTGCTCATCAGGCGCTGAGCGCCAATCCTGATGACTTTTGACTTTCACGATCCGCCAAGTGCCACTGCAAGTTTTAAGTGCTTGGGAAATTTCGAACCATATATCAAGGTTGCTGTGTTTCCACAACTTCCTGATATCCCAGCCATGCTGCAAAAGCAAATTAAAACCTGCAACAGCAACTTCCGAATCGGAGTAAATAACCCCGCCATCCCCCAAAAGTACGGCTGCAAGGACTGCAAAAGTCTCGGCTCTGTTGTTCGTGTGATGTTCACCTGGCACATAATCATGCAGCATTTTGGCTTGGCTCAGCACCCCAGGTTCTGCAAGCACAACAGCCCAGGCAGACAGACTGAGGACTGGATCTGTCGGATGCAGAGTGGAACCATCTGTGAACAAGTGGACGTCTTCGCCTTCAAAAAACTTTGTGACAGTCTCGCAGGTACGGGTGCGCATCAAACTCTTAAACTGAAGCAACTCCGGTGGTTCTTGAAACAAACCCCATTGCAACTCAAAAGTGCTCAGAGTCGCAGGGAGCGTCAGCGATTCTCTGCAACTCAACGTAGCTGGGCAGTGCACAAGCATATGTTCAACTGTAAGCTCAGCTTTACAAAAAGGGCATAACAAATCTTCTGGTGCTGCAAAATGCTTCCGTCGCGATGCCGGCACTATGGCGCCACATGCGTAGTTTGCAACTTGAGCATCGTAACCGTGCCCAGTTTGAAGCAACTGCCGAACTAAACGAACCGAAAAACTTTGGAGACCCTCCAACCCTTGGTAACTTTGCACAACTCGTACAACTTCGCACTGCCAAGCCTCCAACCAGTGTTCATAAACAATATCCCAACTAGACAGAAGGATGCTAAGCTTAACTTGACCTGGCACTTCGACCCAACCATCCGGAAGGGGGATCCATCCTAAACTACGAATGTCCTTGAAGAAATACGTCAGAGGCCGGGTTTAGGGGTTTAGGGTTTTGGGATGTAGGGGGTTGGTGTTTAGGGTTTAGGGGTTAACGGTTTCGGGTTTTGGGATGTAGGGTTTTGGGAGATCTTAGGGTTTTGAGGCAAAGAGTTTTGGGGCTTTGGAATTTGGGGTTTAGGGTTACCAGAGAGCCGAATATCCCTGCCGCTCAATATTCTGATTTAAGTCCTACTCCTGATATTAGGGGTTACGGCTACTGGGCTCGGTGCGTTCAGCACTGATTCTGCTCCCATTTTGAAGGACCCGCACTTTCCGTGGTGTTGTAAAGTTCTTCTGTGCTGTTGTACAGCACGGTATGTGGCTTTGTAAGGGCTTCAGGAGGTTTTGTTGACAGTTTTGTAGGGGTTTGGGGCATCGAGGAACTTTGCACTTAGACTATAGGAGGGTTGTACTGTAAGTACCTTAAAAGGTACTTACACACCGCCGGGCCGAGGGTGTTGTGCTACCGGGGTTTTCCATGATGTTGACGACTCTTGCCGAGCGCTTCAAAGTGGCGACTTCCTTACGCCTCTAGCTAGCGGAGGAATCTTTTATAGTCCGTATTCACTGCGGAGCCGTTCCCAAGGCTTACTTGTGTCAGGAGTCTAGGGTGAAGAGAGTGGAGGCATCGGTCAACTTCGTTATTACGTGTTGGCCCGCCGCGGTAGGGTCTAAGAGTAGGGTTCCCTTACAGGGTACTGTAGGGTTCTACCATGGGGTTCCGCCCCTTCCAGGGTTTGCCCTGGATCTAACCTTGATTTCAACCGATTCTTTACATGCCCTGAGCCTCTTAGCTAAGCACGGCCTTTTCGGGAAAACACTTGTCGGGCTTAATAAGCCCAGCATGTGTTTTCCCATTACACAAGGGTAATATTCTTGCGTAACAGAGGGGCCTGTTCCTTTTTTGAACACTTCGTTTCAGGGGTCTTAGTTGCTGCCGTGGCTGCGGCTGCCGCTGCCGCTGCCGCTGCTACTGCTGCTACTGCTGCCACTATACTGCTGCTACTGGCAGTGCTGGGTAAACCCTAAAGCCTAACCCCTAAAACTCTAAACCCTAAACCCTAAACCCAAAACCCTAAATCCTAAATCCAAAACCCTTGATTTGCCTGCGAATTTGACGCGCACGACTTTGGCCGAGCATGTCCGCCAAAAAAAACCTAAAACCCTAAACTCTAAGCTGTTACTGCTGTACCAGCTGCAGGCCATGACAAGCCAGGCGCAGATGCTGCAATCCATTCAGCAGGCCACCTCTTCATTACCCAGCATGCTCAACTGTCTGGTTCTCAGTAGGGAAACCCTTAACCTTACCTAGACTGTCTGGTTCTATTAGGGTTCCTTTAAACGGATCTATAAGGGGTTTAGGGTTTAGGGTTTCAGCAATTTGACTGTCTGGTTCTTAGTAGGGAATGGGGGAATGGGTTACGGGGGCAATTTTCTATAGGGGCTACAGTAGGGATCCATTCCCCCAATCTCTACGAAGAACCAGACAGTCAATGGTACAACTGTTTGTTTAGTTTGTGTCTGGGTTCGCGTTTGTAGTTTCACAGCTAGCTAAACAGCGGGCACGCGGTGTTACTGAAAATTGCCTAGTTGTCCAGAGAGCACAGTAGTAGTAGTAGTAGTAGTAGTAGTAGTAGTAGTAGTAGTAGTAGGCTAGTGTGTGTGTAGTAGCTAGTGTGTGTGTAGTAGTAGTAGTAGTAGTAGTAGTAGTAGTAGTAGTAGTAGTAGTAGTAGTAGTAGTAGTAGTAGTAGTAGTAGTAGTAGTAGTAGTAGTAGTAGCAGTAGTAGTAGTAGTAGTCGCAGTAGCAGAAGTAGTCGTCGTCGTAGTAGCAGTAGTAGAAGAAGAAGAAGTAGTAGGCTGCTGTCGGGAGCGGAAGGGCTTGCTGGAGCCCGAAGTCAGGGTACTATAGGGGCCTTCATAATTACCTATACTACTTTGGGGGTTCCTTTGAAGGGATCTGTTAAAGGGGTCTATAAGGCATCTAAATTAGGGTTCTATGGTACAGGGGCCTTAGCGATTACCTATACTATTTTGGGGGTTCCTTCTTATAACTGATAAACCCCCAAAACCCTATTGTAGTTATTAAGGCTCCTACATTACATTCTGGGTTGAGAGTACCGCCACCCCACACTGCCGCATGCGTGAACACTAGGGGCGCCAGTAGAACCCTGATGAAGTATACTGGAGCTTCCGAAAATACGGGACCCTAATATAGTAGTCCAAATAGTAAGATCCTTATTATGAAGATCCCAAAATAGGGTACCCCTAAGTTTCGGAAACGCGCATCTTGGGGGGAGGCTTGAAGTTGAACAGCACGAAAAGAGGAACTTTATCGTGAAGGACTTGCTGTGGATGGAACCTGGACAGTAATGCGCCCATGCATAAACCCACATGGACACTGGAATCCTTTGGTTACTGGGTAACCTCGCTTATGAATCTTCATTACATCTTACAATCAAGGCCTTTCAAACTTACCAGAAAAAGGCAGAGCCCCCCGGTATTCCTAAGAGGCTACTGGGGTGCTCAGTACAAAAACATCCCCTTCACCCAACCTAAGGGAATGCTAGGTCCGTTGATCTCTTAATCATAGGGACCTTTAGGGGGCCTTATTAAGTCCTTATGATGGGCATTACAGCCCCCTCCTTAACCCCCCCTCCCCCAACCCTAAAACCCCTAAACCCTAAACCTTAAACCCTAAACCTTAAACTCTAAACCCTAAACCCCTAAACCCTGAACCCCAGTCCCTATGACTTCAGCAGGCCCAGATGGCTCAGCAGATGCAGCTGCTTCAGCAGATGCAAGCGCAGCAGCAACAGGCGGTTTTACTTATTTTTGGTTAGTAAGGACTGAAGGAATGGGGCTTAGGGGTTTAGGGTTTAGGGTTCGTATACTATTTTTCGGGGTTCCTTAATATTAGTATAACATATAGATCCCTTGTAAGGGATCTATATAAGGCCTTAATAATTAGAATACGGTCACTATAGTTATAACGAGGAATCCCCCCAAAAAAAAGTATAGGCAATTATTAAGGCCCTATATAGTATCCCTTATAGACCCCTTTAAAGGGTCCCTTTACCGGACCCCACTTGCATTAGAGGCACATATCAGGCCCTAGACTTACCTTTGGTTAGTAGGGAATGGAAGAATGGCAGTAATAGGAGTTATACTTGTACCCCATTCCTCCATTCCCTACTAAAGTAAGGTAAGTTAAAGGGTATCATAAGGGTTCCCTTAAGGGTTCTATAGTATAGGGCTCTGAACTGGGGGCCTTAATGATTAGAAAAGGGTTCCTTTAGAGAGGTCTATAAGGGCTACTATAAGGGATCTATATATGGGCGGTTGTCAAAATTATGGTCCCTTTTTGGGGTCCCTATTATAGTACGGCACCTAATGTTTAGGGTACCCAAAAGGGACCCTAGTGTTGACCTTAATAATTAGAATAGGGATTCGGGGCCCAATATACTATAACTATAGAAAGGAATCCCCAAAGAGGTCTATAGAAAGGCTCATAGATCCCTTTAAAGGAACCCTATTCTGAATATTACGGCCCCTATATTAACTCTATGAGGGCTTTGTGAGGACTGGAGAGGCCTGGGCTTGGTTGCAGGCTTTTTGGTCTTGGTGTCTACGTGGGTTTTGTTGGTGCCTTAGATTGGCTTTAGAGGGCTTGGTAAAGGCTGGTTAGTTTGTTGAAGGGTAGCGCATAAGAGTTTTGGGAGCTTCATGAGGTGATTGAGGGCACTGTGAGGCTGTTTTGGCAAAAAAAAATCCCATTGGGCCCGATTGATTAACTCTACAGCCGGACAGCAGAGCCTCCAAGTAGGGTCGGAGAGAAACTTGCCATTATGTGGGTGGTTGTCCAAATTATGGTCCCTTTTCGGGTACCCTAAGTATTGGGTGCCGTATTAGATTTATATTAATACGGACCCAGAAAGGGTTTCTAATTTTGACAACCACCCATGTGTCGGTTGTTCTTTTGTATCCTTTGAGGACTTTGAGGGCACAGCTTGTTGGCTGTTTTTGTTTGGATTGGGAGTTTCCGAAAATTAGGGGTACCTTATTTTGGGGCTCTTATAATAAGGATCCTACCAACTAGTGTGCCATATTAGGGTCCCCGATTTTAGGAAACTCCCAAATGCTGGCCACCTGCCAATATGAAATTTGCAAGCATGGTTGCGGCAGGTATTTGAGCGCACTGTGATACTGGTTCGGGCAGGTTTCCCAACGGTTCTATGGCACACAACCCCACAACCAGAGCCCTGTTGCTCAGGCAACGCCGTCACAGAGGCTTGACCTGAGCCCTTTTAGCTTCCAACCCATTCCCGGAAAACCCCCAGAGCTTATTTAAGAAAGTCTGTAGATCTCTTGGAGCCCCAAAGGGAAAGCTATGTTTACCCAAGATTTCTCCAAGCAGAGGCGGCGATGATGCAGATGTATGCTGGAATGATGGGATGATTCCGCTCTACGGCTGTGCGCCAGAGCAAAAAGGCCGAAATACGGTTGATGATATAAATCCTGCATGACCTTAAGGACCCTACACCATGGGAGTTATGGTACATTCCTTATTATGGGTAATGCAGGATTTATACCATCAGCCGTAACCCTGCCACCCAAACCCGCAAAGGCTCCTTCGAGGTAAACTACTATTTGCTTAAGAACCCCCAAAAAATAAAAACATATATTCCTTATGGTGGTAATATAGGGATTTTTATTTTTATTTTTGGGGGTTTCTTAAGCAAATGCTCGAGAGCCCTAACCCACCCTATCTTGTTCATTAAGTCATGGGACACCTGCGCAGCAGCTCAGTAACTACCTCGTTAGAATACCAGAAGGTGTGGGGTTGGAGAGAGGTTGGGGAAGTAGTGCGTGACGAGGGGCTCCGGGATTTGAGACATTCAGCGCTTCATGTAGGTTTACCTGCTTGAGGCAAGGATTTAGGGATACGGTTGATGATATAAATCCTGCATTACCCATAATAATCAAGGAGCATACCATCATTCCCATAGTCTTGGGTCCTTAAGGTCATGCAGGATTTATATGGGAGTTTCCGAAAATAGGGGTACCTTATTTTGGGGTCCTTATGATAAGGATCCTACTATTTAGGATACTATATTAGGGTCCCCTATTTTCGGAAACTCCCATATCATCAACAGCATTTCGGGTGTCTCGTAACACCGAGCCCCCCAAGCCTGAAAGCGCGATGTGATCGCGAGAGCCGCGAGAGACGGCTCTTCGAGCAAGCTAGCGTCTTCCACATGAGGGAGTTTCCGAACGTGGGGGACCCCAGTATCATGCCCTAGTAGGATCCTTCTTATATATAAGGACCCCAATATAGTACCCTAGATCGTAGGATCCTTAATATATTTAAGGACCCCAAAATAAGACACCCTAATTTTCGGAAACTCCCATGAGGAGCCAGGTCATTGGGGTTTAGGGTTGGGTGCTGCCCCCGCATAGAGTAAGAGTCTATAATAGGGGCTACTTTTAAATGTCCTAATATACCAAGATTATGAATATAAGAGTCTATAGTAGGGCTACTTCTAAAAGGTCCGAATATACCAATATATTTGTGAATACTCCCTTCCAGCGCAAGCAAACTCCGTCCCAGCGACAGATTGACTGCCGGCTCCCAGAATTTGCTGGTTGCAAGTTCACCGCGTGTGGGAGCTTTGCTGCACAAGCCCTGAGTTTTGTGGCCGTTGGACTCCATGTACTTTATTCAGAGCTATCATTGGAACATATCTGAGTCTGTCTGTGTATGATATACCCCCAAACCCTGTATTGCTTCGCTACAAAATATGTATCATGTCATTACATGTACTCTATTCTCTATATGTATGTAAACACACACACATATATAAATCCATATATATATATATGTGTGTGTATATATATATAGGTGTAATATATATATATATACATATATACATATATGTATATACCTGCCTACATATATTACATCGTATTTCAGCATCCACTGCAAAGCGATGGAGAAAGCCTTGGCCTGGAGCGCATGGAGGCGGGGTCTGGCAAACCCATATTGCACGACTTATCGTTCGTGAGTTTGTTCCGGTGGTTTGAGAGATAGGGTTGTTGTGAACCCCTGTCTGCGCTGTCCCTTGATTGTCCTCGAATATAGTGGATCTTAGAGGATCAGACCCTAGGTGGGCGCATGGCCTCAGCAGTTTACAATATGGGAGTTTCCGAGAATAGGGGACCCTAACATAGTACCCCAAATAGTAGGATCCTTATTCTCAGGTTCCCAAAATAAGGTACCCCTATTTTTGGAAACTCCCATATTGGTGCCATGAGCTTCAGTTGCTCTGGACTCTCGGATCCAGGGTTCAGAAAGTTCTATTGATTCTTTCTGGACTTGTGGATTGCAGATCCCTGCGCTGAGGGGATAAACCGCCGTGTTTCATGTTAAACCTCAATGTTCATTCCTGTAAGGGTCACGCAAAGGGTTCCTTTAAGGATCCGTTTTCAAATTTTCCGGTGCCCAGAGATACCAGCACCCCAAAATTCGGGAATGCACCTTAATCTGTAGAGGAGCGTTTTAAACCCTAATCGCAACACCATTTTCATTTAGTTTAAGGTATATTGCTTGACTAAGGGGCTTGGCAGTCTCCAGAGGTCGCTGACTGACTAGTAACCTACTGTTAATGATACAAATCCTGCATTACGTTAAGGACATAGCATATTCCTTATTGTGGGTGATGCAGGATTTATATCATCAACCGTTGGACCCAGAGTAAGCCCCTATTCCCTTTTTAGGGTTCAGAATCCTTTATAAACCCCTTTAAACCCTTCTTTTTATTCCTAGGTTACTCTTAGGTCTAGTAACGGTATCCCGTGTAGTCCGTACATGAACATAAGCTGTAACACCCACAACGAGTGGTCTTAGCCACATAGAGATCTTGTAAATCTCTATATTGCTAAAGCCCCTAGAGGATTGACTTCCCCAAGTCTCCTCAACATCTGTGGGATTGCAGGCTCTGTAGGCCTAGAGTTGACACTCTGCACTTCGAACCCGGAATTGGGGTTACTGAAGAAAGTGTTTCTTTATGATATGGCCTCAAGGCACTTCTATGTAGACAAGTAAGGCCCGGGTCAAAGTACCTTCATTAAGACTTGCCCTGCCGATATTCCGGTAAAATGCTCCGAGGCACTATACCCTAAACCCCTAAACCCCTAAACCCCTAAACCCCTAAACCTGGACTGCGCACTATACAGCCTTTTCTTTCAAAAGCCGAGCCCCTTTGACAGGGCCAAACAAGGCGCGTTGCCTGACGATTCCTGAGAGAGGGGCCACAAGACTAGAATTGTCGGCCAGGGTTCAGGGTTTAGGGGTTTAGGGTTTGGGGGCTTAGGGTTTAGGGTTTAAGGGTTAAGGGTTTAGGGGTTTAGGGGTTTAGGGGTTTAGGGGCTTAGGGTTTAGGGGTTAAGGGTTTAGGGTCGTGGGAGGTCTGTCTGAGCAGAAGCGCGGCAGTAGTTCAGTAGTTGTTAACGGCAGTGAAATTAGCTCCTGAGACCCTCTGGTGTGACTCAGATGCCGTTGCCATGCTTCCGACAGCTTGCCATGTGGGAGTTTCACCGAAAATAGGGGGGTGCCTTATTTTGGGGTCCTTATGATAAGAATCCCTACTATTTAGGGTGCCATATTAGGGTCCCCTATTTTGGGAAACTCCCATGTTGGTGCCTGCCTCTTCCTGGCGGGCTTCGTCTCTCTGCCGCTGAGGGGGTGTACACCTTAGAGACCGTTTCCAGGTCCCCCACCAAAGCCATTGTACCCCTTGTAGCCTGGGGCTCTCTGTGAGGGCTCATATTGTCAAAAAGTGCGTCGCTACTAAGGAGTTCCTGGGGAAATTCGTTTCTAAGGTCATTATAGAACTTTGTAGCCCTTTTCGAGATCTTGCAGCAACACATTTCTGACAATGAGCGGCGAGTGTATAAAAAATGCCCACCGCCTGTGTCCTGCTGCGTCCCGCGACGTCTCCTCGCACTTTGCGCCAGGGCCACAGCCGCAGTGCACAAAACTGCGAGGCGTTTTGTGCTCGGCCAGCCCGACGCTCTGGGGTAGAACGGTAGAAGCTCCGTTTCCCAGCCATGGTGTGCCGACTTTTTGCCATCGCAGCTTGCCGGCAGACACGGTACCTGTGTAAAGTCTCTGCCAAGGCTAGAGACCTAAGCCCTCATGTATAATCCTCAAACGGTGTTGAAGTTGCTTCGTCCTATTCTGTGCTGAGATGCCTCAGCAGCGCTTCAAGTTGCGTTGTGACTTACAAGGTCTCAGCTTGAAACTCGGGGGCTTACATAGTTAGCAATAGAATTCCCCGGCGTTCCTCACGATAACTTTCCTACGACCTGTACCGAAACTCCCACAACTTAGTTTTGGGTTGAACACAAAGTGACTCTGATCGTAATCTGTGCGCCCTACACTCCAGATCCCAGCTTGAAAATCAACGCAAAGCTCCCCTAGCCCCTAAACCCTAACACCTTAGATAGGGATCGGGGGAACTTTAAACTTCTTGGCCTTATATATTAAAGCTCTAGCTTCGAAAGTTTAAACTTTTTGGGGCCCGGTTGTTGAAGAAGAGAGACCCTCAACCTAGAGCCTCAGCCCTCGGCTTACGAGTAGTAAAGTACTGTAGCTTGTTGCTCAACTAGAGGAAACCTCCAAAGTTTCTCGTCATTTCACTTCGTCTTTGCCGAAGGATCGCTTGGTCCGCTAGGGAGTTTGGAGATGTTTCCTCTTTTTGACGTTTGGAGGATCTTGTTTGCTAATATTTTAGAAGCTGCCCCCACCCTGTAATAGTGGTATAACAGGAATAGAATCGGGCCCTAATATAATCCTATATAACCCTTATGGTCACTATTACAGGGTGGGGGCAGCTTCTAACTAATATTGTTCAGAGGCATTTGAAGGGCGGAGGCAGGGTGCTTGGGGCTCAAACCCAGACGAAATCGAGACGGCGCTGTGCTTCATATGGGAGTTTCCGAAAATTAGGGGTACCTTGTTTTGGGGTCAACAAGGATCCTACTAATTATTTAGGGTACCATATTAGGGACCCATATTTTCGGAAACTCCCATATCGCTGCCGTAGGCGCTGGCTGTCATTCCTGTGTGTTCAACTTGACCTCGGATGTGCGAGAAGGAAGGTTCACAAACCATGACCCCAAGCACCCCTTGCAACCAATTATATTAAGGCCCCTTTACATTAGAGGTACATAGGCCATTTGGGTTTCCTCTTTCTGACTTTGGAAGAATATAGCTTATTTTGCGATCCTTATAACAAGGATCCTGCTAATAAGGCCCCCTACATTAGCCTGAATCCCTTGCTGATTCGGCTCATGGTTCCAGGTCCTCTTGGCCGCAGCACGGGCGCAGACCTGCGAGGACGACCAGACGTGTCAACGGCCCAGCAGTCTCGGCGAAGAGGGATCGTTCCTTCAGGCGCGGATCAACGAGGAATCGCAAATGGACACAGCCATGGAAAACAGCGAGGAATCGCAGACAAACACATCCATGCAAAACTACGTGGAGCGCGTCCTAGGCAAAGTGACGGCTCTCGGTGGCAGACACCAGAACAACGTGGAGCTTGCTAAGGATGAGGTCCGCAACCTCGCCATTCAACTGGCAGCAGATCCCGACTACACCGTCTTCAACGTGAGCCAGTCCAACATGCACGATGCCTTTGAGAGGATCATCGCTGAGATGGAAGAGATCATCAACGACACCCTGGTGTCCTTGGACAAGGACCACAAGGAGTTTGACATCATGATTGATAATATCCTCAAGTGTGGGCGGAATCTCAACGCCAGCAATGTGAGCGTGACGGAAATGAGCCCTGCCGTGTTGCTGCTCGGCGTCGAGCATGATGTGTGCCGAAACGACTCCGTTATCTTGCGAGACCAAAACCACACCGCCCAGACGAACTACTACAACTACATGGCCAACCCCAACATGCCGGCCTGCGCCCAGAATTTTGAGCCAGGGACATGCCCAGCACAGCAGGACTTCTCAGTGCCGCTGTACTTCGACAATGCCATTGCATGTGCCAGCTCTGTTGACACTTGGGCTGGTGAATTCCACAAACAGGCCCAAAGCCTCAAAACTGCGCATGAGATTGCGGAGGCGGCTGTTATTGCCAAGTATCAGGCGTGCGACAGGACACAGCTGACGTATGAGTCCGCCTTCTGCACTTATCGTACCGAGCTTGTCGATCAATGCACTGCACTGGATAATTGCTATTCCAGCGCTGTGAGTGTGTTTCAGGCGACCAAGGATCTTATCCTCAAGTCCAACTCAAGCCGACACGTGGCCTTCATCGCTGCCAGGCAAGTGCAATGCTACATCCGCGTGCTGCAGTCCGACAACCTCACAATGGCCGCAATCGAGGCCTGTGATTACAAGCTGGTCGACACGTCCCCCCTGGCTTTGACAGTGCCTTCCATTCCACCCAAGCCCGCCTGCGACGTCTCCCTTGTGGCGGAGCACCCGTGTGGCAGAGCCTGGGTCACCAAGAACTACCAGGACATCACGAAGTACTGGGTTGCGCAGCAAATTGCCCACGCGACTTGTGGCGGGCTCAGTGGAGCGTGAGTTCATGTGGGTAGCTGCAAGAGTTAGATTTCAGATTTCTTCAAGGAGAATGTCATTACCGAGACCACCAAGAATCCCAATGGGGCGAAATGTTTACAGAACGACCCATGTGTCAACTGGTAGGAACTGAACTGCTAAGCCCTTAGCAGCCCTCAAAAAACCGCGTGCCCTCGTCTGTAACCCCAAACCTCAACGCTAGTCCCCGAACTCGAAGCCCGAAACTCCAAAGCTTAAACCCAAAACGTGTCCCAACCTTAACCCCAAAAAACCACAACCAAATCCAAACCTAACCCTACCCTAAACCCCAAACCCTGAACCCTAATCCTAAACCCTAGACCCTAAACCCTAACCCTGCAGCCTAAGCCGTTGCAGGTATGCCATGCTTGAGCGAATCTTTGAACCTGGAGGAGATTGGCGACACATGGTTTGGGCTTTGGAGTACCATACTTTAATGCCTTTTTTCTTAAAGGAACCACTATGAAGAAAGTTTATACTTTCTGTCCCTGGTTACTTAAAAGCCCAGTGGTAGTTGAATGTTGCAACCTTTAACTTGTTTGGGTCGTAGGTTCCCCTAGAGTGTTACCTTAGGGTAGGGCTTATGGTATGGTTTAGGGTTTAGGCATAGTTTGGTCCTGTAATGAAGCCTTGTCAACTGAAACTGGACAGATAAGGGCAATGCGATTGGCGTTAGAAAAGTCTTGGACACGGTTGCCAGGTCCTGGAGCAGTATACGTTTTTGGTTGTTCGCGTAGGTTTTTGCGAGCAATAAGTGTGCTTCCTTTTGAAACTTTTTTGGCCATCGGGTTTTTAGATGAGTATGGTTTTGCTTTTGTGGTGGCAGAGTGCTTTTTCCATTTCTCCTGATGTTGAGAATCGTTCAATCGTTGTTCCTTCTTTTCAGCCACCCAAGAACCAAGGTTGTTGCGGCGGCTCGTAAGGGCCTCACAGTTTAGGGTTTACGGTTGGCGTGTCTTCCGTGCCAGATGTGTTGGGGCTTTGATGTGACTGCCAGCGGAAAAGACCGATAAGGTGCATCCGGCAATAACAAAGACGACTGAGTCTTGCAGTCGGCGGAGGAATTCAGCCGCGATTGCGATGCATGCTGTATGTGCTTCAGAGGCTCTCAAAGGTCTTCGCCGCATGCAGTCTAGTTCGTGCTATGATTCGCATCTGGAGCGCTTGGTTTCGGAGTGCCTACTGTGTGCTCCAACAAATCCTGTGCCTCGTGCCTGAAGCCATACGTAGCTAGGACAGCTATAGGAGACAAAACTATATTTCCAAGTTTGAGCCTCCGGCGACAAATTTTGCAGGGGGAGTGTATGGTGGCTTTCCTCAGACGGTCGGGTGTGAAATCTCCAAGCCGTTTGAGTCGTTCCAGCTGGGCCTTCAGCGGCACCGGAGGCGTTCATGTCCCAGTCTCCCAGAGACTCCAATATCCCTTAGTTAAGGAATATTCCTTAAATCATATTAGGGATCCTGTCATATTTTACGGTACATTCCTTAAGGGATATTGGAGTCTCTGGGCTCCGGACGCTTGATGCAGGCTTGGCCACTCAAGGGTGCAGGGTGACCTGTGCAGCCCAATGATGGCTGCATGGCTCATCAAGGTTCCTGTCCTGGACTCTTTCAGCCAATGTGACCTATATCAGCCTTTCTATGGCGATAGGCGGATGTATGAAAAATGCCCAGACGGTTAGACTAAAGTGAGCAATTCCGGCAGAGTCTCTTGCAAGGTTCCATGTCACGGCAGCACTTGCGATGTAGGCATTTGTGCCGCTCAAGCGCCTGAAACCCAGAGTAAAAGTTCCAGCCATGTCGTGCCGACTGTTAGCAATCGAAGCTTGACGGCAGACGGTTTAGGGTTTGGGGTTTAGGGTTTAGGGTTTAGGGAGGGTTGCTTGAATTTACAGTAGAAGCCAGAAAGTTGGAACATGGCTTCAGGAGGATTCGTGCTAGGATCCCTAGAATACTTTGCCATAAGGGCACGAGGAGAATGGTGTTCCAACTTTCTGGCTTCTACTATAAACGGTTCCATGCGAGTTCGCATGGGCTTCAGGGCTTATGGGAGTTTCCGAAAACAGGGGACCCTAATATAGGACCCTAAGTAGTAGGATCCTTATTATAAGGACCCCTAAATAAGGTACCCCTATTTTCGGAAACTCCCTTATAGGTTTGTGAACCTGACTAGGCCCTAGGCTTGGTCCCCGCAGTAGTGTAGAGGTCTGTGCATTTTGTTACTCCTGAGGCTGCCTGGCTACAACCCCAAAGCCCTGTTCTAATTCCTAAGGCCCCTGCAGTATTCTCGCATCCTTGTTATGTTTGGGCTTTGTGGTTAAAGTGGGCAACGCATAAAGGCATGCCCTCAAAGTTAAGGACTCTGTGGATGCTGGTTTAGTGTAACCCTCTAGGGACGGGGATGTGTGAATCAGGGGCTGCATTCACCATGTCAAAACACTTCCATGCATCTTGAAGCCACTCGGAATTCTGAGCCCAGCAAGGCATGAGGCTTTCAGAAAAGTCGCATGCATATGGGTGGTTGTCAAAATTATGGTCCCTTTTGGGGTCCTTATTATAATACCGCACCTAATTTAATATTTAAGGTACCCAGAAGGGGGCCATAATTTTGACAACCACCCATATGAAAGGCCCTGTTTGTTCAGCAGCGACTCTTGGCGCAATCCATTGACACAACATGACACAACTATGTAATCTGTGGCTGACCCAGAGACTCCAATATCCCTTAATCCAGGAATGTACCTCAAATTATAATAGGATCCGTAATATGATTTAAGGAATATTCCTTAACTAAGGGATATTGGAGTCTCTGGGGATTTCTTCGGAACGAAGCCAATCAGAAGAGGATTCTCCGACATTCCTCGGCAGGGTTCGAAGTCTGAGACCCGGGTTATGTCCCGGAATAGAGCACGAAGCACCATAGTACGAAGGTCGGACCACCCCTCACAACCATAGCATTAGTATACTTTTTGTTCTTGTTCACATACAGCCCAAGACAATATTGAAAATACTTTTTTTAAATATGGTTCTAAGGAGGGTATAGTACCCCCGAAGCCCTATTCTACGGTTATGCCCCTACAGTACTTCGCCCTGAGGGCGCCAATGTTGCACACGCAGGCAACAGCATTGACCATAAATGATAAGTTGTCCACGACGTGCTATCGGTCTCAATGTTTCTGGCTTCGAATAGTGAAACCGTGCAGGCCAACGAGAAGTTAGCTGTTCAATCTGGCTCTTGTTTCACTGGTGTCTGTTGTTCTGATACTCTCTGAACCCTTGCTCATGAGTTCGTTGATTCAGGTCCTCTTGTCTGCAGCGCGGGCGCAGACCTGTGAGGATGACCAGACATGCCAACAGCCGAGCAATCTCGGCGAAGAGGGAACGTTCATGCAGGTGCGTGTCGCTGACGAATCTGTCGACGGATCGGTCGAAGGATCGGTCGAAGGATCGCAGACGAACACATCTATGGCGAGCTACGTGGAAAAGGTCCTGGGCAAAGTGACGGCTCTCGGTGGCAGCCACCAAAATAACGTGGCGCTCGCAAAGGACGAGGTCCGCAACCTTGCCGTTCGACTGGCGGCAGATCCCGACTACACCGTTTTCAACGTGAGCCAGTCCAACATGCACGATGCTTTCGAGAGGATCATCGCTGAGATGGAAGAGATCATCAACGACACCTTGGTGTCCTTGGACAAGGACCACAAAGAGTTCGACATCATGATTGATAATATCCTCAAGTGCGGAGTGAATCTCAACGCCAGCAATGTGAGCGTGACGGAAATGAGCCCTGCCGTGTTGCTGCTCGGCGTCGAACATGATGTGTGCCGAAACGACTCCGTTATCTTGCGAGACCAAAACCACACCGCCCAGACGAACTACTACAATTACATGGCCAACCCCAACATGCCGGCCTGCGCCCAGAATTTTGAGCCAGGGACATGCCCAGCACAGCAGGACTTCTCAGTGCCGCTGTACTTCGACAATGCCATTGCATGTGCCAGCTCTGTTGACACTTGGGCTGGTGAATTCCACAAACAGGCCCAAAGCCTCAAAACTGCGCATGAGATTGCGGAGGCGGCTGTTATTGCCAAGTATCAGGCGTGCGACAGGACTCAGCTGACGTATGAGACAGCTTTCTGCACTTATCGCACCGAGCTTATCGATCAATGCACTGCACTGGATAATTGCTATTCCAGCGCTGTGGGCGTGTTTCAGGCGACCAAGGAGCTTATCCTCAAGTCCAACTCAAGCCGACACGTGGCCTTCATCGCTGCCAGGCAAGTGCAATGCTACATCCGCGTGCTGCAGTCCGACAACCTCACAATGGCCGCAATCGAGGCCTGTGATTACAAGCTGGTCGACACGTCCCCGCTGGCTTTGACAGTGCCTTCCATTCCACCCAAGCCCGCCTGCGACGTCTCCCTTGTGGCGGAGCACCCGTGTGGCAGAGCCTGGGTCACCAAGAACTACCAGGACATCACTAAGCATTGGGTTGCGGAGCAAATTGCCCACGCGACTTGTGGCGGGCTCAGCACAGTATAAGGCAATGCCCTCGACCAGGTATTAAAGCCGTTTCGACTGAACCCCAGCCCCCAAGATTGCAGGTATGCCGTGCCTGGACCAATCTGGAAGCCTCCGAACCTTTGATATATCGCAGATTAGAGCGGAGGTTGGCAGGGGCCTTACAAGTGCCTGTCATGTGAGATGAATGATGGAGCCACATTCCGTTGCCATGCGAATGACTCGCAAGGTCAGTTCTCCTGAGCCTTGCCTTGGGATGTCCAGGAATTCAGTGGCGAGCATGCCCCTCTGAGCGGGCCGTTTCCATGCTGGCAAAGGTCTCAGAGGCCCCAACAGGTGCAGGCAAGGGTGTGTTCTGACCTTGGCATATTGTGTGTGTGACACGTGACGCTGGAGCACCTGGTTCCGGAGTGCCGAATGGGCACTCCAACAGATATTGTTTGTGCCTCATATCCGAGGCTAGGCATAGGAGGAGAAGTATCAGATTTTGTTTGAGCCGCTGGCAAAGGGGCCTTGTAATATAGCTGAGATCAGTCAGACCGTCGGGTTGTGAGATCATCCAGACCGTTGGTATCGTTCCAGCCGAGCCTGCAATCGACTTCCGATGCCGGTCCAGGGTTTAGGGTTTAGGGGTTTCGGGTGTAGGGTTTAGGGCTAGGGTTAAGTGGAAAAGGTGTCGGTTTTGAGTTTTGGGTTTAACGGAGTTTTCAGTGTTCGAGTGTTCCGGATGCAGTTGATGCAGGCTTGGCCACTCAAGGGTGCAGGGTGACCTGTGCAGCCCAATGATGGCTGCATGGCTCATCAAGGTTCCTGTCCTGGACTCTTTCAGCCAATGTGACTTATATCAGCCTTTCTGTGGCCATAGGCGCGTGTATGAAAATGCCCACGGTAATTGTCCAGTTTCCTTCGAGCTTTATTGCACCATGTACTCTTCATGTCACGACAGCGTGTCTGAGAAAGCGAGGCATTTTGTGCCAGGCAAGATGCCCAGGGGTAGAAACACCAGGATTGTCCCAGCCATGCTACTCCGACTGCTAGCCATCGCAGCTTGGCGGCATTTCGGGTCAGAAAACAAGGGGCCTGTTTTTTGACGTTATGGTTCTTGGCATTAAGTTAAGGGTTTAGGTATGCACGTCCTCTGATAAAGCTCAAGTTGGCAGGGCATGGCTTGACTAGGGGTTTTCGTCTTTACCACGCTTTGCTGGGGTCGTAATCCTTCAGGGTTTGGGGTCAGAGGTCTTCCTGTCCCCAGCAGCTTTCGGTGTCCGGGGTTTCCCTAAGGGTCCAAAGGACCCAATAATAAGGTACTTGGGTTTAGGATAGTAGTAGTTATGTAGCTTGACGTTTGGGAGAGTATAGTAGTATTAGGTACTTGGACCCTTCGGGCTTAGTACCACATGCCTAGGAAGAAGCAGCTATTGCCTTTCACGGTTTGGGGTTTCGAGATACAGGAGTCTGCAGGGTTGCGCTCTGGCTTTGCTCAAGGGCGTAGGGTTTAGGGTTTTAGGCCTGCTCATGGGTAGTTACAGGTCTCCGCGAAGGAAACTGTTGGTGAGGCCACTTCTCCTGCAAATGTCAGACAAAGAGGCAGCGCATCAATTGTAGCACTTACAGGAAGCAGTCTTCATATATATATATATATATATATATATATGTATATGTATATGGACCGCCAAAGAAGCCACCCCGACCGCTGAAACTTTTCCTTTGTGGTCGTGAAACGCCGTGTTGCCCCTTCGGGTTTTCGCGAGCACGGGAAGAAGACCGTCAACTTGAAGTTGCCCCCTGTTCTGCACCTTTTTCGCCATGGGGGCTACTGAGTTGGACCCCACACAGCAGCCCTTTCTTGCCCGGGCTTCATAGCAATCAGTGTCATGTCAGGAAGCTGCAGCTGTATGCAGCACTTCTTAGTTTTGTTGGATCCATTTTGGGGGACCGTCGGGCTGTTGTTGACGGACACATGCCACTGCACGGGCTGGGACCGTCATGTCAAGGATCGAATCCTACTTGGGATTCATATCTGACGTTCCCATCGAGTTGTTAAGGCCAAGTAAGACCAGGTTTCAGTATTTTCGGTGTAGGTCTTTCGGCCAGGTCGTGGAGTTCAAACACCCTCTTTTTGTAGGGACCTTCCTCATTCCCATTCCTCAACTCTTGATTTCAGGTCCTCTTGTCTGCAGCGCGGGCGCAGACCTGTGAGGATGACCAGACATGCCAACAGCCGAGCAATCTCGGCGAAGAGGGAACGTTCATGCAGGTGCGTGTCGCTGACGAATCTGTCGACGGATCGATCGAAGGATCGCAGACGAACACATCTATGGCGAGCTACGTGGAGAAGGTCCTAGGCAAAGTGACGGCTCTCGGTGGCAGCCACCAGAATAACGTGGAGCTCGCTAAGGACGAGGTCCGCAACCTCGCCATTCAACTGGCAGCAGATCCCGACTACACCGTCTTCAACGTGAGCCAGTCCAACATGCACGATGCCTTTGAGAGGATCATCGCTGAGATGGAAGAGATCATCAACGACACCTTGGTGTCCTTGGACAAGGACCACAAAGAGTTCGACATCATGATTGATAATATCCTCAAGTGCGGGGTGAATCTCAACGCCAGCAATGTGAGCGTGACGGAAATCAGCCCTGCCGTGTTGCTGCTCGGCGTCGAACATGATGTGTGCCGAAACGACTCCGTTATCTTGCGAGACAAAAACCACACCGCCCAGACGAACTACTACAATTACATGGCCAACCCCAACATGCCGGCCTGCGCCCAGAATTTTGAGCCAGGGACGTGCCCAGCACAGCAGGACTTCTCAGTGCCATTGTACTTCG
The DNA here is from genome assembly GCA_905221615.1 of Symbiodinium sp. CCMP2592. Lineage (NCBI taxonomy): Eukaryota > Dinophyceae > Suessiales > Symbiodiniaceae > Symbiodinium > Symbiodinium sp. CCMP2592. The sequence goes on from CAJNDT010002124.1 coordinate 878,547, forward strand.
ACAACGCCATTGACTGTGCAAGCTCTGTTGATGCTTGGGCTGGGGCTTTCCACAAACAGGCCCAAAGCCTCAAAACTGAGCATGAGATTGCGGAGGCGGCTGTTATTGCCAAGTATCAGGAGTGCGACAGGACTCAGCTGACATATGAGACAGCCTTCTGCACTTATCGCACCGAGCTTATCGATCAATGCACTGCGCTGGATAATTGCTATTCCAGCGCTGTGGGTGTGTTTCAGGCGACCAAGGAACTTATCCTCAAGTCCAACTCAAGCCGACACGTGGCCTTCATCGCTGCCAGGCAAGTGCAGTGCTACATCCGCGTGCTGCAGTCCGACAACCTCACAATGGCCGCAATCGAGGCCTGTGATTACAAGCTGGTCGACACGTCCCCCCTGGCTTTGACCGTGCCTGCTATTCCCTCCCATCCCGTCTGCGACGTTTACGTGGTGGCGGAGCACCCGTGTGGCACAGCCTGGGTCACCAAGAACTACCAGGACGTCACAAAGTACTGGGTTGCGGAGCAAATTGCCCACGCGACTTGTGGCGGGCTCAGCACAGTATGAGGCAAAGCTTCAGGCAATGAACCCTTCAGAGACCCCAAGCGTTAAAGCCGTTTCGACTGAACCCCAGCCCCCAAGATTGCAGGTATGCCGTGCCTGGACCAATCGGGGGTCCTCCGCACCAGTGATATATCACGGATTAGAGCGGAGGTTAGCAGGGGGCTTACAAGTGCCTGTCATGTGAGATGAATGATGGGAAAACATTCCCTTGCCATGCGAATGACTCGCAAGGTCAGCTCTCCTGAGCCTTGCCTTGGGATGTCCAGGAATTCAGTGGCGAGCATGCCCCTCTGAGCGGGCCGTTTCGATGCTGGCAGCTGCAGGCAAAGGTTTCAGAGGCCCCAACAGGTGCAGGCAAGGGTGTGTTCTCACGTTCGCATTGTGTGTGTGTGACGCGTGACGCTGGAGCGCCTGGTTCCCGGCGTTCCCGGAGTGCCAAATGTGCGCTCCAACAGTGCATGTGCTTCGTGCCTGAAGCGAAGTGTAGCAGAGGTGTAGCTTCGCGAAATCACTGACATGCGAGTGACGGGTGAGAGATCATCCAACAACGTTTGTGTTGTTCCAACAGAGTGTGCAGTAGGGTCCAGGTTGACCTGCAGCCCAATGATGGCGGCATGGCTCATCGTTCCTTCCTGGAGACCTTTCTGCCAATTGTGACCCTTTATCAGCCTTTCTATGACGCTAGGCCAGCGTGTGAAAATGCAGGGGCTGCCCGAACACTTCCTGTCAAGTTTTGTGCAAGGTTCCATGTCGCAGTATCATGAAGGACAACGCGACTACGCAAGCAAGCAAAGAGGAGTACCGCACATAGTCGTTGTTTATCTTGGGATCAGCCTGACGGGACAAGCGGTACCTGTGTTAAAGGGATGCAGGACAACTTAGACAAACCTTCACGCAGCCTCTTAAAAGCCCAAGTCAGCACCCTTATAGAACGATGGTGCAAAAAACCCTTATAAACCCTAAGACCTACATGGGGAGCCTGGATAAAGCCCATGATGAACCCTAAACCCTAAACCCTAAAACAGCTTTTTGCAACCCCAAGCCCCTCAGCGGCCCAAGACCCTTCAACGGAAACCTAGTAGCATGAAGCAATCTTCAAAGCGTAATATCGGGGCTTCAATGATTTCCTCTACTATTTTTTGGGGGTGTTCCCTATTACACTTATAACAAGTATTTTTCAACACGTAATATAGGCACATCAATCAATCATTTCCTCCAGGGTTCCTTATTATACTTATAGTATAATGGGCCCCACACCCCTGTTCTAATTATTAAGGCCCCTATATCATGGAACCCTTACTATGGTATCCCTAGCCGTAGAGTAACTCTTATACAGAGCCCTTTAAAACGGAACCTATTCTTATTATAAACGAACTTATATCCCTACATCCCTTTTTGCAGCCATTATAGTATCCCTTCAAGGAACTCTATAATCAACCTTGTAATCCCTAAACCTAGATTTAGAAGCCATGCAGCACCAAGTGCTAGCAATCGCAGCTTGGCGACACTCGAGGGTTTGGGATTTCTAAGGGTTTGCTGGAGGTTCAGGGTTTAGGGTTTAGGATCTGTAAGGGTTTGCTAAGGGTTCGAGCATTTAGGGTTGTTTGGGGTTTGGAGGTTTCAGGGTTCAACCAGAGGGTTGTGGGTTACTGGTTTGCGGTTTTGGGGCTTGGCGGTTGAGCTTTTCGAAAGTATACGGTTTCTGCGTTTCAGGCACTTGTGCTTAGGGGGTCGGTGTTTGGGGTTTGAGGGCAATTCAGACTTCAGGGCTTTGAACCATGATGTCTTTGGTTTGAGTCCTGGCTTATGCCCTAAGCCTCAAGCCCTAACCACAGGCTCCGCCTGGTAAGGCATTCTCGCTGTTCGACCAGTTGGAAAAGAACCCTCAAAAAAAACTAAACCTTAAACCCCAAGCCCTAAACCCTAAGCCCTAAACCCCAAACCCTCAACCCTAAGCCCTAAGCCCTAAACCCCAAACCCTGAACCGTCCATCAACCCTGAAGCCGCCAGGAACCCCATACCCCTGAAGACGCCACACCCAAAACCCTCCAGAACCCTACAGTAGAAGCCAGAAAGTTGGAACATGGCTTTAGGAGGATTAGTGCTAGGATCCCTTATACTTTACCTTAAGAGCATGAGGACAACGATGTTCCAACTTTCTGGCTTCTACTATAAGCCCTCCAAAGCCAAAGCCCTAGAAACCCAACAAAAACGCTTCTGAGCCCTAAGCTGTCTGGTTCTTAGTTGGGAGTAGGGTGCCTTTAAAGGGGTCTCTAAGGCTTACCATAAGGGATACTACGGTTGATGATATAAATCCTGCATCACCCATAATAAGGAATATACCATAATTCCCATAGTATAGGGTCCTTAAGGTAATGCAGGATTTATATCATCAACAGTATTACTGTCTGGTTCTTAGTCGGGAATGGGGAATTGGGGATTAGATAGGGACTGCTATAGGGGTTCATTCCTCCATTCCCTACTGAGCACCAGACAGTCGTTTAGCCCCAAACCCTAGACCCTAATTAAACCCCTACATAAACCCTAAACCCCTAAACCCAAAGTAAAGCTCCAAGCCCTTCCAAAGCGAATCCTAAGCCCAGGTCGTGCTGGCTGTGGCGCAGGAACAGACCTGCGAGAACACCCAGACATCTCCGCACTATGGCAACCCGAACGAGGAGCAGCTCCGTTTTGCGGGGATTCATTAGGTACTGCCCCCATACAGTAAGAGTCTATAATAATTAGGGCTACTAGTAAGGTCCGAATAGATCTATACTATGAATACTATTCAACTATTACTGAGTGGGGGCCGTACCCAAGGAATTCACTTGGTGCTGTCAGGTGCTTTATCGGCTTACATGGGTTATGTGGGTGCTTCTTAGTCCTATGGGGCCCCCTTTGTTTGCCAAGCCTTCTATTGAATTCTAGTGTTGGGGGTCAGGAACGGGGGCTAATTTTTCACTTCCTGATGCTCCCGACTAACTCTGACGAGGAGGGGACCTTCATGCAGGTGCGCGTCGCCGATGAGTCGCAGATGACTGCAGCCATGGCAAGCGACTCCGAACAGGACTGAAGCCCAAGCCCTAAAGCCCCCTTGTACTTAAACCCGGAAAAAGATTTAGGAACTCTCATAAACCTTTTCAGGCCCTCCACCCCTATCAATGTCATCAACCCGCATCAAAACCGGCAAATCTCAAGCCAGAAGGTCCTGAAGAGCGGGGCTATGCAACTGGACAACGAGGAGCTTGCCAAGGATCTTCAGAGGAGCACCCGGGGTTCGAGGTTGAAAACAGGGCCTTAAGAAGATCAGGGGACTTTGCCCTAGTAAAGAGAATAGGGTTCCTTTAAAGGGTTCTATAAGGGGTATTGTTTTAATGTAGGGACCTTAATAATTAGAACTGGGTTTGGGATCCCCATTATATTATAGTTATACTACGGAACCCCGAAAATAGTGTAGGTAATTATTTCGGCCCCTGTAGCTTCCGGTGTTCAAGGTTTAGGGGCTTTTCGCTGATTTAGGGATTAAGGTTTAGGGGTTTCTAGGGGAGTTTAGGGTTCAAGGTTAAACTGCTTTGAGGGGTTTAGGGTCTAAGGTTTTGGGGTTGTACGGAGTTTAGGGTCTAAGGTTTTGGTGCTTTTTGGCTTTTAGTTAAGGTTTAGGGTTTTTCGTGTGTTTAGGAAGCAGGGCTTTGGTGGTTTAGTGGTTTAGGAAAGTCTTGTTTTTGGGAGGCCCCGTTACCGCCAATTTTTGAAGCCTTGCGATACAGAAGCATCAACAGAAACTTGCTGGATGCCCCCGCCCTGCACGGCAAAGCCTGAACAGGGATGCCTACGAAGGTCACGATGGAGACGCACCCAAAAAGACACAAGACAGGGGCCTTAATAATTAGAATAGGGTTTTGGGGCCCATTATACTATGATTACAGTATGGAACCATACACTGGAATTGGTAATTATTTGGGCCCCTATATCACCCTCTCAGCTCCAAGATCGTGGAGTTTCCTGACAAGTATTGTTCGATAGGACATGAGGTAGCTATATGGGTAGTTGTCAAAATTAGGGTTCCTTTTGGGTACCCTAAATATTAGGTGCCGTAGCATAATAAGGTCCCAAAACTTCAGGGGCAACAGGACCTAGGACAGTAGCCGCCGAGTTGCTTGTAACTTGCTTGCCACCCCCCATAAATGCTTGTATACCCAAAAGCAAACAGTCTTCATAGGCCCGCATGGAGCCTTGCATCAAGCTCGTAGAAAACCACACATGCTCAGTCAGCCGTACAGAAACCTCAACAAAAATTTCAAGACACCTTAGAAAAGCCAACACAATCCTTCCGAAACCGTCGAAAACCGTATGTAAATCCTAGTCGTTGAAGCGTTATGATAAAGCAAGAGAAAGCCTTAGTAGCTGAGTTTATGAACTTTAAACTTTTTGGGATAATGAAACCCTCTTAAAACTGAAAGTTTAAACTTTTTTTGGCTTATGAACTCGGCACCTAAGAAGCCATGCCACCTCTCAGCAGAACCCCGATAAAAAGCTGAGCAGCCCCGAGCCCCAGGAAGCCCTAAAAGCTTTGCTTCCCGAAGCTCCAGGCAGCCTCCCTTTTAAACCCTTAAACATCATTAAACCCCTAAACCTTAAATTTTTAAGTTCTAAACCCGAAAGCCCCTAAACCATAAACTGTAAACCCTAAACCCCTAAACCCCTAAGCCCTAACCCCTAAACCCCTAAACCTTAAAACCCTAAACCCCCCTAAACTCCCTTTGGGTCCCGAGGATCTCGGGAGCGGAAGGCAGCTGTTTGACGGCTTATCCTGGGCTCACAGACCTGGCTGAGGCTCAGAGGGTTAGGGGTTTAGGCTTTAGTGACGGTTTAGGGTTCGGGGTTTACAGGTTTAGGGTTCGGGGTTTAGGGGTTCAGGGTTTAGGGGTTTAGGGGTTTAGGAGTTTAGGGGTTCAGGCTTTAGGGGTTTAGGGTTCGGGGTTTACAGGTTTAGGGTTCGGGGTTTAGGGGTTTAGGGGTTTAGGCGTTTAGGGGTTTAGGCGTTTAGGGGTTTAGGGGTTTAGGGGTTTGGGGTGGGTTTAGGCTTCAGGGTTTAGGGGGCATTGAAAACCTAGTCTCGACGGCTTTGTGCAAGGGATAGCCTTCAAGGGGGTATCTTAAAGCAGAGATTTACAGCGGGGATTTGGGTTCAGGGTCTTGGGGTTTAGAGGGTTGAAGTTTAGAGCCTTAACGATTCGAAGAGGGTTTTACTGGGTTGGAAGGGTTGAGGGTAGGGCTGAAAGCTTCGAACAGGTTTCCTTCGAGGGGTTCTTGAAGCAAGAGGTTTACACCCGCTGCGATGTTGGCTTAGGATCTTGGGGCTTATCGTTGAGAGTTGGGTTTTAGTAGTTAGGGTAGGGCTTTTATGATAGGAACCTTCATACTTAGAATACGGTTGCTTCAAGGGTTTTCAAAGAGAGGTCTCAAGGAGGGCGTATTGGGCTCTAGCGTTTTAGGGTTTTAGGGTTTCGCATTTGGCAGTGGAGTAGAGTTTTAAAGTTGTTTAATATGCGCCGCCTAGTGTTTCATGATAGGGGCTTTCATACGAGAGGTAGGTTCCTTCAAGGGGGTGTTGAGGTTTGGGGTTCACCCAAGCGCTTGAGGGGTTTTACGATGAGGGTTTAAAGTTGGAGTATTTGTGAATGCTCCATATTAAAACAAAGGAATCGGCAGAAACACTTTACTGGTAGTGTTGTGGTTTGAAGTTTGATAGTTTGTACAAGGAGGTTGAGGAACACGTCTGCCCGGCACCCTGACGCCCCTAGCCACCATAATCGGCCGATTCTTGCGCTTTGCCACAGACCACGTCGACAGGCCTGTACCGCCCTTCCATAGGCCCTGTGGGCGCGACCTGTCACGAGCTGCAAACATGACAGGGCCGAGAGCACCAAGAAACGACACGCTACGCAAACAGGACTGATCGGAAAGGATTAGAGGATTTAAGAAAAGGGCAAAGCCGCTTCCAAGGGAGTATTGCATTAGGAACACGCCGTTTCAACGGGGAAGGAGCATTGGAGAGACAGGAGCAAAGCGTTGGAAAGGGACAGGGCATTTGAGAAAGACAAGCATATATCGTTCAAAAGGGAATGGTGCATGTTCCCTAAATGGTGTAGATAGAGTGTCGGAGAAGAAAGAGAAAACCTAGCGACAAGGACTGTGGAGCATTCGTTTTTGAGAACCAGAATAGAGCTTTTGAGAGAAGCAACACACCTCCCGAAATGGACCTAGAGCATTTCGGAGCAAAGAAAGAAGCCCTCGACGGGAATTAGAGCGACTCAGACAAAAACAGCTTTATCCCTTTTCGATCGGTTTGCTCCCAGGTATTCAATGCTCGAATCTTGTTCGAGCAGTTTCCCCAGTGCTTTCATCCCTTTACTTGGATTTGCTGATTTTTCTCGTGCTGTAGAGGCCTGAATAAATATAAATAAAATGGGGAACCCCCCGAACAGTATTGGTAATCAATTAGGCCCCTATGCCATAGACCCTTCTTATAGATGTTATGTAGACCCCTTTAAAGGACCCGTAAATGGAACCCTACTCTAATTACTAGGGCACCTAAACCGCCTGCCCTTTGTGACTTTTGGGGGCGGTTTGTTCTAGCCGCTTTCGAGCGGCTGCAGAACAGCACAGGTTCAAAAAAATACATTGGTTTTTCGGTTATGAAAAAACTTATACTCTTTTTCGACTCTTTTCGAAGCAGGAGATGCTAGAACACAGCGATCGGAAGGGAATAGGGCGATTGAGCTTCGGCCCAAGCGACCGCAAGGGACCAATATAGGGGCCTTAGTAATTACCTATACATTTTGGGGCTTCTTATTATAATTGTGCCATATTCGGCCCCCTAGGCCCCAATATTAGACAGTTGAACCAAAAGAACACACCTCTCGAAAGGGACTTAACTTGGGCGATTGGGAACTATAGAGCATGTGGTTTCAGGAGCTGACCACCCGCGTACGAGATCTTTATGGGAGTTTCCGAAAATTAGGGGTACCTTAGGGTTCCTTTAAAGGGTTACCATAAGGGGTACTACAAGGGTTCCTTTTAAGGGGCTCTGTAGGGGTTCAGAGTTTCCGAAAACAGGGGTACCTTGTTTTGGGGGTCCTTATAGTAAGGACTCCGCTATTTCGGGTATTAGATTAGTGTCCCTCATTTTCGGAAACTCCCATATAGTATAGCTACAGAACATGTCAGGCCCTTATACTGGTGTTATGTATCCCATAATCCCTCGACATGAATCACTCATTGTAGTTAAGTCTTAAACCCTGTACCCCAAGCTTTCCCTCCCCAACCCCCCTCCGAACGTTCTTCGGAGGAGTTTCGGTGGAGAAGCATAGGGTCTTCAGAATAGTTCATTAGGGTTCGTCGTAACGATCTTTAGACGAGCACCGAAACCTTCAAATCTCCCGAATCCTTAACCCTCCTTAAACCTCAAACCTTACACCCTAAACACTGCTCGTGACACCAAGCCTTACCAAATGGTGTCTTATTATCCTTGAACTACAGGCTAGAACCATTGAAATGGTAGGAAGTTGGAGCCACAGGTAAACCCTATATATGGTCACGCGCTCCGCAGCCCCCCCCCCCCCTCCCCCCCCAAAGGTCAATGGTCCGGATATAGGGTGGGGCCCCCCCCCCCCCTGTGGTGTGGGGTGTGGGGTTCCTCTTCCCCCTCTGGGGTGGTTGTGGGGTTTTGGGGTTTAGGGTTTAGCTTAAGCTTTTGAGTTTTGGGTTTACGGCTACAAGGTATAAGGCTTCGAGTCGACAAGGGCTTAGGGAGGATTTGCGGTGTATTTTCTGCTTTAGGCTTAGAGCCTGCAGTTAGGTGGGGTTTAGGGTTGGGTGTAGCGTTTTAAGTACAAGTTAAGGTTGCTCAAAACAGGGGCACGCGCTGCGTCATAGGGTTTACGGCTTGCTTGCGAAGGGCTTGCGCGTGAGCCCTGGCAGCCAGCACCACCCCACCATCCAGTGGCAGCTCCAACGGCCCCCAACCCCTTTCCGCACACGCCATGCCCCTCCCCCCCCACCCCTGTCAGACCATACCATTGGGGGGGGGGGGGGGGGGGGGGGGGGGGGGGGGGGGGGGGGGGGGGGGGGGGGGGGGCTGGGAACGCCAGACGCCTGACCATATAAGCCCTATGCCGCCGGAGGCATTGCGCAGCAGCCTGGGTGAAGGCTCCAACTCCTCCCTGGCGAAAGCGCAGCAAAATCTTGAGAAGATCCTCAGCTCCCATCAACACGACGTGGAGCTAGTTCAACAGCTCCTTGGATGCCATTTTCTGGGATTTAGGGCTTAGTGACTTTACGGTTTACAGGTCTGTTTGGATGCCATATTCACATACTGTTTATCAGGCTTATCTACTACTAACCGGTTCGGGTTGTACAGGGGGATTTCTCTCCTAATGTTCTATGAGGCTTGGCTGGTTTTTGTCGACAGCTACAGTGGGACACTCGTAGTACGGGATAGTGATACGAAATAATTAGACCGAACACGCCGACCCTAATCCTAAATCCTGAAAGCTAAGACCGTAAAGACCTTGTCGTAGCGGGACGATGAAGCATGCATGAACTCTAGACATTCTAAAGACTGCATACACACACCCTAAAGCATGCACATCCTCGAGCACAGTTTGGCACGCGCTAGTCAGGAAGTGCTTTACACAATCAGGCAGGTAGCAGGAGCAAGAGTTAGCGACCCTGTTCGTCCGAAAATGATGCCGATAGCAACGGCGAGGACAGTCATGAGAACGCAAACCAGTCCACGGCATTGAGCCGCTTCTAGGTTCTAACCTTCACGAAAAACATTTCACAAGTGTACGCAACCCAAGACACTAAAACCCAAGCTCATTGCTCTTAACCCAGAACTTGAAAATCACAACGACAACTGCCATAAACCTAAACTCAACACCCTACACCTGGCATATGCCAAACCAAACCCGTAAACCCTCAACACAGCGAACAACGCGAACCCAAGGCCCCAAACCCGCCTAAGCCCCTAACCCCATATCCTACCCCTAAACGCCCAAATCCGAAATCCTAAACCCTAAACCCCAAACCCTAAACCCCCAAACCCCTACACCCCAAACCCCTAAACCCTTAAACCCCATAACGCATAAAAACGGGATCGCATCTCGAAGTGCGTAGAGGCTCGGTCAGAAGGAGTTCCTGGCTTGCACCGAAGAGCTGCTCAAGAGGATCCTGATTGTTGATGGTGTAAATCAAAGGGGCTCCTTTAAAGGGATCTATAAGGGTGCCTTTAAAGGGCTCCTTTAAGGGATCTATATAGGGCTTTAGGGTTTAGGGATATAAATCAAAACCCTAGGGTTCCTACAAAGGGGATCTATAAGGGTACCTCTACGGGGCTCCTTTAAGGGATCCATATAGGGCTTTAGGGTTTACGGTATAAATCCTGCATTACCTTAAGGACCCTACACCATGGGAATTATGGCATATTCCTCATTATGGGTAGTGCAGGATGTATATCATCAACCGGATTGCTTGAACTCAATCAAAGGAAGCACAAAGACAAGAATTGGAAAACTATTGCAGCAGTAAGAATAATGAACATTACGATCATAGTACTATTATGGCAGCAACGACAACATCGGAGACCGATTTAGTCGTTCTGGTTCAAAGTTCATTCTTTCAGTGCTTCAAAAGGGGCTTACAGGGGTCAGATGGGAGTTTCCGGAAATAGGGGACCCTAATCTAGCACCCTAAGTAGTAGGATCCTCAGTATAAGGACCCCAAAATAAGGTACCCCTAAATTTCGGAAACTCTGAGATAGTTCGGGCCTTTCAGGTGGCTTTGTAATGCTTCTAAGGACATCATACTCATGCAGGTTTAGGGTTTTTGGGTTTTAGGGTTTACGGTTTAGGCTTTTGTGGTTTCGGGCTTTTCAGGGGCTTATAGGCCACGGGTTAATGAGGGGCTGCAGAAGTTTTTTCGAACTGTCAGTGTTAAAGTGTTTTGGCACCTAGGGTTTAGGCAGTAGAAGTAGGGCTCCGGGTTCAGAGTTTGCTGTTCCTGGATATGGTTCAAGTCGCCCAGTAGTGCCCTTCTACCATTTCTGTGGACTTTTTCTGTTAAGGTTGGAGAAAGAGAGCCCTGTGCTTCAGGGGCTTTGAAGCCCCACTCTTCAAACCCTGAAGCCTAGGCCCTTAAACCCTTAAAGCCGGATTGCTGGTGGAAAAAGTGGCTCAAAAAAACAGAAGAACCTTAAAACCTTTAAACCCTAAAACCCCTGAACCCTGAAACCTAGACGAGAGGACCCGGCTGAGGGTCCAAAAACTCTTCACTCTTTCCATGCGCCCGCGGTCGGAACCTGGGCTTTTCTTGAAGTGCACTTTCACGGTTTAGGGTTTAGGGTTCCTCCATGTTTGATGGTTCTTCTACGGTGTTTAGGGTTCAAGGTTGCTCCTGAGCTTTAAGTTCTCCATCAACGCCCCTTCACCAGTCTTAAGGGAGCGGTTTCGAGTTCATTGAGGGATCGACTGTGGGTTCCGTGCTTCTGCCGGTTCCAGACGGGCACTTTGAGCATATTGAACCCGTTGATGACAGTAACCTGGCATCCGCTTAAAGTCTGTAGTGTAGTTATGATATAATCACCCCCCCATGCCCCCCAAAAAAACACCAAGCCAGCCGCCGTTAATTAGCCTATCTTTCTTTGAGCGTTCGTACAGTTTCCATGACGGGGCTTAGCTGTTTCGGGGGTGCAACTAAATTTGTGTGGATTCTATAAGGGTTCGGAAAGGATTCTACAAGGTTTCTGGGTTTACAGTTTGGGTTTCTGGGGATACTGACACCCTTAGCGAGTTGTGTTGGGTAACACTGAGCGCTTTTTCCCGGATTATCGCCCTACCTATCAACCCGTGCCACGCCTTACAAACGCCCTGTACAACACAATACGAAACCGTTGAAACCCCTTCAAGCATCAGTAAGCGACAAAGCTGAGACTAGCACATTCCAGCCCCCCGATGCCATGCTGTGTAGGTGAGTAAGTGACTAGGTGGGTAGGTAGCCTTTACGTAAACTTGCGGGGTCGTACGACTTTTAGGCCCTTCAGTAAATTGGACAAGCAAGCAAATTATGTTCGTCTGTCCATGCTGTTGCAGTCGGGTCGAACTCGGAGAACAACTTAGGAATGCAGATCGCGCCCTTGCCCAAGTGGCGTTCGTGAGTCTTATTGTGCCGACACGAGCATAGCATGCGGCACGACAGACTGCTCTAGCTCGGCTGGCGGGGAGCACTGTGAGATCTGGACCATTGGGAATACATCCGGTGATCTGGCATCAAGCACCGCGAAGACTCAAGGCTGTCGCTTGGTAACCGTTACAGGCTCTCCCGGATTTCTCAAGGCTAAGCGGTTGAGCCTGCTACAAGCTTCTGCCACGCCCTATACACCTCTGGTTCTTGTACCGATGTGCCCTGCTCAAGGAATCTACGTGTCTACATGTCCATCTCAGCAATAGCATCCCTATACAGCACCTACAGACCCTGCTCCAACGAAGAAGCCTTCTGCATCACTTACGCTGAGGTGACAGCAGTACGGAGCTTTTTCAAGGCTTCTGCGATCATTTCGCGGACGCGACATCCTCATGCGACCGCTTCGAAGCCTGTTGGAAGGCCGCAGAACTCCACGTTCGTTCGACCGACGCTTGACCCGTGTTTACAGAACAGCGCCTTTTTCCCAAACCCCTAAGCCCCAAACCCTGTTGAACTCGGGACCCGATCGGAGAATTGTGGCCTGTAAAGCCGAGGGATTCATCAAGGATCTCGCTTAAGTCCGCAATCCCCTTGGCTTTGTTGTTTTCAACTTGGAAGTGGTTCCAAGAGAAGTTGAGGTAGAAGCGGTGCAGCTCAGCGTGTCCAGAAGGAAATGCGCTTATACTGCAACCAAGCGGACGATCTGCCATATCAACATCATTTCAGAGGTGGCCACCTTTGCTGCGGGACCTTCCGCATCCCAACCGTCCGCTGCTTCCATAAAGGACTGCGCTGAACTGAGTGTGGACACCTCCATACTCAACATCACCTTTCCGCAGGACAGAGCCTAGATACCCCAGAAGTATGCCCTTTGCATTTTGGGATCTCCTGAGCAAAGCTGAATCATGAGAAAAGGATACCCTGATTATCAAGGTGATAGTGGAGAACCCAGAGACTCCAACATCCCGCAATGAAGGAATATTCCTTAAGTCCATAATTTAAGGTATATTCCTTAATTACCCAGACCCCCGGAAAAATCTAGAAAGTAGATCCCCTAATTTGGGGCCCTATACTACTAAGGGTACTTTAGAGGAACCCCCATTAAGGGATCCACCTTTTGGATCCTCCCGGGGGTCTGGGTAAGCGATGTTGACCAAGGAACCAAGAAGGCTTTGTGCGATCAGGCTGCCTGTTTTCTGGGCACCGACAGCATCTTTACCATGTCCTGTGACCTGGTCCCACCTGGCTCGAAGTCAAAATTAGGGTCCCGTTTTTGGGTACCCTAAAATGTAGGTGCCGTATCATAATATGGACGCACAAAGGGACCATAATTTTGACAACCACCCACATGTAAGTATCCCTATGCTTATACTCTTCCACTTGTCGGGGTCCATATTCAGACTGGCCACTAGCAAAAAGGATGTGTTTACTTTCAAAAGATTAGCACGGAACCTAGTATAAGCAAATGGTTGTAACGACCATTTAAGCCTGTAGAAACTTGGTAAAACCTTACGAATGATTCAACAAGTTACAAACCCCGTTTTGCTGTTGCTAAGGGGCTACTGTGAGAAGCTGGACTACTTGACCATAAAGAAAGCCTTATTCTTAATTAATTAACCAATAGAACTTCATCATGATTTAGCAATTACCTAGTTAACTTTTTCATTCCCCCAGGTGACGCGGATGCTTGCAGAGCTGTTGCCGCGAGCAGGGCCAGTGATCAGCTCCTGGAAATGATGCTCCCGGGCCGAGGTTCAGTGTATCATAGGGATCCTTAGGGGTGTAGGGGGAGGGGGGGTAGGGGGCCTTAAGGCCCATAATAAGGACTAATAAGGCCTATTTAAGGAAATATCGTCCCCTACACCCCTCCCCCCTACACCCCTAAGGATCCCTATGAGAGTGTAGGGGCCTTGATAATTACCTATCCTATTCGGGGGGGTTCCCGTTGAAGGGATCCTTTAAAGGGGTCTATCAGGGATACTATAAGGGTACTATAATATAGGGCCGTAGTAGTTACCTTTACTATCTTCAAAAATTCTTTATTAATTATAACCATAGTATAATATACCCCCAAACCCTATTCTGATTATGAAGGATTCACGAACGGTTTTGGGGTTTAGGGCTAGGGTGATTTCAGGGACTCAAGAATCGTTTCCTGCCCTGGTGTTCATGGTTCTCTTTTCCGGTACCTCAGTCATCAATCGAAAGCCCAAAGCACCAACACCGAGAACCCTAATTTGCTAAACTCCAAAAACTGCCTAAGCCCTAGACCCGACAGCGGAAAACCCTAGAACCTTAAGCTACACTGTAACGGTGGGGTCACCGAAATCACTAGTAAGAGTAGTCATGGTAGCAGTAGTAACAATAGTAGCAAGCAAAGTAATAATTTAGAAGGCCCCCCACCCTGTAATAGTGGTATAATAGGAATATAATGGGACCCCAATATGATCCTTATAGTTACTATTACAGGGTGGGGGGGGCCTTCTAAGTAATAGTAGTAATTGTCGTAATAGTCATGATAGTACCCTAAACCATAAACCCTAAGCCCCTAAACCCTAAACCTTGAACCCTAAACCCTAAACCTTACAGGGTGGGGGGGGCCTTTTAAGTAATAGTAGTAAGTACTCATCGAAATCTCGAGGTCCTCAGAGGTTCCCGAAGCTCAGAATGACCGAGAAAGCTCCCGGTGCTGGTTTTCGGCGAACTCCTCGGAACCTGTGCCTAGGCCGTTAGGAAAAGGGCTCTCTTGGGTTGCGGGTTTAGGGTTTAGGTTTTAGTGTTTACAGAAAGTGTTCAGGGTTTGGGTGCCAAAAGCGTGTTGACCGAAAGTTTTGCGCAGGTTGTGTGGCTGAAACCTGATTTTGAGAGTTGGGCTGAAAAGGCAGCCGCTGGGCTGGCCTGGCCTGGAAACTGATTTTCCTAGTAGTAGAGTAAGCAACCTTTAACCTTTTTGGGTAGTATAGTCACTATATAATCCCTATTTAACCAAAAATGATTAACCTTTAGTTCCCCATGATACCCTAAACTCTAAACCCTAAACTCTAAGCCCTAAACCCTAACACCCTATATAGCCAAAAAAGGTTAACCTTTAGTTCCCCAAAGGATCCCCGACAAGTCGGTTTTGGGGGCTGGGAGCCGAGAGGGCCGGGCGGGAGCCGCGGGAGTTTGTGACTGGATGCGCTGCTTGGGGGGTCGGGGGACTTAGTAAGTAGTTAGTAAGTAGACTTATAAGTACCCTAAAAGGGACCCTAATTGGGGTTATGATACTTATAAGTCCTTAAAATAACCAGTTACTAAGTCCCCCGACCCTCCAAGTGGGCTGGGCTTGGCGGGGCGCCGGGAGACCTGATTTTGAGTTTGGTGCTGGAAATCCGGGCCCCAGGTCGGTCGGGGGATCGGGATCAGGGGCTGGGGGCGCAGGGGGCTGGATACTACTGTATAAGGGCCTTAATAATTAGAACAGGGTTTGGGGGCCCGTTCTACTACAATTATAATAAGGACCTCCCCAAAATGGTATTGGTAATTCTTCAGGCCCCTACATTACGGGGGCCTGGGGGGAGTTTGTGATTGGAACC
This sequence comes from Symbiodinium sp. CCMP2592, assembly GCA_905221615.1. Classification (NCBI taxonomy): domain Eukaryota; class Dinophyceae; order Suessiales; family Symbiodiniaceae; genus Symbiodinium; species Symbiodinium sp. CCMP2592. Next base: position 893,923 of record CAJNDT010002124.1, read on the forward strand.
TGATTTTTTTCTACGGGCCAGAAGGGCCACAAGCCCGGCGCCGGGTGCGGGGGCCGGGGCTAGGCTGGGCTGGGAGGGGTTAGGGGTTTCAATGTGAAGACAGACAAGCAGCTTCTAGGTATCACTGTCTTGAGAGTTTAGGGTTTAAATTCAGGGTTTAGGGTTTAGAGTTGCGACTTTAGATTCAAGCTCAGACTGCCTCAAAGTGCCCTTGGGTTCTCAGGAAGACGTCGCGAACTTGACTTTCAATCGCCCCCGAACGCTCCTGCAGATGTCAGGTTCTCAACCCTTAACTTAAACCTTAACTACTCTTAGCCCTAAGTCACCCAAGTCCTGATGGCCTCCTATAGGAAAGCCCAGGTGCTACGGGACTGTCCGGAGGATTGCTTCGAGATGCCGCAAGCTGAAACGACCCAGGTCCCTTCTCATGACAGCAACTTCCTCGGCAAAGTAAGTAAGACCTTCATGGGAGTTTCCGAAAATAGGGGACCCTAATATAGTACCCCAAATAGTAGGATCCTTATTATAAGGACCCCCAAATAAGGTACCCCTATTTTCGGAAACTCCCTCAGACTTAGTAAGATCACTCGCATTATCCCTGGGGACGTGGGGATTTAATAATCTAGAGTCTGCGCTCCTTTGGCCGGTTGCAAGTTGCAGGTACTAGAATCCTTTTTGCTCCCTTTTGTGTTCAGTCACGGATCCCCCACCCTAAACCCTCAACCCAAAACCCTCAACCCTAAACCCTCAACCCTAAACCCTAAACCCTCAACCCTAAACCCTCAACCCTCAACCCTCAACCCCAAACCCTAAACCCTAAGCAAGGCCACCAGCCAAGCTACTATGCGGGCCGACATCGGTCCCGGTGGCACTGGCGACCCCTCTTCTGGCGTCATCGGCTTTGGAGGTCTTACCGCTAGATCCGGGAGTTTCCGAAATTTAGGGGTACCTTATTTTGCGGGTCCTTAAAATAAGGATCCTACTGTATTTAGGGTACTATATTAGGGTCCGCTATTTTCGGGAACTCCCGTCCAGTCAAAGGAGCTGGACAGTCCACTTTGTCATAGTTGGGTAACATTTTGCATTTGTGTGGGTACTTAAACCCAATAAGGAATAAATGTTTTAGACTTTTAATCCTATCCCAACCATGAACTAGGACAGGGTGCTACGAGGCTTTAGGGCTGACCTCAGAAGGTGTCGGTGTTCTTGCTCTATGTTCGAATGTGTGCCTAATCCAAACCGCCATGGGTACCACAAGTTGTCCCGTGTTCGGACTTCGCTGTGAGGAAGCCTTAACATGGGGCGTCCCCCCGGCGAGGTGGTAGATTCAGGTGGGAGTTTCCCCGAAAATTAGGGGTACCTTATTTTGGGGGTCCTTATAGTAGGGATCCTATTATTTAGGGTACTATATTAGGGTCCCCTATTTTGAGAAACTCTCAGATGTACAATATGCACCTCGACAGGCTGACAAAAAACGAACGACCAAGATGTAAGCATCACGTCGCGACAAAAACCAGGTCATGCCTTTTATGACTTTATGAGACAGAGAGAGCTACAGAAAGGAAGAGATATAGAGAGAGATGTAGACATAGATACAAAGAGAGGCAGAGATCATCGCTCCGAAGCTCTGTACCTGGGTAGAGCTGGACATGTCGTACTTATTTCATATGGAAATAGCATCTCCTAGATATGATCTGTTTATATCCATAGTTTTGGCGATACAGACAGCTAGTGAGCCCGAAACTCTCGCTTGTAACTTTTGGAAGGCCAAGAAGGATTTCAAGCATGTATTGATAGTTCAGTTGAAGTCGCACGGGGTCTAAGCTCGGGAATGCCGTTCATCGAGTCCGTGATTTTTGGGACGGGAGGGATGCCTTCGTCGGGCGTGCCGCCGAAGGGAGCCCAAGTGAGGGACCTAAGAACGTAGTTGACTAATAATGTTTCTGGTGCCTTCTCGGCGCCCAGAGCAGTTGGGTGCAAAGGAATGTCTAGTCGACCCAACAGTACGTTTCGATATGATCTAGGATGGAGCAGAAAGAATTATTAAGACCTAGTAGTGCAAATTATTACGGCTAAGATAGGCCCAGCAAAAAATTCTCGGCCCGGAACTCAATAATGAAAGGTCCCCTCAATAGAGCGAAACTCGGCCTGCACGTAATAATAAACCCCCCCTCAATAGCCGTCTTTAGGTAAAGAAGCACTCCTACTACACAGTGACAGCAGTACAGTCGCAC